>VZRE01004340.1:50673-78449 GCA_013396775.1 Cephalopterus ornatus | reverse complement strand
GGGCCGCCTCTGGCACCGCCGCCGCCCCGCGCCCGCCGCGGCGGTGCGGGCTGCCAGCGGCTCCCGGGCTCCGCGTCCCGCCGCCAGCATCCGCGCCGCCTCGTAAAAGTTACCGTTCCCTTTCACCTCGCCCTCGCCCCGCCAAAAAAAAAACAAAAAAAAACCGACGCAATTTCAAACATAAACCCTCCTTTTAGTTTCGCTTCGCTTTCCTCACCTTCTTTGTATTTATTCTTCCTGTCCTCTCAACAAAAATGAAGGCGCCGCCGTGTTTGCTCTGCCTTGTAGCGCATTGTCCTCCGCTCGTGCCTTCGGCTTTAAGCTTTCCAGGGCAAGAACTTGGCTGTTTGTTCGGCGGGGCTGAGCGGTCCTGCGTGTACACTTGCAGTTTTACAACATCATGAAGAGGATCTCGGGAAGTGGCTCACAGGGAGGAATTTTGGTTTGGATCTGATCTTCCGCTGCAAAAAAAGTTTATTCGCTTTTCCAAGGTTTCCTCACCTTCTGAAGGACACAGCTTATGCCTCCTTCATGATGACTTGCGGTAATTTTATTTATAAGGAACGATGGGGATGCGTTTCAAGGAAATTCCCCCACTCCACGTTATGAGGAACCAGTTGTTGCAGATTTTTTAATTTGAAACAATTTCAGAGAACACCTTTTTGGGTTTTTTAAGAGTGAGGATGTATCAGGCTCAGGGTTATAGCAGGCAGAATATTCTCCCAGGGAGAATCCAGTGGCAGGGAGGCTCCTTCCACTGCACCATGAAGCATGACCAGCTTCAGAAACAGAGCCCAACCATACAGTTTTGACCAGAATAAATTATTCTCAGCAACTTTCATTTAGCTCCTACCTAATTTCCACTGATTGAATGCGTTATGATTCATTCAACCTCCTCTTTTTCCTTTTACAGCCTCAAAAGTTAGCCAGGGTCTTCCTACCATCTCTGCAGACAACAGAAATGCACTTATATTAATTATGTATTACCAAAGCCATCTAATGCTGAAAGCACCCTCCATTCCTAAATCGTTAAAAATAGACCTAGCACTGCTGATACCAGCAGTGCTTTGCCCATAAGAGGCTCTTTTGCCTAAGTTCCTATCACTCAGAAAGTGCACATCAGCGTGCCTTGTCTACCTTTCACACCTCAGCTGCTTTGGCAGAGGGAGGAGCAGGGCTGAGCGGAGCGTTATTTGCCTGTTGGGATCAGGGTGTGTTGCTTTGACTTTTGCCCAGCTGGGCGGCAACCTGAAGGAGAGACATTTGAATCCAGGATCCCTTCGGCTTCAATTTATTATGTGAAAGGTTCAGCGTGGGCTGCCGAAGGTGGTATCTATTCTCAACCTTTGACTGCATTTACACCCTGGCTTTTAAAGTTGGTCTGCTCACAGGTTTTTTCCATTTACCCCTTAAAAATGCAATGTGGGTTCTGTAGGAATGCACGCTTTCCCACCCTTTACAGTTTAGGAGAAAACCCACCAGAAAACCAAACAAGAATTAAAAAGATAAAAGCTATAAGTGCCCTGAAGTCACCACCCTCTCACAGACTTGGTCTTTGAATTTTATTTAAACAAAATTGTAGCACAGCACTTCAAATGAAATAAAATGTTTCCACATCTCTTGAAAAACATTGTCAACTTTATCTTTCTCAGCCCTCCCTACTCTTGACATACCCACCTTAGGTCCTTCTGGCTTTAAACTGTACTACATTGTTTAAAATCCAGCAATTTTGCATCAATAAAGAGAGTAACCAAGATTTGAGGTTTTTTGAAGCACCATCTGAATCTCTCCCTTACCTCCAAGTCCAACCACAGTCACCTTCACTCAGCCTGTGAAGTCACCAGTGGCTGCAGCAGTGCATCTGGTGACAGGGGACAGAAGAAAGTCCAGCACAATCCCTAGAGAGGCTTAAACTTTCTGCCTTATGTCGTACTCATCTCCATAACATGCGGTAGCCAGAGTTACTCTTCCAGCAGTGCACATAGAGTTGTGGCCCTGCAGCAGCTCACCTGTGCAGTGTTAGAGTACCTGTAGCCGACCTGGCCCGGTTTGGGTGCAGAGCATTTTGCAAGCGCATTTCCCGGTCGGGTACTGGGTACAGGACAGGTACAGGCCACAGATATGGGATTCAAAATCCCTAGTGTTGCAGAGTTGGGAGTCACTCCTCAAGACTGTTCGCTTTCCCACCAGCCACAGCCTCCAGGAGCAGCCCAGCACATTCCTGTCCAAAGACAATTTGCAACCAGCAGCGATGCTTCATTTCCACCCTGTTTTCAGCAGCAGCCCAGATCCATCCCTGCAGCTCACACAGGAGCCAGGACATGGCAGGGCTCCAGGCTCTCCTGGTCCCCACCAAACACACAGCCAGAGAGTTCCTTCATGAGCAGGCAGAGACAGTCTTCCACCACAGGCCCTCTGGGTCATAGGGGTACACACTCACACCTCTCCTGATGTTTGCCTGCTCTGCCTGTCCCTGCCTATACTGACTCCTGACTACCAACCTCCATCAGCTTCAGGATGCTTCTCTTAGTCCCAGGCAGCTGCCAGATAATTGAGGGAACTGTGTTTGTCTCTGTTCAGTGTCCAAACCAAGTCTGATCCCTGCTTCCTTACTGTGATCCAGTTTGCCTGCTAAATCTTGCATGCAATTTGTGAGGGCAAGAGGGACCAACTGGTGAAGGACTTGGAAGCAATGGCATCTGGCAGAGCCAAGGCCACTGGTGTCATCCTGCTGTGCATTTGTTCACCTTCAAGGAACTGGAGAGCCATGGCATGGAGGATGCCCTGCCAAGCTGTTTTGTGCAGAATCTCTGAAAGCTGCTTTCTCCCAAATTTCAGACTGAAGGCATTAAACCATTTTTTCCTGCAACGTACCCCGTCCCACGATGGAGGCTTGTGGCTGCCAGCAGTCTGAGCCCACACATCGCTTGGTCTCCATCTTGCTCCATCTCAGTTTTCTATTGCAGACAGCACAAGCACCAGAGTTGAGGGAGATCTACAGCAAAACAGCAACCAAGTAAAGCAGAACTCATCCAATAAATATGACAAGGACTTTGTGCGTTTTTCTAACACAGATCTTTCAAATAGGTGGGACAGACATTAGTCATGGTACTCCCTACAGGTCTCTGCACAGAACCCCATGAAGTCCGTGCAGTGTCTCCTGCAGCCACCCCAGACAGGAGGTGTGAGGAGAATGGGCTGCAGAGGTGGAGGCAGGTGCTGAGGAGATGGCAGGAGGCACCTTCCACTCTATCCTTGTCAACTCCTGCTTTGAGCCAAGACAGACTTAGCAGAGGCTGCTGGTGCCTCCTGGCCTCGCTCCAGGCTGTCCTTGAATGTACTGCCCACTGAAGGACATGCCGTGCCTGCTTTGCCAAGGCGGCTGTACATCACTGCAGCCCTCCTTCCCAGCTCCTTGGGTGGTTTCTGCCAGAGCCTGGCTGTCCTCTCCCTTTCAGAGCACAGTCATGGGTCTGGGTGACTTGCCATCACCACAGGTGATGAAACGCAAGAAAATGAAGAGAAAAACAAGAGGTGGTTTTGTTGGGGTTTTTTTTATGCTCTGTGCAGAAAATAGGCCCATCCACCTCTCCCATGTCAGGGTGAATATTCTCAGACCCTCTCTCTTATTTCAATCCGAGGTGTTGATATAAATGGCATTTACATGAGCATCCTGGGAGAAGACTTTCCCTGGGCACAGAGCACTGTCATCCAAAGCTGTTATGTGAAGGACAAATCACTGGGAAGCCAAACCTGTTATATGGAGGACAAGCCCACTAGGAAGATGCAACCTGCCTCCTGGCCATTGCAATTCACCTCTTCTGAGAGGAGAGGGCACAGTGCGGACCCTCTGAGGGCTGCTTCAGCCAGACATGACCCATGCCACCCAGTGCCATTAAAACACCTCCTCACCCAACCTGTCATCTAAAGTTGGATGAGCATGGAGAGCACAGAGCAGCAAGAAGGGAACTGCTAAAAAGCAGAGAGGCGAGTGCAGGAGGTTCAGTGGCATGGATGTGTGATATAAAAAGCCATTAAAAGCCAGAAAGCCTCAGTTACTGTGCTGGGATTTCTGCCACAGGTGTGAACAGTCAACTGGGCTTCATATTGTCTCAGCTTGAAGCCACAGGCCCTTTGATCCTGGTGAACTACAACTGGTGTATCACCCTGCGGAAAGCTGGCATGAGGAAAGTTTGTCAGGTTAATCCATCCAGGAATAGCATTGTCTTCTCCACAGGAGCAAATCAGGCTGCTGTTCATGGCTCAGGCTAACCTTTGTTTCTGCCCAGGGATACTGTGGGAGAAATGCTGGCCCAGCACTGGTTGTACACCTACTTCTTCTAGGCCTTCTTGCTGCAAGCTGCATCTCCAATTTGCATCGACAGTCTGTTTGAAGTAATAACTTCAAAAGGGCTTCCTATTTCTCCAGGTTGGTGTGTCTGCCTACTCAGCTCTCACACCGTAACTTTCTGCTTGTGGTTTCTGCCTGGGAACATCTCCTGCTTTGCTGTCTCCTACCACCAGCCTCGTCTAGCATTTGATCTCTTCCCTCACCCCAGGCAAAGCCACGAGGGACACTGTGCAGTGCACGGTTCGTCGCATTTCTTCTCCTGCTGTCCTGCTGCCTGCCACATTTGCTCTCTCTCAGCTCTCGTACCTCCTGAATGGGAGTTGGTGCTGAAGTACCTGAAGTTGTTGTACCTGTATACAGACAGATCCAAAGTCCCTCATTTCAGGGACTGAAGTGCTCTCTGCTTTCTTCTTTTCCCCTTAACAGCTCCTCCTAAGACTGGGGGTCTGTTAACATCTCCTGAGACCCACTCTTCTATGGATATCTTTGCAGTATAGATCCAGATTTCAGACAAGCAGGTATAAAGGAAGTTGTAGGGGTAATGTTACCTGGCAAAATTAATAATTAGCTTACTTCTCAACCATACAACCACTGATTGGAAAAATGTTCAATGCAGGTTGCAGTATTCCTCCTACACCACATGCTGCATGTCCAAGAACTGAATTAAATATATTGAGTTACCATCAAAACATTAAGACTCTTCAATATTGGCTATCAAAAAATGTTTGCAAAGCTAAGCAGTTATCTTTATTAGAAAGACTTTGAGAACATTGCTACTCTGGGAAACACTTTGGGTGGGAATACCAATCCTAATTGCACCTGGTTGTCTGGTGCCACTTATGCTATCTCAGTAAATGATGTAAGCCTAAACCTGTGTGAGATGGTTCTGCCAAAACAGAACAGTGAACATTTTGCCAGTTTAGCTGTGTCAGTTGACGGTGAGGGGTTGGGTTTTTTTTAAGACTTCTAAATGATACAGCTGAAAAATACTCACAAGGAAAGCAGGCTGATGCAGCCTGGTTTGAAACTTGTGCAGAAGAACTTACTCAAGAATAGACAAATCAACCATGGAGTAAAGCAAATGTGGTCTACCTTAGCAACACATTTTATATTCATTTTTATATATGTATTATATATATGTCATATTATATGTATTTATATTATATATTTAGCACTGTCTTCTGTTTACTCTTAAGCAGAAGTAAGTTTATTGGTAGACTTGCTATCCTCAACAATATATGAGGAATAAAATCTGCAGCTTGACTACTGGAAACAATCTTGCATTGATAAGAGGTAACTTACCTACTTCTCTTTATGAGTAATACAAATACCTTACAGAAAATAGTAGCAATTTCCTAAATGAGACCAAGTCAATTGTTTTTGTTGTGCACAAACAAGAAGATCCATGCCTTTTAGTATCTAGCCCACTATGTAATGTGCCAGGCTGAATTACCCGGAGATACTTTGTTTTGAAAGGACTACAGAAATCCTGCAGGTTTAATTGCCAATAAATCAGCATGACCTCCACTCCCTGACACTTTTTTTTCACAATGATCTTTTCAAGCAGAAAATGAAGAGACTGATTTTTACAGTGTGTGCCTACTGCCTTTGGAGAGATAACAGCAATGACACACAGGCAGGTTCCTCCATTAAAAGCTATCCTAGATAATGAAGGACTCAATCAATGGTGTGTTCTGTTTGCTTTCTGCTTATTTTCACCTTGTGTTATGGCACTCTCTTTTTGTTGTGATTACGAGAGTACTTGCTTGTTTAACAATTGGCTTTCAACTTTTATTCAGCAGTACTTGAGATGAATTTACTTGTGGTTCATTTTTATCCTGGTGCTTAAAATTTTAAGGCAAATGGCAATAGTTCAAGTTCTGATCTGAGGTTAAATATCTGAGTAAGGACTTGGCAGTCTGAAGAGAGCTTGAGTACTTCTAAAAGAAATGGTTTTGATTTCAGTGCAAAACACTCATTAGGGTGCCTCTCAGTAGCAAAGTTTTATGGGTTTACATTATTATTCAAGAGAAAAGGTATGATTTAAAGCCCAATGAAAAACCTGAAAGCTAGCCCCAATCTTCCTGCATGTTATAAGCTTTACTTCTCATATCAGCTTTTGCTTAGCCTATCTTTAATACAAATATCTTCAAGCATTTACAAGTGCTTAGCTTCAAAACACCAACTGAGGCAGCTGGTTATTATAATCTCCTCTAACAGATAGATGGGTTAGTATGGGGGGTGACTGAGAGGGGAACAGCATCTCATCACTGTACAGTGGTAGGCTGGGGTTCAGCAGCTCTTAACTAATCCCCAAAGATATTTTCTTTCATTCTGCCATCATGTGTTTTGGCTGAATTAGGAACAGCCCAGAAGAGCTGTGGCTCTGCTGTTGGGTATTTTTGGATTCATGTTACAGGTGATGCCATCCTCATGTTCAGAACAATGGCAAGATGAATGCACCAGCTTTCCAAGGCTGTTGCTGGGAGAACAGCCTTAGGAGATGCTCTCTGAATGTCCCCTTTTGCACGTGACACTTACAAACCAAGGAGTGCCTAGCACAAGACAAAGGATAATGATCCACCTACCAACTCCTTCAGTCTTCCTGGGTGCTGCAAAGGCAAGGAAATAGACACTGCCTAGGTCTGAGGGAAGGAAGGACCACCAGTCTCCATACGCAGCTGCTGGTGTTGGATGAGTCAATCTTCAGACAAGAGCCAGAGTCAATAGGAATGGCAGTGATGGGGGCTCTGATGACAGTAAGGACATAGCTCTGACTTGCATGCATAGCTCCTTGGCTCTCCCGACTCTCCTTCTTTGTTGCCCATAATCTGTAATTAAGGGATTCCAGACAGGGCAGAAAGATTGTACATGAAACTGTCACATTATTCTTATGAAGTTCAAAGAGTTTGCAAAAATATATAAAGGGTGAAGAAAAGAAATCAAGACAAGAAGTGGGATTATGGATGGAGCAAGCAGAAGGGCATATTTCTTAAGATATTTCTTGTGTGTATCTATTACATATGAGAAGTTTTGTGCAACGCTTTTATGTCAAGAGATTGCTACAGAGTTATGCCATCACTGGTATTGATGCACTGACCCAGACAGTACAAGTTAGCAGCTCCAGTGACTTCATGATGTGATAAGAGTTCATAAGGAGACTAATGAGGAGTTGTGATCGTCCCTCTCTGGGGCCCACGTGGTTTGAGACTCCAGGTGCATTGATAATTGTGGGTTTGCAGGTTGGTTCTGCAGGGAATTTACCCTTTGTCTGAATCTCCCTCCATTTCTGCAGTTGCTTGATAACCTCTCCATACAACAGAAACTCAAGATGTGGTCCTTGTACGAGGCAAATAGCAATGGCTGACTTGATATCTGCAAACCAATTCTCAATTTTTCAAGCAAGCTAAGAAAAATCACTCTCGCATGGATGGTATTCCATCACCAAATCTGAAAAGTCGCAGCCTGTTGCAGTCAAGGATTTCAGACAGGCTCCCTGGCTGGAAATATTAGAAAGATCACAGAATCACAGAATATGCTAAATTGAAAGGGACCCACAAGGATCATCGAATCCAACTCCTGGCTCCATCCCCAAGAGTCACATCCTGTGCCTGAGAGTATCATCTATATGCTTCTTGAACTCTGACAAGCTTGTTGCTGTAATCACTTCCCTGGGGAGCCTGTTCCAGTACCCAACCACCCTCTGGGTGAAGAACCTTCTGATATCCAGCCTAAACCTCTCCTGGCAGAACTTCAAGACATTCCCTTGGGTCCTGTTACTGATCACCACAGAGAAGAGACCAGTGCCTGTCCCTCTTCTTCTCCTCATGAGGAAGTTGTAGACCGTGATGAGGTCTCCTCTCAGTCTACTCTTCTCCATGCTGAATAGATAATAGTCCACTGAAATCCTAATCATCGTGTGCTGGGGGCTGCTATGGCTCCTGTGAGCTATTTCTGAGGGGTGGATGTAGAGTAATGAAATGAAAGCATACCAAGTAGATAAAGGTATCAACCTACCATATTGCCATCACTCAGAGTATAAAATGCCTGGGAGGGGAGGGTGATTGAAATGGCTTCTTTATTCTGTAGACGAAATATACTATTTTGTTCTTTCATCACCTGGGCAAGATGTGCTTGAAACTCCTGGCTACGGAATAAAATTTGTTCTCTTCAGTGCACTGATGCTGCCTATAATCTCATGAGTCAGAGCCAGAGATGGATGAGGTCTTGCAAAATAATCTGGACTCTGATGTCCTGTTGATTATGGACTGATTTGGAGAGAAGAAAGCCTATTCAACACCAGCTGGTGCATTTCTCTGTGGCACTCAGGAAGGTGCCTTCCGGTTGATTAAGGACAGCATAATGATAACACAGTATTTTGTTCGCTTGATATATTCATGTGTTCATTGTGGCCAGCAAACCGTATGCCACTAATGGTCCTAGTTGAGCATAGGAAGCCTTTTCTCTGGAAGACAGTCCTTTTAGGCACACTCTCAATACCCATCGCTCATGGATTATGAAGGTTTTAATCCACTTCACTATCAAAGCACCAACAGCTAGCTTGCCAACATGTGGATCATGGATCTGCTGGATATCTGAGGTAGTTGTGCTAATAATGATGTCCTTTAGGACTGGTGGTGTAGACCTCTACACAGGCCAATACATCCTGCTGGGGAATGGCCCTTGAGATGCTCAAGTGGCATCTCCAGCTGCTCAGCTCAGTAGTTTTGCACCTGTGGCAGCTCGAGCAGGGCTGGTGGGTCCCTGTGCAGCACAGAACCTCTCAGACACGTATTACCATGGCATCCAACTGCAGGCAGCAGGTGGGAGCTCCTCAGGGATGTTTCCAGATGTGAATGGGAATTTACAAACCGCTAAAAAGCAGATAAAATAGAGGATGGGCTGAATGTTGGAAGGACAGAAAGCAATTCTGTGCAAGGCCATGTGTCTCCACATGTACGTCTAGAAGATGTCCTGATCCCCATCTAAGGTTTTTGGTTTTGGTCAGGAACAAAAGTCATCCTCCCTTTCCTTCCCCAGGTTATTATTGTTGGCTCTCTTCTGGGGCAGACAAAATATTGGTGACCAGTCAAAGATAGTCCTTAAACACTTTGTTTCGTTCACGGGGCACAGTCTGTATTGAACATGTAATGGAGAGAATCCACAAAAAAAATTGTTTGAGATGAACCTATCACTACCTTAAGCTGGCTGCATTTACCAGAGCTGCTCAGTGAAGGGCTGAGACCACCAAGTTCATTAAAATATCAGGAATTAGCAATGTATATTCCCCACATTCTGTTACTTACTTTTCATTTTTACTTTTAAAAAATGAAGTGTTTTGTCCTTGTATGCATCTGTGGTGGAAAAAAAAAAAAAAGGATTGAATTAGAGATCAAATGCAAATAAAAAAATTAGAGATCAGATGCAAATGCATCTGATAACTGGGATTCACCTGGCAAGAGGCCCCCAAGCCCAAATCAATAGGCTGTTTTGCACAGAGTTGGTGCCAAGCAGGAAGACTCAACACTGTGCCCTGGTAAACTTCATCTGTGAGCTATGGAGCCCCTTATCAGAAGGCCTTTCTTCACCTCTTATCTCCAGGGTCTTCAGATAAAACAGTTTTGCAACAAATGTTGCATCTACATCCTTGGGAAAAAGTTGGGGGTTTCTGACCAGGATTTCCTTTGCTTTTTCTAGTGCAAGATTAGATTTCAGACAGTGAAGCTGAGTTTTGGAGAGCTGGTGGTGTGTCCTCCATGCCTTCAGCTGCTGCTGACTTTCACAGGCTTTAATAACCTTGATGTTCTGATCTTCCACCTGTAATAACCAAAATAATTCAAAGTTGACTAAAGCTTAAAGCTATCCAGAAGAAAAAGGTTTTCTCTATCTTCCACCAGATCCAAGGCTTGAGGTGATCCAAGGTGGAATTAATATTCCTTCAATCTCGCTGCTGCCATATATCAGACTTCCCTAAAATGACTGTAATCAAAACACTTATCACTGAACATTACACTTAACAAGCAATTTCCACATTTGCATGTAGCATTGGTTACTGCTCAGCAGCAGTTTACAACTTTAATCATTGCAAGAAATTTTCTCCATATGCCACTGAAAACATCAAAGCTGATGTTTCTGAGCTGTTCTATCTAACATATTCAGGATTATCCTCATATAAGACTTTCAGAAACACTATGAGTTACTGATTGTATTCCACCTCTAAATTTTTTTTGTCTTTTGAAGATTAGATTATTGTATATATGTGTGTACGTATATATTTATACACAATGTGTACACATAGATTTTTACATGTGAATATATGTATATTTTGTGTATATATAATTTAACTGTAAGATTGCACTAAATATTCAGTATTTGTTATAGATATGCACGGAGTCCAGCAAAAGAATGGGCTATGTCCATGTTTAGGGTATCTGGGTGTACAACAAGTTGAAGAAGAGTAGTGAGAAGTGTTTGGGCTCAAGCACAGTAATCCTCATTTGAGTAAACTTTCCAGATTTTTTTCTGGGTCTCTTGCTTGGTTTAAAATGACAGAATCTGCTCAGAGCAATTTCTTTCCTTTCTGGACTCTGTGAGAACATCTCCAGTTGAGCGCACAAAGTCAAAAGCACCTTCTGCACACGTATTTCCTGTGTGTGAAGGGGATTGCTTCTGCCAGCACATCATGAGGGGCTTTCTCTGCTGCTTCCAAGGAGGCAGAAGGGACCAGACTTCAGGCTCCAGCATCTTTTCTCCCAGTCAGTCTAAGCTTGGGATCCCAGGATGGTTACTGGAGAACCTTTTAGAGGTCTTTCTCCCCTAGGACAGGAGCTGTTGCTGTAAAACCATTTTAACTCATCTGCAGAGAAATGACTGCCACTGTGACCCTGTCTGCAGAGCACCTGCACTTTCCCAGCAATCCTGCTGGCAAACCTGCAAGCTCTGCCTGTTCAGTGAGTCACATCCTTTCTCTATCAGATCTCCCTTAGGCTTCTGAAAGTCACTCCAGATTTACAGCAGTGTAACTCGGACAGCATAACTTACGTCAAAATCAGACTCTGAGGCGTGAACCAGCTATTCACTTCACTAGACCATTACACTTCATCACCAGATATCTTTTAGATTCATATTATTTGGAGAGTTATTTAGAAATCAACAGTCTGGTACTACAGCCCACTGGAGGGGCTTGCCCTGGATAAAGAGAGGAGGATTTTCTTAGATGGTGCTTGTTGAGTTTCCCAAGTTATAAATGATTCCAACAGGCACATCTGTGCAACAGCAGGCAGGGATTACTGGACCCGATTACAGCTGTCCAGAGGACTCATACTTTCTGGCATCTGCATGGGGATAGCCTCACTTCCACAGATGAGGATCCATCTATTTCTGTTTAATACACACATAAAGGATGTTGCATTGATAAAATTGCATTGTTTGCCTTCCTCCAGAGAGCCCAAGGCCTCCAGACACTGCAGGTGCCTTGGCTGAAACCCGGGCGTGGAGGAAAGCCTCCAACCCATGCGGAGAGCACACACTCATCCTGAGAGAGTCAGCTGGGGAGATGGAAACCTGAGGAGAAATGATGAGAAACAAAATAAAATGCAAATAATTGTTAACATTTCATGTTACATTGTTATACTTTGACTTCAGTTCTGGATCTGACCTCTGTGAGAGAAAAACTTCAAACAAACTCAGGTGACTGAAGAGAAAAACAAATTTTAGTTAATTATCACAATGAACAAAAACTGCATTTAATTCTCTCTGAATTGATGTCTTGCTCAAATCAGATTTGGCATGTAAACAAAGAAAAAAACCCAAGAGCACCAAAATAAGGTTATTCCACTGGCATCTCTGTTGTTGCTTTTCCTGTTTACTGCAACTCGTATTTTGGAGCTTCAATGGATCAGCATGAAGCATAGAAACTGGTACTCCTTTCTTAAGGGTTCATTTATTATTCTAGGAACCTATGGAAGATGAGGTAGAAAAAACAAGTTTTGTTTTGTATAGTTTCTAATCTAAAGAAACATTGCACATGAGTAAAATTATAATGAAAGTAGGGTTAGGCTTTTGCATAGAACTTTACTCATAGATCTTTAAGTACACTCACCACTAACAAGCAATATTGCTCTATTACCTTTGAAAGATCACTTCTAATTAATTAAGATGATAAATTTACTTAATGTTTAAGCAAAAAGTCAGTCAAATAAAATTAAAACTTATTCTTGCTATTACTCACTGTTCCTATATCCAAAGGTCTGAGCCACCAGTAAGGCAACCCATCCAAATCAACTACCAACTTCATGAGAAGGCAGGGGTGTTGCCCCAAACCCTACTATTCTGAAGACTAAATCATTAAGCATGGAAATGCAAGAGCTTGTCCTCTGCAGAGGCAGTATTTCAGCAGGGGGTAACTTCTGCCTATGAGCCATCATTCAGAGGCTACATTTTGTTCCTGAAAGCTACTGATGAGGTGACAACAGGGCCATAGTCACTCCACCCCAGGACCCCTCTGGCCCATCATTCTGCACCCTGCTGTGGCCATAGGTGGACAGCAAGGGTAGGGCAGGAGCAGCATAAGTGTGTGTGATCCCTCTGCCCCTAATATTCTCCCAACCTCTGCTTATGTTCAGCTTGGGGGCTTCCGGAGCCTGGTGCACTTTGTCTTTCAGTAATCAAAGGGTCTCTCCTCCAAGCACTTTGCCATCTTCCCTTTGAATTCATAAAACACCATCCAAACACTACCTTTTGGCAAAGACTTTCTAAGGTCCCAAAGTTCATCACTTCTTTCGTGGAGCACCGCCTCCTTTTGTCCTGAACCTGCTTTACTTGTTTACCTACATATAATTTGGTAGCAGTTGAGTAGGGGTCACCCTGTTCACTCTACAGAATTCCAACACCTTTCTTTGTAAAGACCATATCTATAGGACAAAGGCTACCCAGTTCCCCAATTATACTGACAGTAAAGTATCTGAATGATCCAAAACAAACCTTTGTTTTTTAACAAAGGGAAGCTTTGTTAAAAGGATGGGTTTCCCAAGAGATGAGAGCAGGTGGCCGTGCCAGGAAGCAGCTTGGTGAGGAGTGAGATGACCCTGCATTGCGGATCCGTGACCAGATGGGGACATCCAGCCAGCACCTGAGGAGCAGCCAGGGATGGGAATGGGGTGCACAAGAATCCCAGGAGCATGGCAACGGGTGCACTCAGTGCCCTGGCAGCCAACAGGAAAGGCCAGACACACTGCTTAGGGGTTTTTGGCTCATTTTCCAGTTCCAAGAGGAAGGAGGCTGTGACAGGAAAGTAGGAATTAATCTTCTGGCTCAAACTCAAAGTCCAGTTTGTTCAGCAATTCTGATGCAGACTAGTATTGGATGCTTCCCAGGGTGTAGAAAAACCTGTATTTCTCATCCCAACAACAGGAGTTAAACAGTGGCTTCCAGGAGGCCATTCAAGAGCTTTTTCAACTTTATTCTCATTTGGTTTAGCAATAACAATAGTAACGCTGGATACTCTTGATTACACCCGCTCCCTTTTGAAAATCGGTGGCAATCGGAAAGCGGAACTGGAAATGATTCATGTGGCTGAATTCTGCAGAACAGAGGTGAACTGTTGGCTGAGCCAACATGGGTTTGCAGATAACTTATAGTTTTCTGGGCAGAAAAACTCTTCGTCTGAGAAACAGGAAGACCCCCCAAAAGGCATTAGCAAACCTTTTTTAACTTCCTGATCACATAGCTGTGTTTACACCACCCGCGTTATTTACTGGCCGTGTGCTTGACAAGCACTTACCACGAGGAATACTAATTCAAGGTGGCAGTAAATTTCAGGAAGAGAAGAATGCATTTTTCAATTAATATTAGTTTCAGCCTTACCTAGACAAGGGGACCCACTTGTATGGAGATTTGTATAGTAAATAATTTACTTTGTCTATACATTTGTTTGTTTGTTTCAAGTACATAAAAGAAATACTTTGTTTAATCTACTAAACCCAAATGACCTTTTCATAAGCTAATCCATAGCATCACACCTTTACCTACTTGCTTGCTTTTTGATTTCTGTGCCAGAATTTCCTTATATGAGGCCTGAAGGGAGTAATATCACTTGCTTCGACTCTGCTGCCAGTTACCAAAGAAATATATAGATTCCACTTAGTAAGAATAAAGCCAATTAGCTCTTAAGATGGCCTCTACTCTTCTGTCAGGAATACTTTTATTAACATACCAAATGTTTCTGACTCTCAAGTCAGTTGTAGCTTTATTCATTGTTTTTCACAGCTTCCCAAAAGTGAACGACACAGCAGTTGGGGTTGGAAGCTGCTGGGAGCCAGTGACTGCTTATAGGTGGCTCCAATTTGGGGAGAGCAGGAGATAAACTTGCTAGTCATTTGGCCAGAGTTATAGCGATTTTGGAAGCATGGATCAAAGCCCTGTCCACCCTGCATCACCACCTCAAACTGAGATCATCATGGAATAGATTGATAAGGGCACAGAAGAATCAATCCACTGTATGCCATAAAAACCTATGGCATGTGCGAGGACACGTGTGATGTGGTATTTCACAAAATTGCAGTTACACATGACAGTAGATTCCTCTGCTTATGTAACCATTGTATTGGCATTTGCTGCAACCTACTTGCAGGAGTGTATTTTGAATTTTCAAAGCATGGCTAAGCTAGCAGGTGCTGTATGAGTCAATATTGAACTGCAAAATTGCATGTGAATGATGTTCTATCATACATGAATATCAGTGCCATGCAAGGACATTAAAAAAAAGAAACAACTTTACAAAGTTTACATTAAATACAGCTTAATTAAAATTCATCATGGCAATGATCTCAAACGGCATGCAATCACAGCTGATTACTTTGTTTCCAAAATGTGGCAAAAGTTCAAAGAACAGCCCTGAGTTTTAACCTCTGGAGATGTCCTTTTGCTTGTTTTTGCAATCAGATTTTCAAATTCTCAGGAAGTCCATAAAGCTTTGTTATATATAAATATATAAATATTTATATATCTATTATTTATATATAAATATATAAATATAAACTTATTTATTATGCCCTATAATAAAAAAGCAGAGTATCTGCTAAGAAGAGGGTGCATGAGTCGTAAAAGATTACACATATCCATGCTTTTGCTGGCTGACACCATGAATTCTTGCCGTACAGAAGGAGACCATCACACTCTGCCGTGTTGAGCCACCCAGGAAGAAACCCAGCAGCCCCCAAGGTGGCTAATCAACAAGATTCCTCTCTTCGGTGCTCTAGTTCCCACCTGCTGGGCAGCCATGCCCCCAGCTCTTCCCTGGGGCCAATCACCTTCACCATCCCTTTCTGAAGATACAGAAAACGTTTCTGGGAGCAAATAATAGCACTCAAGCCGGATACAGGTGAGCCAGGCTGCTGGTTATCATTTCTGAGATGGTAAGAAAGGGAAATTTTCTCTGCTGATGTAGCTAGTTCAGCTCCACTGAGCTCATTAGAAGGATTTGTGTTTGTATCAGCTGCACATCTGTCTCCCAGCTTCCTTTGCTTACTCCTTCCATGGATGAGGGAGTCTGAAAAAGAGTCCAGAAATGTCACTCGGAGAGACAGTTTTGATGCAAGGACGAGTAGGGCAGAGTCACTTACGTGTGACAAATCAGGCATAACGTCAACACTATCGACGTGCATCTGGCCTGCTTTCAGCCCCCAGCGCAGCGGAGGATGACAACATCACAGAGCCACCACAGCCTCACCGGGACCAGCACCACTCTGAGTGTGACTGTGGAATGACAGGCTGGCTCACAAAGAAAAATAAGGCTGACCTTGCTGTGAGTTATCCGAGTCTTCTGTCTTCAGGAGGATATCAGATGTACAAATCCAAGATGCTGAACTTGATAGCAAATGGAAACCTTGCAGTTGGACTCAGCAGAAATGCAATTCAGTCATTGGTGTATATTAGCTTAATTTTATTTATACAGGAAACATCAGGCTGATCCAAGTCCCATGATTTTGCCACTTAAAGCTGCTTTCTAGTTACCATGGTAGGTATACCCTCTTTTGAATTTTCCTGATCTCTTTTCCCATGTCTTGTGGGATGTTGTGGCAGCTGTCAGCATTTAATGAGTTACATGAAACTGAAAGGGTAAGCTTTTCCCATGAGAATTGAACCAAAGCACAGGATCATTTATTAGGAACTTTATGAAGAACAAGGGAAGCCAGCAGGACTCCTAAAACACCTCTGTAGCAATGTTTCATTAAGTTTTATAACTAAAACAAGACTTAATGCTTTATTGCACACTTAGGCCAGCTAAATTTTCTTCCTAGTTAAGTGACCATACAGCAGCTCCACCCAGCCAACTCCAGGCTGCTCAGGTGAAGACTTCCACCCATGGTCAAAGCTATACTTTTAAACCAGTCCTTGGTGGAGCATGTGCACTGGACAACAGGACTCAGTGGAAGCCTCCTTGGTGGGGCTTCCCCCTGTTTTGAGGTTTCTTAGGATTAATTTAACACAAGAAAGAGCTTGATGGGAAACTCAGCCTAACTAAAGGCTGAGAGCTCCCCACACATCTTTGTATTCGTATTAATTTATTCCCAGCTTTAAATATGTTTTCCCAGCAGCTAAGCCAAACCTTACTCACATTTATGACAATGCAGATTTAAAATCTGTATCAGTCTGATAATATTTAGACATTCATCTTAAAAGCACAATTTAAGCCATGACCACAGAAGCAAGTGCACTTGCTTATCACCACTGTGGTTATTCGTAACACTGTGTTTGCTGGAAAAATACAAGATCCTTTTAAGGAAATGCTTTTGGCAGTTGCTAAGATGTATAGTAATGTATAAAGCACATTTTCATCAACTACAACCATGTATTCTCAATAATGACTGTAACAGTGAAACAGTTTTTCATGTTTTTACTGATGTGATATTTCATCAGAACAATGCAAAGTATGGGACATAAGAAAGAATAATAGATAGATTCTAAAAAAGTCTTCATTCTGTTTCCATAACCCAAGGGACAGTAATAATTAATGTAAATTTGTAAAGACGACCTTACATTAGTTGTGCCACACAAATGAAATAAGGCAAGCAGCAACTGAAAGTGTTCTCAATATCCATCACACATTTTGTGCAATCGAAGTGATAATTCTGTAGCTGCCAGAATTAACTACCTTCTGAAGTGGTACTCAGTAATATAACCAGAGGAAAGAGTTGGACTTGATTCTGTGTGAGAAAGATGCGCAAGGAGAATTACAATAACATTGATTTTTAAAAAAAAATAAACAGCCACTTGGAGGAGACAGAATCAGAATAAGAGTATCACAACACTTAATTGGCACTGGGATTTATAACAATCTTAATGGTAAGGTGGAGACTTTAAAAGAAGGAGTCAGCTTCATCCATGCTGTTCCTCCAGAGGTTCAATGAAGACACCAAGCTACTTCATGGAAGGAAAGAAGCCTGCTGCCTTTAGTTTCCAAGAGTCACATCTCGCAGGCTTTGAGCTAGAGGGAACAGTACTTGCATTTTCAGGAGATAAGGCAAGACCTTCAGCTGGCACAAATAAGGTAGCGGTGCAACTTGAATCCATTCAGCTTGGAAGTCTGGTCCCCTGCCCACTCAGGTTCAGCATGTGCTTCCAGGTGACACCCTCCTTCCTGATTTGGTTTTGAAGTTGCTTTGATACAGGATTTTTCCTTTCAATAGTTAATCTGCTCCCCATAACAGATTGCAGATTGCAGTGCAGATCCCAGTTGGTGAGGGGTGGCAAGCCTTGAGCACAGATGGCACTGCCAGGCTGGATTGCTGCTGTTTTCTTTTTTTTTTTTTTTCCCCCAAAACTCTCAAATGACCAGGTGAGGACTAACCAAAACCCACATTTCTTGTAGTGGTGGGATGGAAGAGTGAGCCACTTTAACTTGATGGCATTGGGGAGGAAGGATGGTGCTCACACTGCATCCTCATCCTGCATCCAGATGAGTCTTTGGAGAGTTGTTCCAGGCCATGTGCAAACAGCTTCCTCATGAGGCGAAATGGAGGGGCAGACAGTGATCTCCCTGGTGACCAGTGACTGGATCCAAGGGAATGGCATCAAGCTACGTCAGGGAAGGGTTAGATTAGATATTAGTCATAGAATAATTAAGGATGGAAAAGACTTCCAAGATCATTGAGTTCAACCTTTGACCAAACACCCGTGTGCCAACTAAACCATAGCACTAAGTACCTTGTCCACTCATTTCTTGAACACTACTACCAGGGATGGTAGACTCCACCATGTCCTTGGGCAGCTCATTCCAGTGCTTGACACCCTTTCAGTGAAGAAATTCTTCCTCATGTCCAACATGAACCTCCCCTGGCACAGCCTGAGGCCGTTTCCTCTTGTCTTGTCCCTGGTTGTCTGGAAAAAGAGTCCAACCCCCACCTGGCTACAACCTCCTTTTAGGTAGTTGTAAAGAGCAATAAAGTCTCCCCTGAGCTTCCTTTTCTCCAGGCTAGGAAAACATTCTTCACACAGGGGCTGAAGGGCACTGGAACAGGCTCCCCAGGGAAGTGGTCACAGCACCAAGCCTGACAGAGTTCAAGAAGCGTATGGACAACCATCTCAGGCACACAGTGTGATTTTGGAGCTATCCTGAAACAGGGCCAGGAGTTGGACTCGATGATCCTTGTGGGTCCCTTCTACTTAGGATATTCTGTGATTCTGTAATGACACCGTATCCACAACCTGCACTTCCAGTGGCTGCAGGGATGGAGCTGACATGGGAACTCCACCTCTCCAGCAGCTCTTTACTGCTAACCAGCAGAGATGAAAGACACGGTTGCTAAGAGGTGGGAAGCGATTTAAGGTTTAGTGATCAGTGAGGCACCAAATGCATCAGGAAGAGAAAAACAGAATGTCTTAATTGTTGAAAAAAGTGATGATAGACATTGCTTCAGAGGTCTTTTTTCACCACCCATTTCCTAGAGAGGTAAGGCACAGACACGGGACTAGGATGCAGACAGACAATTCCTGCACTTGACTATCCAGACAGTAAAATTACTGTTGCATTTTCTCCTCTAAATGAGATAAACTTCGTAAGAAGAGATTACATCTTTTATTAAAGCAACCGTCCACACAGGAAGAAAATTATCCATCACTTTGGGTGCACAAGTCCCTGATCACATAGAGAAGAGAACTTTAGAATAAGAAGCACATCCATGAGTGCCAAACAGCTGCATTTGGCAGCAGGTCATGCCCAGCCTGAGGTTTCTGCTCGAGAGGCTTTCCTGTCTGCCCTTTACCATCACTGGAGCTCACAAAACCACTCCTCAAGTGCCTGCTTTTTAATAACTCACTTCTCTCAGAGGCAATCTTACTACACGTTCTCAATTACTGCTGCAAAGGAAAAGGGACCTTCATGGTTTTAGGGATTCAGGAAAAGACAGCTTTGCTGCAGCTTCTCAATTAGCTGCCCTAAAATAAGAAACAGGATGTGCTAATAATATAACCAAACTTGAATACCAGACCTGGGAATTTTCTGTGCAGATAGCCTGGTTTGATCCTCAGGAGATAGCCACTGGCCCACTTTATGAGTGCAGGCAGCATGTGTTGGGAAAGGACACTAGAGGCATCATCAGTGCTCTGTGTTTTACTCACACAGAGAAATACTATTATTGATAGCCTCTAAAATGTCTAAAAAGGCACTGGGCCTCATTACTGAGACACTAAACCCAAACTTTAAATGGTTCTGATATTCTGCTTGTACAAATATTTCAGAAACTCAGCAGCTCATGCTCTTGATGCTGTGCCTAAACTATTCACAACCATCTGACTAAAACCACATTGCTGATAGAAACTCTTTATCCTTTCTTTGAACTTGTAAAGCTGCAGGAATGTTTTATCAGTGCAAGAGGAACGTGGCTGGACAGGCAGAGGATGTAGCCTCTGTGATCTTTGCTTGGTCACTGTTTATCTGTGTGATGGTGGATGTTGACATACCAGTCAAAGATAACCTCAGCTGAGTAGTTTTCACAAAAAAGATATTTGAACGTCCGAATATTTTACCTGCATCTGTGGCATCTACACTGAACGGGGTAATATGTGCGATGAGGCAACACTATGGTTTTAGCCAAGTACCCAGCACTGACAGAGTTTCATAGCTGAGGGTTTAGGGCCACATATTGAAAGTCTGAAAATGGGCAAGGAGTGAATTTCTTCTAATTCCTGACTAATGGCTGTTGAATCATATCTATTTTGCAGCTCATCTGATATAACTGGAGGTATTCTCATTGCTCCCATAAGCAATCTAACATCTGCTCAGCTCCTGCGTGTACCAAGTCTTGTCACAGCAAGTGCTGTAGCCCTTAGTGCAGAAGTCCCTCCTTCACTGCCTTTCCATCTGCAGCCTCCAGTACTTCACCAAATAATGGAGACAGAGAGTGCTTTTGGTCCAGGTATTGTTCTGGACAGCGCATGCACATGGATGCACAGGTATTGTGTGCTGCAGTCCCTGTGGCTCTCCACACCTTCCATCAGCACAGGGCCATGACAGGAGCAGACACCATGGGGCCACTCTGAGGGACACTAAGGAGCAAAGGAACTTAACCTGCCTCTTACATCTGCAATGCAAATGCTCTTTGCTTGACATGTAGTGAAGAGTGGAGCCTGTTTCTCTTGCTGTTGCTGTGACTGGCATGAGCAAATACCACTAGAGCACAGAGAAAAATACCAGGAAGGCAGTAGGGGATACAGATAATCACCCCTCACATGTGATGGAAGTAAACTGTGCCAGTCCACACTGCCTGTAAGGACAGGGTTGCCGAGACATCTAGGAAAACATTATTCACTCCACAGCAATAAACAGCATTTTGTTTCACTTTATTTTTAGCTTGGTTCCTCCTCTTCCTCCCCACATACGAGTCCTTCAGCTCAAGGCAAATGTCCAAGAACAATAGCATTTCAAGCCAAGGACTAACCTCACAATCAGAAAACCAGAGCCTAAATATGACAGGCTGCTCTATTTACTAACACAGAGCACACAAAACCAAACCAAACCAAATCAAAATAACCTACTTCAATATTTTTGGTTCATAGAGCAAAGAAAGCAAGTCTCCCTTGCACTCAGCTCTGATTTGCTGCCATCAGGAATACTCTGAGAAGTCAGATGAAATTTATTTAGAACACTGAAACCCTTGTGTGTATGTTCTTGCTATAAATTTGAACCTCAAATGGGAATGTGATTTGAATTTAAACACTTAAAGCTGTGGCCTTAACAGTAGGCACTTTTGTATATTCATGCTCCTGCCACTGTCCTCAGTCTCCTGTGGTCTTGAATGACGTGTTGTTTTTAGACAATTAGCTTCTTGTCCACAGAAGAGCAGTTTGGCCCTATCTCTTCCATTGTCTTTTATGTCCAGCAAGGAAAAGGGGGGAGGAGAGAAAAAGAGAGAGACAGATTTCGATCAAAAGCACTACATTGATAAGGGATTAATAACAGCCTGCCTTGTGATCAGATGAAACCTGACAACCAGCCTGAATGCCTTATATTTGACTAGCAAAAACAATTGCTTCCAGGTATTCCATGTAGAGTCGACTACCTACACCTCTTCGAGCAGGAGCCACCGCTCCCAGCAGTGCCCACCACTGCAGATGACCAGTACCGTACCCAAAACAGTCAGTCATTCTTTATCCTACTCTTCACAGAAGTAATTCAGCCTTTGAGTTAGTTACAGTCACCATGTGCTGTTATGTTTCTTTTCATTCATATTTTTATAGACATGTGTATATTTGATCTGGGCCTGTGCCAGGGAGCTGCTGAAGGGAAGGAATACCTCTTGGGCAACTGGGACCCCCCTTTGCCAAATTTGATGTCCCTTTATGCCCAGGGGAAGGGAGAAAGGGGCACATCCCTACATCACTTTAGGTTGCCACAATGAAACACACAGAGATGGTGTAGCTATCACAGGTAAATATGGGCTTGTTACATTGAGAAATTAAACAACCAGCTAACAGCTAGAGGTGACAACAGCTACCTCGTGCTTTTTCCTGGCTTCTCTCATGGTTTGTTGGGAGGAGTAACCGCTCTTGCCAACACTGTCCCTGTCAGGACACTTGTTGGTGACAAGCCTGTCTGTCATCACTTTCCTCAACTAGAGATAGTTCAGTCCCAAAGTATTCTCTGAAGTTGAAATGAGGTCTTTTCCAGAGAGAGGCCACCTATGACCTCTCTGTTAAAATTTGCACACAGAAAAGCAGCACCCACTGTATATACACAGAAAGCCTAGTGCATCTATAAGGTATTGCCCATCTCACGTGCAACCCAGGCATGCCAGGCTCACCGCACACAAAATAAAGAGGCACTCTTGTTTTAGGAGTCAATATTTCTAGGAGCCTGTCAGATTACCAGGAAAAATTGGAGAATATAAGATTATTGGTAGAAGTGATAATCCAAAGCATCTGAGCTGGCTGAAAGAGGCTTGACACATCAGGAGCTGTATGTCAGGTGCAAATCAATACACAAACTTGAAAATCAGTGCGAGCTCAGAGAGCACTAACAGAGGCACAAACACCCTAAATGTAAGGCCGTGCTGTCTCAGGGTCTAAGAATGTTGAGCAGGGTGGCCATTAGCACATAGCTTGTTTTGTCTCACCTGTCTTAGTCCCCCCAGGAACATGAGATACTCTGCACTGATGAAAAATTCCCATTGGTTTCAGCCTTCCCCCACAACCCATCTAAACACTCCTCTTGGTTACTTCTGTTGCTCTAAGTTTCATAGAATCATGTAATCATAGAATGGTTTGGGTTGAAAGGAACCTTAGAGATCATTTCATTTCAATCCCCCCTACTGTAGTGGTTTTGATTCTATGTCTTCCTTGGTAACCAGGTTGTAACCGAGGAAGTGGTCATGTTCCCAGTATTCCATATGATTTTTTACGTAAACCAGGGCATAAATAAGAAGGGGGAGAAGCCTCTTCCCTCTCTTTCCTTTCCAGTGGATCTGGGAGCAGGTTCTCTGCTATCAGCTCTGCTCGTGTGGAGGAGTGAGGCCCAGTGAGGGCTTGTGGACCTTGGAAAGCGGAGAGTGACAGCAGTCACTTGGTGCAATTCTGCTATCTCAAGGAGAGTAGTAAGCTTTTCTTTTGTTGGTTCTTTATTGGTTGCTCGTGGGTTTTGATTGTGCATATCTGTTTTGGGTTTTTCCCCTTTCCCTTTTCCTTTCGGGGGGAGGTGTTCAGGGTCCCTTCTTCTGTGTACATAGTATTCTAATTGTATATAAGTGTAAATACATGTATATATTTTTATACAACTTTGGTTTGGTCATTTTGGTGTTTCAGTAGCTTTTCCCTTCTCCCTTTCCCTTGTGTTCATAGAGGGGGTGGGGGGAGGAGAAGCTGCAAACTCTAAGGTTTGAGCATTCGGCAGGAAAGCCGAATCCAAACCGTTACACCTACTTTGGACATCTTTCACTAAACCAGGTTGCTCAAAGCCCTATCCAACCCAGCCTTGGACATTTCCAGATATGAGGCATCCACAACTTCTTGAGCAATGTTTCCATTATCTCTCCCAGCCTCTTATCTTCAGAGCAGAGAAAGTCCCATCCCCTGCCACCGTTTATTCTTGTGAGCCATGATGCAGCCAGGACCCACCTCAGCTGTGCACAGAAATGCCCATGGACAGGTATCAGTGACACAGTGGTTGTCACAGCAACTTGCACAGCAATGACTGGTTCAAACCCTGGCAGGAGTCATACAGCCAGATTCCCCAGCTCATCCTAGAGTGACACCCATTTTCTAGTTAAACATCTTCACCTCCTACCTCTGTGAAATAAAGTAGAAGAAGCAACGTATTTAATTTTTTGATCAGATTGGAATTGTCAAATACTGAGTCAAATACAATGCAGTGGATTTGAAAGGCTCATGACAAGGCCTGAACTGCTGACACGTGTGAGTTTATCAGACTCTCATTTGCAGTTGTCCCATGGTCAACGAGTAATCCACATATGCAGCATCTTGCCTGAGTGTGTCCAACAGACCCCCCTGACCACTGTGCTTTGAACATTTCATTTTGTGCTGAATAATTTCGCCACATACAATGTTGAAGTGCACACTTAATTATAGAAGATGATAGTCTATATTTCTTCTAGCTCAGGATATCACAAGCGAACGCTGGCAATTTCTAAAGTGGAAGCATGGTCACATTTTCCATCTCATATCAGGTGTACACTGCCCTTAGCAGCAGCTCACCACTGGAACAAGGAAAAATGGTGAAATCCTGGTGCCAGAGCTCCGGTCCTTGGACAGCCCGATGGGACTTCTTAAAAACGACATTGCAGATGTTTTACCAAGCTCCTGTTCACCATCTGCTCCAAGTGACACCACCAGTTTTCCTTACGAAAGGTCAAACCCGGTGTCAGTGGGAAGACGAATGCCTCTTTCACGTGCTTAGCTACAGCTGTGCTGTGCTTGGTTACACCAGGATGTGCACACAGTGGCCACAACAGGCTGGCTCCTCTTTATGGTAATCAGCCATCTGCCAGAAGGCAGCCCGGCGGAGCCGGCAGTGAGGCAAACAGAGTGAAGCCAAGGCAGCCTTGTGAAGCAGTGGGAAACAAAGGTACGAGCCCTTGTCTGACAGGAGGGGGCACAGCTTAATGCCATGCTCTCCACATTAGCCTTGTCTCTTTGAAGGCATGTCATCTGCTGGGCTGGTACAGACATACCTGTCATGGTGGTCTTTCGGTATGGGAAGAAGAGATGCGGGTTTCCAAGTATGCATTAACCACAGTCTACCTTATGGGAGACAGTAAACACCTTGTGTTATATAGAATGAAGCATTGCAAAACAAGGCATAGTCACATCTTCAGATCAAATCACAGTATTTATTCTGTCACTCACTTGCCTTCTCACAGGAGATGCTTTAACTATCTATCTATCTATACCCATTTCCTAGTATGATAGTGTACACTGGCAGCATGTCCTGTTATTAAGGCTGCATTCCAACTTCACCTTTAAGCATTCACTTCATTTCTTTCTAAGCATTGACAAAACAGCTCCAGTCAGACAGAAATTTTTTATATTTAGCTTCTTTTTAGAAGCATAAATGGGTTTTCAAAGTTTGCAGCAAAAGTTTTAAAACTTAAAAAAGGCTGAAGAAACATTACGACATATATATATATATGTGGAATAAGTGTGCTCTAAGCAATAGGTTCTGCTCACTGCAGGATATGCAATATGGTTAAGTCATGGTATCACAATACTTTTATACAGTTCATACATTTAAAACAAAAGGAACCGAAATATAAAAGCAGCCTGGAGTTACTATTTAGGCATGAACTCCGTAAGACTTAGCACAAGGGAATTTTGATTAACAGAGATCCCAGGGATGAGGCGTGGAAGGAGTATCATACAAGTAGTCCCTGGGAGAACAGTCACTGGATGCTCCTGCAAGAGACAACATCATCCAGCCTTTGCTGTCCCACTAGCTACAAAGAGCTCAACAGCTTTCACATTGCCTCTCACTTATAACTTCTGTGAAAACTTTCAAGAATCTGCAGTTCAGCAGAAGTGATCAGGGAATGTGTAGAGGAAGCTGAGGTATCTGGGCACATTTATTAATCTGTCACTGTGAACACACATCATTTAGAGCTCCTTTCCAAACCCAGCCAGCCAGCAACTCCCAGCACTGCACATTTTCTTCTGCTCTTCAAAAGCACTTTGCTTGATAATAAATTCCAAAAAAATTTGTATATCTTAAAGAATATAAACAAGTGGGATTCAGGAGAAATGACAGTGAGGATGACTGGAAGAAGCCTAAGGAATCTCTAAAGACACCAGTGTGAGGATCCTCACTTACTTCAAAAAGAAGAAAACTAAAGCCTTGCAAACTTAGGAAGAAAAGACACTTCATACATATCTATGTCTTCAGTGGGGACCTTGGGTGGAAGACAGCATAGAATTACATCTGTTATTCTCATTTACTGTTGCACAGTGCCCAGGTTATTTCTCATGAACTGAGGCTGTTTCCATGTAAAGAGAAGACTGCAAGATCTCAAGCCCAAGGATACCTACACAGATGTTTCAAGACATTCCTCTACTTCTGTGTCTGAGGGTGTTGCTATAGCCTACCACTTCATGTTTTCTGACCCTGATAATTTTTAAGGTATTGCAAGTGTAGCTTTATTTTCTCATTTCATATTTCAGTTTCTAAGGAGCAGAGAGATCATATCCACAGGGTATTTTTTGGCACCTGACTCCCTTCAAGGTACAGTGGAAGATTAAGGCTGCTGTAAGCTCAGAGTTACCAAGGAAGATCTGTCTAAATAAACTGCAAGAAACAAAGCAAGCCCAACAGAAAACAATGCCCAGTAATGCAGGCAATAATCTTTTAGTCTGTACATTTTCCCAGCTCTGTAACTGGTTGGGGATTTACTATCTCTCTTTGGGAGATGGACTACACAGCTCAAATGAAGCAGTAATGGAGCATTAACAGAATTAGTGCACTGAAAGTGCTTTGTAGGCTGGAGTTAGACATTTTCATCCTGGATGATGGGATCACTTTCCTACAGTAATTAGTGGAGCAGCTGACATTAACTCCGTAAGTGACCTGTTTGTTGCCACCACTGTGAATCAAAATTAGATTAGCAGCCCCCCTACAGGTGTGGCATGCAGTATGGAGGTTAAAAGCACACAAAATGCTTTGCTGATTCAAAATGAACCGACCTGCTTCAAAAGGGTTACGCAGTGTTTGGATCGACTGCATGCAGTGAGGATTTGGGAGAGGTGATAGAGCCCCAGGGAAGGGAGGTGAAGTGTCAATACAACAACCAGTTCTTTCTAAGTATGGGAATATTTATTCCCAATTCATCATGAAATTCACAGTCATCCCAGGCTGCCCACATGTGTTATGTTCAAAAGCAAGAGATGAAAACAAATAAAAAAAGATCGGCTTGAATAAATAAATAAATAAAACCCCAGAAACCTCCAATGCAGTGAGAGGGTCACTGTAAAAATGCGTTTTGGGAGAACACTGGAAGAACTGACATCTCTCACAATTACATTATGTGTCTTGCAGTATTTGTTTATTTGAAATCATGACCCCAAAATTCCAATTTTATTCCAAAATATAAGGTTTTAGCCTTTGTGATTGCAGAACAAAGCTTGAAAATGTGACTCAAATATAGCCAAAGGACTTCTTAAGAACCCAAACAAAATAACAAGAGCTCTAATCTCTTAGAAACAGTCTCATGATTCCTGAGCTACTCTCAAAATGCTGTGGGGGCTTAGCAAAATTTATAACCCTTCACTTTTTTCAATTCTGTTGTCGGGCATAAGACCCAAAGCACAGGGGAGAAAATTATAAACCCCAGAAAAATTAGGAAGTTAAGTAACATCTTCTGGAGCTGCATCCTTTTACTTTGTTCATGGCTCCATCACAACTGAGTAAAAAAAAAAAAAAAAAAAAAAA
>VZRE01004340.1:0-50641 GCA_013396775.1 Cephalopterus ornatus | reverse complement strand
CTGTTTTAAAGGGCACAACACAACAAAAAAAAAAAAAAAAAAAAAAAAAAGGGAAAAATAAAAAAGGAAAAATGAGCCCAGGAAAACAATCCAACTTTTAAGGCAAGTCAGTGCTCCAGGCCACTTGAGGGCATGAGCACAGGAACAGCTCAGGAGAGGAAAACCTCCCAAAGCAGGGACACTGGTGAAGGCTGAGCACATGACAGAACTGAAGCACAGACTCAGCTTAAGGTTTGCAGGACAAAGCCTCTTGTAGCTGGGAAGGAATAAATGATGGCTATACTGGGAAGCAAGCCGACATGAAAAGGAACCACAGAGGGAAACAGGAGTCTAGTTGGGAGAAAATAAACAGAAAATTCAATAGCAGCAAGGTGGGGAAAAAAAAATAAAAAAAGCATTTCTGACTGAATCAGACAGGGAACTTTTATGTAGCGCAGGCTCCTGATTGTGTACTTAGAAGAATATGTATTGACCATAATAGAGTTTCTGTAAATGCTAAGAGCCTCTGCAGAAGTACACAGATGTCAAAATGTGTTTCTCTGAATTCAGATATCTCAGATGATTCTTGGATAATTTAGGACATGTAAGAGATGCACTGCCATAGCAAGGAAAAGTATTTTCTTAAATTGTCTAGTATCACGAAAAACTGAACAACAGGCCAGCTATAGAGTGACTTAAGCCATGTTAAACTGTGCCCAGCATACCAAGCTGTTCAAAATGCACATAGAAACTACCATGGTTATTAGAAATAATGCTCTTCCCCACACACATATCTTGTTCCACAGGATGCAGCAAACAAAAATTTTGAACTATTTCTGTGACCCCATCCCACCTTACTAAGCCACATTGCTGTCGAAAGACAGACTGTGACCAAAGCTATCCCTCATTCCCGAGACCTGACCTATAAATGTTAAAATTAACCACAAGCACTACTGTTACCAATCTACCTCTAAGATGAAAGAAGTGCAGCAAACACCTTAAGTCTGAAAGAAAACATCCTAGTAAGGTTTTGCTGCTGACCTGCAGCCAGTGCGTCCTTTTAGTTACTCAAAATTCTGTTTAAGCTTCATGCTCAATGCAAAGCAGACATGCAATTGTTAGTCAAACCTGCCTGCCAGACAACAGATAATATCCTGACTTGCTTAGTGAAAACAGCTGAAGCATAGCCAGGATTGCTCATAGCAATAGGTACCATATATAGGGACACTGGCTCACCCCACAGCAGTAAGACAGGTTTATGTGTTCACTGAAAGATTACTGAATGAGCTGTTTTGTGCTCATTAAGAGTTAACACTGCTGACAACAACAAAAAGGCAAATAGCATTTGGTTTCGTGGCTGTTGGCCACTGTGCAGATTTTGTCACAGGAGCAGTACTCTGCCACTGATACAGATCAGGGAAGGAGACCTTAAGGTCTCACATTTCAGTAGATGTTTTATTGGACGAGAGGACAAGCAGGACACATTAGGGAGTGCTGACTTTAAAAATACCAGCTATCAATATCTTGCAGTGCCCACATTTGCTTGAGTGTGGACTTTGAGGCCCCTTGTAGGTTTCAGACAGTTGACAGAACTATCAGTGATCTGGAAATGCTAACCAAGCTGGATCCCTTCCAATTCTCTCTCTCTCTTTTTTTTTTTTTTTTTTTGCTTTTAGCACATGCAAAACTTTCACCCTTAAGCCTTTAGTCAAGTGAGAAGTGGGAGGAAGAGACCAACTCAGTTTCTAGGTAACAGTGCTATTGAAAGTAACCCCAGCACTGAGGTTGACCCATTTGGGAACTCTGTCGAGACGAGCAGAAATGAGCAGAGACGAGAAGCTGGTGGTACACGGTGCTGTCACCCACTGTACTGCTCATCCTCACAGCCCCTCCTTTGGGCCCAAGTCCTGCTGCTAGTTCACCAACAGGCAGGGTCTGGCTTAGGAGGCTCGAGGAATGGGGTTATTCAGCAGAGGCCAAATGCTAGGCTTGATATTAGTTACAGTTATTCTAGCTATGCCTTTCTCCCTGGTCTCTGCCTCGTGTAAAGTTCACCCTGCTCTGCAGGGTGAAAGGCAGAACCACACCACAAAAAAAGGAAGAGAATAAGTGAAGCCATAGTTGACTCTGCACAGCTTTTGACATTTGCTATCTCAATGCAACTAACTTTAGTGTAAAAGTCTTTAAAGATGAGAACAGACTTTCATACAGTCTCCAGGCAAAAGAATAGTAGAGTACCATGGTTCTGAAATGGTTAAACTCTGTGGTGGCTGGTAATCCTTGAGGAGATGATCATCATCTGGTAATGGTTCCCCCTATATTTACAGTGTCAGAAATTACACTTCCCTAGCATTCTTTCTACAAAATGAGTCATGTCTGTAATTGGCACATACACAGATGTGACTGTAAATAAAGAAAACTGAAAGCTTAGAAATTCTAACGAGACCATAAGTCATACTGGTAAGAGGTTCTCCCCTACACATAAAGCACAAGACACTGAAGTGTGGGAAAGCAGCTTTGGGGTTACTTCTAACCACTGAAGAAAAGATGTCCACTTATTTTTTGGGGAAGCAAAATCAGACACTTGTTGACATGGTGGCTGCGTTATCAGTTGCTCATCAGCAACATCTTCCTCTAACACAAGATGCACGCAAAATTAGGACAATGTTAAGACCATTTGTTCTCATCAACTTCAACCAGATTGCTTATGTCTGAAAAAATAGCTACTGAAACGCCTCAGTATTCTATCTCAGGAAACAAAAAGTCCTCAGGAGCATTAATACTTTTAAAATTAGCAAGTATGATTATCATTTATATCCTGACATTGGGGTGTAATATTGGCATTTTCAGATAAAATTATTGGTATTTATATTTATAAAATCACTCGATTTTAGCTCAGTTGTTTCTGCATATGAAAACTTGGCTGGAAACTGGTTTTCCTTCTGCATTTTACTGACAACTATTCAGATATAATTTTAAGTTGTATTAATAGCATAGGTTGTTGAAGGCTACCTGTCTGCAAAGCCCTTAATGAACAATTTGCTGCTGTGTTTAGACTTACAGTTTTCTAGATTTTTTAATGCAATATCCTTTAATAAAAGTACATGAGAAGTCAGACCCTAAGCTGATATCACTGTACACAGCTGTATTGGAGGAAATGAGGAAAAGGTAAAATATAGCAGCTGTAAATCTTATTCTGCGATCTTAGAGTACCGCATTGTTTCATTTTAATTTAAAATAACAATACATAAAAAGATAGAACATTTTGAGGTAGAAGGGACCCACAAGGATCATCGAAGACCAACTCCTGGCCCTGCAAAAGGCAGCTCCAAGAAGCACAGAATGTGCTACACAATGGAAACTGAAGGAGAAAATCATTATAAGGAAGATGAACTAGAATAACACAGAGGAAAGGAAAAAAACAAGCCCTCATCTATAACATGGATTTTAGAATGAGGCTCTATGATAAGTCAGAAATCCCTCTGTTAAGTGTCATCCAACCGAATGCATTGATTTTTTGCTTTGCCTTTCATGATTTCTACCTACTGTTTACTGAAACAGATGAAGAAGATTGCAAGCTGAATTGTAAAAACTCTCTACCCCTTGCCTCCATCTTTCAGAGACAAAAGCTTGCAGGAGAATTGGAAAAACTTGCCAGACATCCAAGATGCATAATGTGGGACATACTGTAGTTCAAATCAACAACATTCTTGCTGAAGGCAGGAGGATAATGGCAGATTTTTGGAGGCTCTGATCCTTTGCACACAGGGATTGATTTGAGTTTTTGTTATTTTCAGTGCATGCAGAAGGAAATACCTACTCTGAAACAAAACTGTTCCCATTACAAAGCCCTCTCTGCTACTGCTTTTTCCACCCTATCATAAGAAGGCTCCAGGAGAAGCTGCATGGACTTTTGCTAAGCACATCCCTCTTTCTCAGTAGCTGCTCAGTAGCTGCTTTGGAAGTGACCAAATCTCTTCTTACATTTTTGAGTAGGGAAAATAGGGAAAAGGAAACATGGAAATGGCTTGCCATATTTCATTAGCTCCAGCCCCTGAAATCCATAGGTCTCCGTACAGACCAGGTTACAAAGGAGGGTCGGTCAGCTGTTATAAACCTGCTCAGCTGCACTAAAGGGCAGAGATTTTAAGCCAAAATGCAGCAGCTGATGCTCTGGCAGGGTAGGGTGAATGATGACAGAAGGGGAGAGGAGATAGCATTCTTTTGTCTTCTGTGAGAACTGGGGTTTGGTTTAATGTGTGGTGCCACTTTGGATCATTAATACTTGTGTCTTCAGGCAAAACAGGAGAGGGAAGCGTAAAAGTAGGGTACAGGTTAACCACAGTCTCCTAAAAGCCCACTGTTTGAGAGGCTTGGAAATCAGCTTCACATCAGCTCTTGCAATTTTCAGAAAGTCTTAAGCATATTTCAATGCCATATTCCTGCAGGACCCACTTGTGTTAATTTTTCCATTTAGAGTAGGGAACCAAATTAATTGGTAATAAATTTACCTTAGGTAAAATAAAATTTTGTGTTGTGCCTTGAAATTACAAGAAGTCTAAGAATTTAACTTTGTGGACTTAAAGCTGCTGATAATCATGGATTCATTAGCCAAAATCTCTCAGCTGTCCCCAGATCTTGTCTCATAAAGAAAGAAAATAAAGGCATTTTAGAACAGTCCATCCTCTTCACCAGAATCCAAATCTGCTGGTGTGGATCAAAAAGAAAGAAACCTTAATATTGCTATGGAGTTGATGGGCACAGGAGCATCACAGAGTTGGAAGAAGATAGAGTTTAGGATTGCATGCAGAATAAAGCAAGATTTCCCAATGTGTGCATACGTTTTCCTCACAGCTCAAAAGCCTTTGGATGAGGTGCACAGACATCCTTTTGAATTGCTAAATCCATATAATCATTTAGGCTATTTTCCTGCTGTGAAAGGATGGGTAGGAGTGTCTAGACACTCGGAGGCCAGGCCTATTGATGCCGGCGGGATCTATCCCCATGGAGCCGTCGGCTCTATAGAGTGCTGCAGCTGCATGCTCCAGCTCTCCAGCTGTGCAGCAGCAGACTGACAATGCTCTTACCCAAAACAAAGCAGTTTTATATGATGATGAAAACTAAACTTTGGAGGGGAATCACCTCTTCAGGTCCCCAGCATAATACAGTGGATCTTTTCCAAAGAGCCTCTTGGAGAGGATATTAGAAGTGTATGGGTGAAAAAAACAAAAAATTAAGTAACCATTAACTGTGTCCCAGTTTGCAGGTGTAGGTACAGACGAGGCAGGGGAGATTCTGCTTCTGAGCTTTGGGGAGGAAAGAAACATCATGGGCCCCAAGCACAATTTCACTGAGAAGACTAGAGCTGGGGAACCTCTCTTTCCTGTCTGCTAATCTGAATTAACGTAGAGGGGGAGGTGCAGGAGTAGGTGTGTTTGGCATCCTCTTGGCTGAGCCCTGCTAAAGAAGACTACAGAACCAAAAGTGGAATACACAGTAATTGCCTTCTCACATGGATGCTGGGTGTGGAGGATGAGGAGGACTAGGGCTTCAGCAAGGCAAATTCCTCCTCCCTCTGTGTGCCCTCACCTTCCTTTGCAGAAGAGAAATGGTCAGCAATAAAGAAGGAACCAAACCTGACACCTCAACTGAGGACAAAGGGCATCTTTGCAAACTATTCTCTTGTGGAAGAGTAAAACAGTGTCACTTGGAGAAGAGTCTACATTTGCAGAACCATCAAAAGGCAAACACTGAGGCAACTCCATGATAACCCTGGAGACTCCTTTCAGAGGAAGCCGTTTAAGGAGTTAAATACAGTTGCAAGTTGAAGACCACAAACCTTTTAGATACAGCAAGAACGTTTTATTCAGTCTATTCATCTGGCCTGAGATGACAACGCCATGTATAAGACATCTATAAGAGTGGCTTTGGAAAAATACAAATGGCGTTTTCCAGATCACTAGAGTCACGTCGTCAAAGGCTTTACTCAGTTCCTCATTGCTCTCTGTAGTATAAAGGTATAATGCTAAGTTTCTTGGGAGCTGTTCACTCTTCAGAATTGTGAGCCCCAAAGCAATTTTTTAGAATTTTTGTACGATGTTTTGATAAAAACAACATGCAGCTGTAACTTCTAGACAGTGTTTATAGGCAGTATACCTTCTATAATGAGAAGGCAAATGGGTGTTGCAGTGCTCATAACCAAGGGAAATAATGGATCTGTTGAGTTGCTGTTATGTCTGGATGTGGTGACCTTGCTCCTTATCATCGTATTATTCATCTATTACTGAAGACATTTCCAAAGCAATGGGAATTGTTGGAAAGTCTGCAAACATCCTTAAATTCAGAACAATAAGCCATTGCCTGTTGTAAACTTTTTTTACAAAATGAAAGTATATTTCAACAGCATTTTTGATAACTGAGCGGGTGCCAGTCTTCAGTGATTTTTCATGTCATTGAAAGAAGTGGACGAAGCTAGGACTCGAAAGGAAAAGGGCTTACTTTAGCCAAGCTATACAGAGCAACAGTTTAATTTGGCTTCCTCAGGTGATTCTGATCAGGTAATGTGTCTTCAGTTAATTCGAACTGAAGCACAATGCCAAAGAAAATTTGCATTTGATTTACAGCTGAAGGGAAGAGTGAAAACTTTCAAGAAGAAAGTCAGGGAAGAAAAATAAAGGGAAAGCAATCAAATGCCTGCACTTGAGCAAATACTTAAAGATCACAGAAGACTGTAAGTAGAATTCAGTTAGTATTTCACAGATTTCAGGTCCCATTTGCTATTTTTCAAGGGGTTTATACTTGTAACTTGGAAAGTCCTTCAATACAGATCTCCAGCTCCAGCTGTTAGAGTTTATTGTCTTCAAGTGAGTGTAGAGACAAAGATTTGAATGAAGCATGGCTGGTTTCTGTTAAGGGCTGCTATTATGAGCTATACAGTGTTTATTCAGTTCTACCATTACCATTGTTGAATCTCTCCCTGCAGAAAAAGGAGAAAATATTTTCCACCATGAATATACATTAATCAAGAAGCCTAAATTCTGCTCATTGTTGATGAAGGCTTGCTCTCAGCTGAATTCTTGCACTGTAAACTGCACAAACCCTATTGGCACATCGGCCGAGAGATGAGGGTCCCTACCGTAACCCTGCATGCGAAGGCATGTGCTTCAGTTTAACCCAAAGGTGCTGGATTGCAGGTGACATGCTTCAGCAGCTGCTGGCCGAATGTTCTACACTTCCAATGACAAAACATGACCCAAATTTGAGGAATCAGTGTTTTAAAGATTTATTCCTGTAATGGAGTGGAGGAGCCTCTCCAACACTTGTCTGTCACCAACCGAAGTCGGTGCTGCTGCCTACGGCAGGAGTAGGGCTGTGCCAGCTCTTGCTGGTGCAGCAGTAAGCTGTGATACATCAATGTTACAAAGAAAACAAAGATTAGCTATTTCAACCTATTCCTACCATTTTACATATACAGTAAGATATTATTTGCTATGTAGAGGGTAATTCCCCTGAAGGATACCACGTTTAAGTGGCAAATTAATTCACTAGCTCTTCCAGCTGGCTTAATTCTCATCAGCCACCATAATTTATTAACAGTGAGGTGAGAAAAGACATGAATCAGCTTAATGTGCTATAAGTAGGGCATTGTCATGGCAACAAGATGCGGACTGTTTTCTACTATTTATGTATGGTTTGTTTTGTACTCAACCTTGAGATACCGCTTGGAATTACTAGAATTAGAAACATCTTTTTTTCAACTTTTTTTTCTCTTCAGTGTATTTTTAATAAATGATTAAAATAAGCATGTGAAAGGCTCTGAAGCATCTCTCCAGGAAAATAGCTATAGGCTCTTCAATGACTCTTCCTAGAAACAGAAGCCTTAAGTCTGATCTCCCAACCATTTTCTCACATTGTCACACAACCGAGTCCATGGATTAACTCCTAGTTTATACCAGTCTGAGATCAAAACCAGACTTTTCTTCTTCTATACTTTACATATAATTATTGCCTGGGGGGGAGAGGGAGAATTAAACAGTATTATTGAAAAAAGAGAAAGGGTTTTTTTTCTTAAATGCAATACGTTGCACTTAACAAAGGATATGAAAAAAATTAAAGATGTTGCATTTTTACAGACTCACGATGAGGAAATATAAAGCTAAAAAATTAAAAATTAATAGTAAAGGATTTGTACTGTCTTCCCAGCTAAGCCTAAATCCCAAGCACATTTTGCATCAGCAATTAACGGTTTTCATAAAGCCAGTTCTTCATTCATTCATTTTATTTACTACCCTGCTGCATAAAGGGAACAGTTGGTGTGCTAACACAGCCCCTTGAAAAACAATTACCAATATTACTCTTTTGTTTTCTTTATTTTCCCCACCACCTCAGGAATCTGATATCAAATAGTTAATGAAAATTAAAACATCTCTAAGATGTGTCTGGAAAAACACATGGAAAAATTAAATGTCTTTCATGAAAAATTTTGCAGGCTTAAAACCTTGCTTTGTTCTAAGTAAGGACAAAAAAAAAATTTAAAAATTCGAAGAATTATTCCCCTTTTCTCCATCCAGTAGTCATTAATGTTTTTTTAATAAGTCTGGGTTTATATTACCCTAGGTATTTGTTTGCATAATATGTAGGGCAACAGGCAACCAGGCTGTACCATAACATAAAAGAAACTTAGCAACTTGAGAAAAAATAATAAATATGATACTGAACTCAAAAATTCTGTCAAGCTACAAGTGCTCAAATGGTCACTACTAAATGATACCTACTGAGGTCAAACATAGAAGTTAATTAAGAAAATAAAGACATGGACAGCCTTACCTTAAGGTTCAATGGAGTCGTTCAGTCAACGCTGCTAATGGCCCCAAATACACAAGAGTTGATAGCTGTTAATTGAAAATGCTTATGGAGGCCAAGTCAGGGGAGTGCCAGTCTTGTTTTCTACAGTTCTTTACTGCATGTCAAATTCAGCGAGAGGGGGTCTGAGCCACAGAGTTTGGCTGGTGGCCTGGATCTACTATGGCACATTACAAGCAGGTATGCCAAAACATTTGGTGGGCAGCACGAGCAGAGGCGTGAGCCGTGTACAGCGAGCTGGCAGCAGGCTGGGACTGCAGGGGCCGAGTGAGTGACTGATCACTCGCTTAGGCACTCGGGGGCCTCAGGAACTACATATCAGCTCCCTGCTGCAAGGGGTGTCATTAGAAATAAAAGATGGAAGACAAAGTCATAGCCCAAACCCCACGGTTGACCAGAGGAAAGTACAGGATTGTCACTGCGGTGGCACATCCAGCCTCACTCTGCCTGGGGCAACAAGTATCTCCAGGGATCCACATGAAGCAACCTGGGCAGTCCCTCCACAGGCTGAAGGTGTTCTCCAGCGAGCCTCAGCCCTAAGATGGTGGAACAAGCAATATTGGGGAATAACAGAATAATCATCAGGCCATGCCTACCCTTGGCTAACACATCACTAGGTACCATTGGTGGCAGATTTTGCTTCCCAGATGTTTATCCAGTGGGAAATAGTTTGTGACCAGTACACTTCACAAAACCTACAAAATTACAGAGAAATATCAATGACTTTTCCTGACTGCTGGTCCAGGCAGCATAGGGAGCCCCATGAGCCACTCTGTCCCTCACAAGGAGCACCTTTCAGCAATAATGAATGAGCTGTCAGATATCCAGCTGCTTATATGACATGGTCCAGTCCTTCCCTGGATACTTTTTCATTGTTCTAGCTATGCTCTTTGAGGTTGCACTTTCTAATGGACAGATTACATTTCAGCTGTCTTCTCCTTGCACAGAAGGTGATTATAGTTAACTTTTAAAGGAAAGGTTATTTTGAAAACTGGCTTGTGATCTTTTTTCCTTCCTTACATGTAAGAAGAAAGTCTGAAATATTTCTCCCTCCTTGACATTTTCAACTGCTCAGAGCCACAGGGCACATGCCTCATATTGGCAAGATCCTCATTGATTGGTGAGAATACTCATCCCATACACAAAACACACGGTGAATTCTTTTTTGACATTAGAGAAGTGTTAACACCATCCAAAAATTTTTTCCCCCAGTGTTAAAGCATGTGGGTAATTGTGTCCCAGTTTTGCTACAGGCTACTGCAAGTACCTGGTGTGACTTTGTGTTCATCCTGACTACAGGCAAGTGCATTGACTGAGACTCTATTAAAATAAAACAAACCCAAACTCTGCCTTTTTGTAACTAGCTGATGCTTTCTTCACACTGAAAGCAAAGGATATACAGCCTCACCCTTCTCAAAGCTAGCCCTTCTGTGTTGAAAATGAATATACATTTTGATACCAAACCTTTTTTTACAGTTTTCAGCTTATGCCTGTAAGAAGTAGTAGCTATGTATTACTTATTTGTTGTTGACCCTAAATTAATCTTTTCACCTGCCTGTGATTCTTGTTACTGAAAGGTAGTGATCCAAGAATCCACCAGGGAAACAAAAATGCTTCATTCTTTGCCTTAGGTCTGTCTTGGTTAAAAGGGAATTTCCACCTTAATGAGAAGTATCTCTGGTATCATGCATCTCTGCCCAGTCCTGACAAAATGCCAGAAGAAGGGTGAAAAAAAACAGGATGAGGCTTATGGTTCCCAACAAGAGAGGAGGGAGAGGGAGAAGGAAAAGGAGAAGGAGAAAAGGAGGTATCTGGGCCCAGTTTGACCCTCTTATTGGTGATCTGAGAAGCATGAGTTTGGGCTGCCATTTGCAGGAAAAGCTAGAGGAACCACATATCCCAATCCCACAGAAAGCAAAAAGGAGGCAGAGGCCTTCTTCTGAATGTGCTGTACCAGTCCATGCCTCAGGGGAAGGTCTACACCAGGAGGACCAGAGGCAGAAGTCCTTTATTCAGTCCATGGGTATTTTGAACTCCTCATGTTCCTGCAACACCTAAATTCTAGACACGAAATATTGCTTTTGTTGGTAAAAAAACCTGATTCAGGGCATTACTTTTGAAATGAAGTGATTAATCCTGCTGTATGGAGTCAGGGGAGATCCTTGCCCATTTTGGGAAGTTTGGGCTTCAAAATGGAGACTAAATATCACGGTGAGGAGCCAGCTCTTTGTCAGTTGGATGGGATGTCTCTGACTCTGCTTGCAGCTACTGACACTGGATGTAAGACCAGACAACTGAAGAAGAATTAGAATATAGAAGATGAAGACTACATCTCACATGGCATTCATGCCACGTAATTTAAAATACAACAAATCAGTAAAAGTGACCACTATTTTTCATAAAACATTGCAAAATTCTGCAAGAGTTTTAGTGTGTAGAGGACAACTGCTGGGTATTGAATGACTTAGTAAGTAAGATTTTAAAAGATGTAAAAGGACTGCCATGACAGGCAGGTGCAAAGAAAACCATATGGAACCCTATGGAGCCCTAGGGTTCACAGAAGTTGTCATGTTAACCACTGTGCTTTGCCACATAAACATTATCTGTGTGGCGAAGAAATGCTCTTCCTGGTGGTGTCACACAGAATAGTTAACTGTATTTGTGGAGGAAATGTGATTTATCCCACTGAAGGATCTTGCAGTTGCCATATTGGAGGTGTTGTTGTTCATAAGCTCAGCTCTTGGTCTAAAGCCTGTGGTATGAGAAACATGATCTAACAGTTTATTTCTATACAGAGGAGCATATATCCCAGATTTGGGTTTGAGTTTCCCAGTATCCATCGAGGTATCTCTTCACACCAAGATAAATTAACTGATTAAAATAAGGCAATATGCATGGCTGACAGAGAAGATGAATATTTTCATTAAGTTCATAAGAAAATTAAGGTTGATTTAGACAATATTTAGAGTTTCCTAAAATATATGTAAAAAGTTATGTGCTTTATGTAGTTAGCACAATATGGCAAGACCTGAGGTTGCTGCAATGCTGGCACCACTCTGATTTTGTGGTTTGTGCCCATTTCCTCAGGGATCGATAAAGATCTGGAGAAGACAGGTTCAGCAGAGTTGCTTTCTTAGCTTACCTCCTAATGCTTTCCGAGATAACCATCTGGGAGAGAAGAGCAGAAAAGGCTTTTTCCCACCCGATACAATGTCCTGAGCCTTGAAAAACACCTCTGTTCTCCAGAACGCCCAGCCTGAGGCCAGGGACAAGAGGGAAGGAAAAACTAGGGCTTCAGCAGAAAGGACCGTGGATCTTTGGAGAGTGTCCAGCTGCCAGTGAGACCTGTCCCGCAGAGCCCCGTCCGTGTCCTTCCCGAGCCTGACTGAGCGACTGCTTGGACCTCTGTCCCCCTCGCTCAGGGCATCACCAGGAGCCTCCACACAGGGGAAAACTTCAGGGGAGTCCTGGTTCCCTGCTGTAGGGGAAGTGGAACCTGGCGAAGCATTTCGTGGCTCTTCAGTGCGCACAAGCTCTCAGGGAATCTTTGAGTCGGATGGTGGTCGGTGCCCGAGAAGGAGCGGGGCAGCAGGAAAGGTGGAGCCCCCTGGGCAGTGTGCGGCGGGGATGGGGTCCTGGTCCTAATCCCTGACCCTGGCCGGCCATGGCCCCAGGCATCAGCCCCGACAGCTCCCGGATTTAAAAATTAAAGTTTGCCATCTAGCGGCAGCCTCGGGCTTTTGGGAGCAGCCACCCACTCTCCTCCCAGTTTTTGGGTACCGGTTTAGGATTTCTGAAACAGATATTATGTCTTTGTTAGCGCTGTCGGAGCCTTCCCACCGTTCCGTTCCTCCTGCAGAAGTGATGGAAGGAGCTCTGAATCTCGATGTGCTGCCAGCTGCAGACGGGTCGGAGTCACAGCTCTGGGGCAGCTCCTGTGGTCATCACACAGTGCACTGGTGTGCAATAGGCTTGGTTCTGGGAAGTAGTAAATCCTGAGTGGTTTAAAACAACCCAAACAACTTCAAAAATTTCACTGTGATAAAAAAAACCGAGGCAACGAAATGCAATCATTTCCCCCCATATTCTTCTCTTGCCTGGGACAGTGGTAGTTCTCAGGGGACTATCTCCTTCTTTCTTTAAGTATTTTATTTCCCCTTTGAATGGAGCTGTACCTGCAAGTGACACACTTGCCCTGATTTGTGTGATACTCCTGTGTGTCAGAACAAAGCTACACCTCTGCAGGAGCATCAGGTGCCCTCCTTGTCATTGCCAGTGCCACTGTGAGTTTCCTCTGAGCAGTGCATGTTGCTTGTATGGGATCATATGTACCCATAGGACCCATATGGAGACCACGCCTGGCATAGGATCCATATGGAGACCACCAGTCACATACTTCCATAAGAAGGAACAACATGATGCAGCAGGAGTATGGGCAGTGTTTTCTAAAGGGAAGAAGAGGTTAAGAATCCTTCATGGAGGAAGCCAGTAAAGAGTGCCTGTGTTTGAAGAAAAGGCCTGGAGAGGGAGCAAAGGGAAGGTCTGGAAGGTGATGGGCAGCATGGTCTATTTGGGTGCCCAAATTGTAATTAAGGAGCTGCTGGCATCCAGCCTGATGCCTGCACAATCTCTCCTCTTCCACATACAACACTTCCATTAACGGAACTCCAGGTGGGATTAGCAATTTTTGCAGCATAATCACATTGTTGAGTCACATTTAATTTATGAATCACTATACACACAGTATCATTTTCTCATATTGATGCTGAGATGATTATTTCCCAATTCATATTTATGCATTTGATATCTCCCTCTGCAGTGTAGCGCTTCATATTTGTCATTAGTGAACTTCATCTTGTTGATCTGAGACCATCTCTTCAATTTAGCATTTTGCATTCTGATCCTGTCTGCCAGATTGAGCAAATTTTATAAGTGTACTCTATATTTATCCTTCAAATCACTAATAAAAATATTGACTAGAATCAGTCCTGAAGATCTCTGCACATCTGCTTGGAATGCTCTCATGAAATTTACTTCCAGTTTGACATTGAGTCATTGGCAATAATACTTTGAGAGTTTTTTCATCTATTTGTATACACACTTATCATCATAATTTTGCATAAACTGCATTTTGCTAGCCTATGTGTATGAATTCAGGTTACTAGTGCCAAAAGTCTTATTAAATATATTTTCTACTGTTTATTCCCATCATCAGTACTTAGATTACAGATATTTAGGTCCTGCTACAGAACAGTGCAGCTATGTAAGAAAGGAGAAATTTTTACTCTCTCCTTCAAATATATTAATTTCATAATATGAAACTAAGTCTCTTTCTTTAATGAAGGAACTTATGAGATATAAGCTACTCAAATTATGTTGAGAGACCAGAGGGAAAAAAAAAGCTTTGTACCTTTGCATTTGACTTTGTGTGCAGTATCAGCACAATAAAAATATTTGCTGATGATGTAGATGCTCCTTAATATAGCACGTAGGACAGAAATTATGCCAGTGCCTATTAATCCTAAGATAGAATTCCTAGTAAAAGGTGAAAAAAAGGAAAAGGGCTTAATAACCATAACTGTGTCAGTTTTACTGCTAGCATATAATTAGATCAGAAGAAGATGGTTTCAAAATGTCCAGAGCACAACTGCTTCCTGCTATTTATATGATCTGTTTCTGATTCAGAAGCTGCAGTTCATCTTATATTTTTAAGTGTAAGAAACTCTTTGGGGCCTGCGTCCCCACAGTGGTAGCAGAAGGCTGCTTCTTCCCAGCCTCTGCATTTTGTAGTTTGCAGAGGGAAAGTATCTTAAACCAAAAAAATTAACATGCTCATAAAAGGATTTGGTTTTTCCCTGCGTGAAATCTCTCACGTGTAATGTTTCTGTTTCTGGCACGGGCTGTAGGATTTTAGGGATGCCACCGATCTGGAACGTAGCATCCGCATGCCAGCCCTCTCAGTCAGGTGCTTGGGAAGAGTCCAGGAAAAAAGTTGTCCACAGTGCCACGATGGAAACAAAGAAATTAGTCAACAACCTCTTCCCATAAAAACCTGTGTTAAGGGAATGCAGTCCAGGGGGGCCAATCTAGTACACAGCTTGAGGGACAGGGCCAGCAAGGCCCGGCCTGTGCTACACGCGGTGAGGAGGCAGGACAGATTTGGGTCCAGCCCTGACTCCAAACAGCCCTGCTGGTTTTGGGGAGGCAGATGGTCACACTGCCTTCCTTTTAAGCTTCCTGCTGCTTTTTCTGCTGAAGCTGTCCCACTGAGAGCAGCAGTAAATGTCATTTTGTAGGTGTCTGCAATACAATAAAAGTGGCCCCAGTGCAACACCCCATGAAATGCGTAACTGCAGACAGAGATGAATCATGCCACCACCTAGGCAGGTCTCACATAGAGCCAGTGTAGGTGTTATTATGACTGTAACAGGCTTCAAAAGAATAAACTGCACAAAAGTTATGCTGGCAGTGCTTCCCGTTAGCAGTAGTTTGGGTAATGCTGCTCAGATCACCTTCTCACATTACAATCACTGTTCCTTGAAGGAGGTTTGGCTGTAAACTCCTCCCAACTCCGTGCTAATTCCGAAGGATAACATGAGCGTCAATTAGGCATCAGCATGACTCAGAAATGAAATATTGCTCTTGGTGGGAAGTCAAGACAGTGTGTTTTTCCCTGCCTTCACCAGCACACGTTGTCCTACCCACTAGGTGTCCCTGCCAGCCAGGGAAACAGCACACTGTAACCAGGGCTGCATTTGCTTCGTTCCATTTGGCTTCAGCTGAAAACATCAAACACAACAACAACCCAGCAAACATGTCTGAAATAACTTCTCCTTCTTCTCCTTTTTTCTTTTTTTTTTTTTTAAACTTCTTTTTTGAAGCAGCTCCAAATTCAGGCACAATGCACAGAATGGAAAAGGCAATCTCCATTTTGCCCTGCAGGATAGTGGAAAGGTTTTGGCCCAAAGGAGAATGGTTCCCCTCCTGGAGAGCATGCAGGTGATGGGCTGCTTTGGCCCAAGCACCACCAGCTTCATCCCTCCAACCTCACCTCTGAATTCTGTAGGAGCCAGACAAAGTACACTGTAATTGCTTATCTCTATTTGCCCAACCTTTAAAACAGATGCTATTATAGTTTGTCTACTCCACCATGGAGCTGTGAGGTTAAATGAAGGGTGATAATGTTGCTCTTGCTTCCCAGTTAAAAAAATTAAAAATAAATTATTTTTTTCATCAGATTACTATCAATGGGTGGATGTTCAAGTCTCACCAAAAAAATTCTGAATTTGTGGGTAAAGAGGGTGAGGTGGATGCAGCTGTTTATAACCTCAACGTGGATTAGGCATAATGCACATGTTTGTGGCTGCCTCTGTAAAGAAGAGACCTTTATGCCCAGCTAAAATTTGCTCCAGTAATCCCTGGAGAGATTCCAGAGGTCAGCAGAAAACCATGGAAGAAACTGAAGACATTAAAGGAAGCACATATTTGCACATGTGTCTTCTGCCAGCCCAGGAAGAGGGAGAAGAAGTGGGAGGTAAAACTCTGAAGACATGCAGGGAATTTTTTGTTTTGAAAAAGGTTTTGTCTCTTTGTAATACTGAATTGGGGGAGACAGGAAAAAAAAAATCACAAACCCTGTTTGCCATATAACCCATTATACATTTCTGTAGTTCTCTTTCCTGACTGCAGAAAGGAGAAGGAAAAACAAGCAGGAGAAATGCGTTTTCTGAAGCCATCACACAAGGTGATCTCTGTACCAGAAGTCTCCTCTGAAGGCTCTGTGTTTGGGAGCCATCAACGGAGGTCACGGCCTATTGTGTGGTGCACTGTACAAACACCCAGGGAGAGACGATCCCTGTCACAAAGGACTTACTCTCCAAACAGAGACAACAGAAGAAGAATAGGGGGAGGATTAGAAAAGAGTTGATTAGATCAGGGTTGCACAGTTTGGTGAGGACGCCAGAGGCATACTCCTGGTATTCTGATTCCCAGCCCAGCAATCTGCTCTTTCTCAGGGACAACCACCTTTTGCTGTTCTAGCGCTTACGGGGTGTTAACAGGACTAAAGATAATTATATATGACTTGGTATTTTTAACTAGTGGGAGCTTTACATACATGCACACACCCACTGAACTTGGTTGCCCCCAGGGACAGTTCCCCCCTCCCAGCCCTAAGACAGCTTGGAGGTGCTCAGCCAGTGACTATAAGGTGACCTTCACAGGAGAAATGTGATACAAAAAAAAAAAGGAAAGGAGGAGGGCACAGATCTTATGAAATCTGGCTGTTGAAACACCTTCATATCTTGCAATACAAAGTCAAAAAACTCTTCGTCTTAAAGATTTAAGACTAAACATAGAAAGAACTGTATTTATCTCATGTTAATCACCTAGGCAACTGGGAAAGCAGAAGTGAGCTTCATTTTCTAGTGGGTTTTATAATCTGCCAGTTCATTCAAACGCCTTTTTCCGGTGCATCAGAAATACATGTGAGCCTGCTGCAAACTCGCATTTTTAAGATGAAAAATCACACCCATAAACAATCACTTTGGGCTTGTAGCTTTTCCTTTAATTCAGGTGTTGTGTGCCTGCAAGCCCAGGTAGCTATTTAATGGCCCACAATCTGCATTAGAAGCAGAGCTTCTCATTTTAATTCCTCCCCTCTGGGATCACACCACTGCGGCAGCAAGGATTTGTTAAGAGACCAAGGAATGGGCTGGGAACTACTCTCACCTTTTCCAGTTAGTAGGGAACAGCTAGAAGCCTCTCATGCGTAACTGAGAGGGATTGTGAAGGATAGAAGGATATATCCCAAGAATGAAGTAATGCTGTGCATATGCAGACCTGAACGTTGTGTTATACTACTGCAACACAGCTGTCAGGAAGTGAATAACAATCCAGCCTGCCATAGGGTCTTGAAGGATTCAAGTCTCAGCTCGTACCTTTATCATGGGCTGGGTCAGGAAAAAGGTAGAAAGGCTGACTCTTACCAAGGAACAGCAGCAAGGTCGTATTTTTCCTAGTGGTTCTGTATTTTTCCTAGTGGTTCATTCAAATCTGGAGCTGTTTTTGTGAATAAATGTTAGTGTTAGCATCTGCTATTTTACAGAAATATGTAAAAAAGCATAGGTTGAAAATCCTGTGGAAGCTGACCTTCTGTCAGAAAATGAGACCTTCAAAGAAAAGGGAAAAAACCCAAAACCTAGATGGCTCCTACAATCCTAAAAAAAATAAGGTTAATTTTAATTTGATTGTTCCTGTTCTTGTACAGATTGTTTGCTTCTGATAGATTTTGATAGTTTTTCACAGACCTTTATTTCCTAAATGGAAAAATACATCCATTCTGGATGCTGCTGTCCTAGAAGAAAAACATGTTTTTGGTACTGTCTTTATTTACATTGTTTCAAAACCTATTTTCCTTGAAAGGAAATGTTTATGAGGTTTGGCTTTTCTCCCTTATGTTTCCTAGGCAGAGTTGCTGGTGCTTTGCTCTGCCTGCCTAAGCCCAACTTGAACTCCAAATCATTAGTATTATTTTATTCAGCACAACAAATTTTCTGAGTTTTCTAGATCATTTACAGCTCCACAGAGGGGGTGTGAAACCCTGACATTCCATTTGGGCAACATTTATAAAAACTCACCAATGATTTTGCAAAGTTATAAATAATTATATAAAAGGCGCAAGGACTTGCAGAAACAAGCCAAGTTTATGAGGCCCAGAAACTGAGGGAATTAGAAATTTTTCCATCTGCTTGGATGAGTTTCGGTTTAAACACTAGAAAGTCAGATTCATCTGAACATGCTGAATGAACGGAAAAGTTACAGAGCTATGGACAACATGATACACTCCACGGAGGCTACTGAGTAAGGCAGAGAGAGAAGAAAAAGCACATGATCAGATTCTCTACCAATCTTTCTAGCATAAAAGCAAAAAACAAACAAGAACAAGAAGCAACTGAACAACATTGTGAACCCCTTTAAAAGGGAAAAATTCATATTGAGGGTGAAGGAGAAGCAGTGTCTGTGCCCACAAGCTCCCTAAGCAGAAGAGAGCAGGGAACACAACCCGACGAGCGCAGTGCTGTGGGGTGTGTGGAGTGTCAGAAACTGCCTCGGTGTACATGGACTAAAAGGAAACTCTCCTAGATCCAATATGCAGGTTGCAAGGTTTGTTGGTTTGGGGTTTTTTTTCCCAAGGTCATGCAGCTATAAATGGGAAAGAATTGAAGGCCTGGAAAATTCAGGAAGTGAAAGGACCAGTGTTGATGTTTCTCAAGTTTAGAATTAATAGAAGGTAGAGATATACTGCTTATACACTAAGATGCAATTAAAAATGAAACATTAAAAGCTAATTCTTGGTTATTTTCAATAATTAGAATTAGTGAATGAAATTCATGATAGCACTACATCTGCCTTTAAATTATAACAAGGATCATGACACTTACAGGATAAAGCCATGTGACTTTAGCACATGATGGCTCTAGGAAGAAATGGCATCCAATAACTTGCATATGGAATCATTTGTTAATATTTGAAACCAAGTAAATAAGAATGCCATTAAAAACGATGAGCTCTCAGGAGCCTTATATAAGCCTCGGGACCACTGATATGAAAGGAAGTTGTGTGTGCAAAGCAACTATCATCTCCAAACAGACTTGTTGAACCTGGGCCCAGAAATTATGAATAATTGGGCAGTCTTATGTGCAAAGAAAGACTGTGACATTAGCAGACAGAAAGTGTTAAAGTGGTGGAATAAAGGAAAGGGACATTGGAATAAGAGGGGAGAATTTGGCAGGGAGAAAGATTCTGCGGCATTGGGGTCTAGCTGCACTGGGAGGAGTCTCTCAGGCTTTGCAGGAAAAAAAGAAGCTAAATCTGCAGGTTACAAATGGATGTAATATGAGACAAAAGCCATATGTTGTCATTTCCACTCCCCCTGCAAAAGACATCTCCCTAAAGTCTTGATCAAGGAATGGGTTGTAAATCACAGAAGAGGCAGGATGCAAAATTCAGTAATTTCCATTAAATGACACTAGGCTAAAACCATAATTGGTAAAAAAGCGGTTTGGGGCAGTCTATTGCCTTCTGCTTTGCTGTTGATCATTCTCACAAGTTCATAACGGAGTACGAGGCAGTAAGATATCCAGCTGTCTATTAATAATTGATTTAACGTAACACATGAAGTGTGTGTAACCTGTTCCTTGTTCCTCTGTTTAACACAATCCATGAATCACGGTGACCAGTGAAGAGGTTGATTGACCACACGCTGCTAACTTTTTTCCTAACTCCAGCTAATGACCTACATTTAAGGAAGCTAAATGTCTCCTAAATACTTTGTGGTTATAGCAGGGATGCTATGGAAAAGGGAGAAAATTAGTCAGTGGAGTAAGATAGTGTTCATTTTTGGATAAGAGCTTGTAACTCTGCCTTCTGCTATTTCCAGTAGTCCCAAGTCTGCCCAACATTAGATACTAAAATAATTGTTGTCAAACATAGACCTCTCTCTTTTTGGCCCAGTGTCTTGTCTCTCCCAGACCTAAGAAAATGTTTAACTTGCAAGCAGAAGCTGCTTTTATTCTCAATGTATTGCTACAGGTATCAGTAGCATGGATCTGTTTATTCCACAGTCACAAAAGATTTCCTATTTTCAGTACCTTTTCAAGGTGAGGAGCTGCAACTCTTCCTTTTTTAATCATAGGGAAACAAGGCACCAAGAGTGTGTCAAGAACCTGGCTTTGGTAACTGTGCTATTTCAGGCACTTTTGTTCGTGAACATATGTGTGTTTTTCACCAATGCCAAAATTTTCGCTCAGTGAGTGTCACTTCCTTTGTTAGCTCCAAATGTGCAGAGGTTGAAAGGGCATCTTTACTAGTGAAAAATCTCTCAAGAACTCTTATAAATCATTCAAGCTTCTGGTTGAAAATGTTTCCTTTCACACACTTCTTAGTGCCAAATACAGGCCCATCTGGAATCATTATTAATTCTGTTGAACTGTTTAATTCCAAGTGGGGTTTTTTAAAAAAGAAAGACTTGATTCAGTATTTTATAACCATAATTGGAATAGCACATTAAGACTCAACAGCTCATTTTTTTATTCTGGGAAATGGCAAGCAACACATCTTGTACTCAATCAGTCACATTAGTAGGGCCATACTAAAAAATCTTGTAGCGTGTAGGTACCTCCAGGTTTAATTTCTCTTACATATTTATTTGCCATACAAAGCAGAAATGAAAAATACTCTTTTGGGGCTCAAGGAAGCTTCTTAAACAATTTGGAGGACTTTTCTGCGTGTGCTTCATTGAGCACATCAGCCAGACATTTAGAAAAACAGGTGCCCTGCCACCAAAACACCTGAGCAAAGTGCAAAGCATAATCCTCCATACACAAAGTCACATCAAAATGGTTATTTCTATTTCATCATCAGGAATGAACTATTAAATGCAATTTGCAAGCAATGTCCCATTCACATTTCAAAAAGAAAACCACACAAAAATATAGTGGGTTTGGGTAAATCTGCCTATTTAGCTTATTTTCACATTAAATGTTGCTTCTAGGGCTTGTATGCACATGTTTATGAGAGGGGAATTGCGAAATCTTGATGCCATTGATATCAACAGCACAATTCCCATTGACTCACAGTCAGGTCATCTTGGAAGTTCTCTGCATCCTTCTCCATATGCAAGTGATGTGGGAGACACTCAGGCTGTATGTTTGGATCTCTGAAGAGCAGTCATAGGTCTTTATAAGTACGTGGGGTGGCACAGGCTGCTCAGTGCAGTCAGGCAGGCTGGAAACACAGAGCCAGTGAGTGTAGCTGCCCACTGAAGGGCAGAGCTTGCATCCTCCACAACTTGGAGCATTAAAGCATTGGAAGGTTTTCATCCCTGAAATTTTCATCCCTCGTGATTAATGTTCAGCTACAGAGAGCTCTAGGTATGGAACCAGTCAGGTTTTAGAGTGATACAATTATAAATTCATAGCCAGACTGTCATGATACAAATTAGTCTCAGCACTCATTTTCTTTGGCAAGGCTCCCATTCTTTGGATGCCTTTCTGGTGAAATTTGCTGTGACATGAAAGATATCCAAAATACAGTTAAAAGGAGTACTTTTCCAAGTGCAAAATTCACTAGAAGTGTTCAACATAAACTCGCCATAAAATAAGCTGGAAGGGAGCTTTCATGTCTGTAGTCCATACTCCTGCTCAAAATACGGTCAGCTTTGAAGTGAGATGGAGTTACTCAGGGCCTTATCCAGGTAGGTTTTGAATATATCCAAGCATGGAGAGTTTACAACCTCTCTGAGCACTTGATCACCTTCGCTGTGAAAGCTCTTTTCCTTATATCTAACTGGGATTCATCTTGCTGCAGTTGGTATTCACTGTCCCTTGCCTTTTGCTGTGCACCCCCAAGAACAGTGCGGCTCCCTCTTCTCTATAACCACTTAGTAGCTACAGAGAGCAATAAAATACCCTCTGAGCCATCTCTTCTCCAGGATTAACAACCAGCTTTCTCAGCTTGTCCTTCTACACCATATGTTCCAGCACTCTGAGCATCCTGGTGGATGTTGCTGAACTTGCTCCAGTATAGAACTGTAGAATGGTTTGAATTGGAAGGCACCTTAAAGATTAGGTCATTCCAGTCCCCCTGCCATGGGCAAGGACATCTTCCGTTAGACTAGGTTGCTCAAAGCCTCATCCACTCTGGCCTTGGACACTTTCAGGGATGGGGCGTCCACAACTTCTCTGGGCAACCTGTTCCAGTGCTTCACCATCACAGTAAAAAAGGCCATGTTTTCCTTGTAGTGGGGAGACCAAAACCTGCAGACATGGTCTTAGCGCATCTGTGCTGAGTAGCGGGAAGAATCACTTCCCCTGAGCTGCTGGCTGCACTCCTGCTAATAAAGCCAGTGTGGTGTTAGCCTTCTTAGCCATGAGGCCATACTGCTGACTTCTGTTCAACTTGTTGTCTACCAGAACCTCTGTGTCTTCCCTTCAAAGCTGCTTTCTAGCAAGCTGGACTCCAGCCTGTGCAGTTGCAGCACATTACTCCTTAGTGATGCAGGATATTCTATCATTCTGTGACTTTGCATTTGCCTTTGTTGAACTTCATGAAGCTTTTGTCAACACATTTCTCTAGCCAGTTGTCATCCCTCTTCAATGCCCTGCCCCTTCAGTGTATTGACTCTTCCCTCAGTTTTGGGTCATCAGTGAACTTGGAGAGGTCCATCCTACTCCGTTGTCCAGCTTTAATGAAGACATTAAATAGTATCAGATCCTGTAGTGACCTCTGAGGAACACCACTAGTAAGCACTCGCTACTTCACCTGTGACCTCCTGCATGGCACACCTTGAGCCATTGCGGTCCAGTCAATTTTCCACTCATTCTCCTGCTCAGTCCTCACGCCTCCAGCTCAGCACCCAGCATACCAGAGGAGACTGTCAGAAGCCTTGTCAAAGCTCAGGTAAATGACATCCACTGCTCCCCAGTGCCTGCCAAGATGGCCACTGCCCACTGGCAGTGCCCCTTTCACCACCCATTGGCATCATTGTCCATAGTGGTGTCCACAGGGTTTGTCAGAGAGATCATGTGAAAGGATTACAAAGCAGTTGGTTTCCTGGTACAGCTAATATAGCTATGGGGACTTGATTGAACACCAGTGCCAAGAGACAGCAGCAAAATAAATTTTGTTTGGAAATATTGCTGCAAAGTCATCATATCCATAGAGAAGGGTTTGATGTATTAGTAATCAACTTCCCTGGAATATTCTTGTAATTGCTATGGTACTTTAGGCGTAAGGAAATAATTTTCTGAATTTGGATCACTGTGTTAGTTAGTCTGACAAGCCCAAAATAAAGTAAATTTTCACACATCAATCATTAGCATATTTGCCTAAAAACTGTGCAGAATTCATGCAAAATCAACAGCTTATTCAAGTAAATCCATATTCATAATTATTCTATGTGAAATATTGCTTTCTGAGTTTATTCAGTGAATGCTAACTACATTCCCAACGCATATACAAAAATAACAGTTCCCCTGTTACTATGGAGAGAGAGAGGAGAAGGTATTGTGCTGGAGGACTGATTGTAAAATCTTTGGAGTAAGAACAAGATAGTGTGATTCCCTCAGATACAGTAATAATAATTTAGCAGCCCAAGGTTTTACATTCAAGGTTTTGGAGAGAGAAATAAGAAGTTGCTGATGAGCTGGTCTAGAGATATACCAAAGAGGTGTTTCATGGGAGGGACATTTTCCATCCTTCTCAAATACAAGAAGGGAAAGTGTAATTCTCAGCTGAAGTGAAACACAAGAGCAGGTATGCTAAATGTTAAATTGATTCTGGCTCATTGGACACAACCATCACTATCAGAACCCATCCCTTTCACATTTCCTGCAGCCCAGCTAGCAAAGCCAAGCGAGGATACGTATCCTTGAAGGAATCAGTATGCACGTGTGCGCACACACGCACCTGCAGACACGCGGCCATTTGGTACCTCATCTCCATAATGTGATTTGCTCGCAGCAAGCAGAAAGCAACCGCTACGCTCCACCCCTCTAATGCATTGGAAAGGACCAGCACTACATGTTTTATTGCCATGGGTGTAGAAAACCTAGACTGCAAGTCACATTGATCAGAGAGCCAATAAGGCGAGGAATGCTCCCTGCAATATGGAGCCCGCGGAAGCACTGCCAGGGAGGGATCGCAGCACTGCCAAGTGTCACTGCAGCGAGGCACAGAGAGACTCAGTGCTGCACCAAAGAAGGGACGGGGCGTGCTGCACATCATAAGGCAGCTAGAAACAATAATTTACACTTTATCACTTTTTTCTTTTTTTTGCCAAAAATTGCTAAGCAGTTTGCACAAATTCCTGGCATTCAGGTTCCCAGCACCCGCATGTGGTCGTTTTCCGTATGGCAGAGGGGCTTTTTCATCCCTGACACTGCTCTGCACTCATTATTATGCAGGAGATTTTTTGTTTCTGTACACCAGGCCTGGGATCTTACAAGGAAGTGATTATACTTGCCTAAATGGAGATTCTGGTGACAAGATAATTTACAACACTCTGTTGCATAATCATTGAGCCAAGGTCAGGGAAACCATTGATGTAGCATAGTCAGGGCAGTTGTAAATAAACCCCACGTCACGAAAGGGGTTGCTGTCAGTGAGAACAAACGGACAAAAAAGAACAGAAAAGAAAGAACCTCCAGCATTCCAGCCATGGTAAATTTTTATTCCCCTCCCTTGTCTCCATAGATCCTGTGGTTGGCTAATTAAAGAAGGAGGTGTAACTATCAATCTAATCTCACTTGTTCTCAAATTTACCATAATTTCTACACTTGAGAGGCTGGTGAAATGAAACAGCACTACTAGAATTTCCCATTCATCAGCAGGAAGCAGAACAACTCTGGGAATTGGGCTAAAAATAATTAAGAAGCAGGATCAGGTGCTGTGCACATGCATCTGTCTGTACATGGGCATGCAGGCACACAAGCATTTACTGGAGGTAGCAGCAGTAGCCCAGGGGGAGATGAGCACCACCAGTAATTTTATCTCAACATATGAATGCTTGCAGATGTACTCCCAGCATACTTATTAGAGCAGCAAAGACACCCAAGAAAACTGCAATCAAATTACGCTATAAACAAAATCAGCTTTTTTAAACAGATGCAACCACCAGAATACCATCAGCAGTGCTGCAGGAGACACTCTGGAGCTACTGGGGAGGCCACAGCATACAGGGTGTTCAGCATGTGGCCATTATCCCAAAGTCCTGTGGGTGCAGAGCAGTCACCTTTGAGCAGGAAGCTTGGCATTTGCTGGAAGCATTGGTGTTATTTCACATGCACTGCCACTACTTTGCACTTGTGCAGCAACACTAGAGTTTTTCAGAAAGTATTGGAGTGGCTTTTGAACCTTTCCCATACAGGCAGGCTGGGTGTGAGGTGTTGGGCTGTTGCCAGGGGCTTTGCCCTGCTCAGCACAGCATGGATACAGCTGGTCCAGGACCTCCTTCAAAAGACAGACTGGTCAGCCACACAGATATCCTGCATCATCAGAGCTGTTCTTTGAAATCTCCTCAGAAAACACAGCTGAGAAGGAAGATGTAGCTGTGGAGCAAGCCTAGGATGGAGGATTTAATTAAATAAGTAGTTCTTACCTGAATATTCAGCTATCCAGCAGAACAATTTTTGAGAAAGATTCCCCAACTTTGCTCTTAGTCAGCCTAAACATACAATTACTTGCCATGTTTACTTGCCCTTATCCAGTTTGCTCTAAAAAGAGTATAAAAAAGTGGTAATGGGCCAAATCCTCAAGCCAGTGTAAATCAATGCTATTTGTTTGCCTCTGCTGGAACACCCACTCTTTATTTCAGTTAAAGAGCTAACACACAGTAACTTAATATGCATTTATGTTAATATTTTCACTTTGCAGGGCTTGGTAGATTGTGTGGCTGGCACATGTCAGACTGAATGTCACTTCCAAAAGCTAAGGGACCTAACTGGAAACTGCCATTAAGAGTGACTAGCTGACAGCATGTGGAACCTCTCTGGAAAAGCCTTTCCACCTCAAGCACCTCCTTGTGATTAATCTTTCAACTAGACAATACACATTACTACTTAAAAAAGCAGAATTTTTAAGGCCAGAATACATTAATGAAGAGAGGAAAATGTGAACAAATTAGTATTTTTAAGCACTGCAAGACAGAAAGGATACATAGATAGCGTAGCCAAGGTCTGTTCAGAAACCACAGCTGTAGCCCCTCTCAACATTGCATCCAGCCCCAGAATCCAGATTCCAATCACTCCAGAGTGTTATTAAGATGCATGGCATCTTGGCAAAATTCAAATCAAGGTTTGTTTCATGCACATTGGAGTGGAATAGGTAGCAAAGGCTGACATGAAAAGTAAGCAAGCTGCCCAGCAACGATGGAGGTTTGTATCACACAAGCTTAGAAAATAGTCTGGAATAAAAAATGTGTGCATTATTGCCTTTCACACTGTATCTGATCTTGCACTGTCACACAACTTAAACTATGAGTATCTGGCAGAATTCAAGATAATTTTGCAAAGATTTGTCATTCTCCTTCACCAGATCATTCTCTGTAAGACATGATGGAGGGGGAGCTGGAATACACAGTATTAGAACAGATATAAATGGTAATGATCATGCTCCTTCACAACACTTCCACTTTAAGGAATCAGTTAATTAACCCTGAATTGAGCAGGCTTGCCAGTCAGGAATACAGCAGTTGAATTGATAACAGCTTCCTGACCCCTACTTCTCAAGGACAAGATTTGGTAACCCTTATTTATGTTAAACATTAGCTTACCCTGTGAGGAACCTCCAGAAATCAATAGAGATTGCACTACATGAGTAAGACTGGCAGAATCTGATACCAATTATAAACTCAGATTGGCCCTCAGCTGGGTATTTCTATCTGCTCTTTTCTCTTCTATTTCGTCTTTCCGTATTCCTCCTCCCCCATGTCTGCACCCAAGAAAATACAGAATGTTCCCTCTTATAAAAGGCATTTGAATGGCTGCTTCTCCTCTTTCTCTTCAATCCAAAAAGTATGAATATTGCCTGTTAAGGGAAGGTAATGTTTGACAAAACTTGGCAGATTTGAGTGTATTTCTAAACCTGGAAGGAGCCCAGCCTTTTTGACAAAATGGAAGCAACAATTTGTGACTCTTAAATGTGAAGTGGTTTATTTCTTCTTGAAGAAAAAAGTGTAACTGAAAACACTAAAGAAAGCATTAAGGGAAGCAATCTGGGCTTAAAGAAAAAGAGATATCAAATCTACACTTTTTTTTCTTTACCAAAGCATGTGAGGGAAGAGGTGGATAGAAACAAGGGGATGTATTTTCTATTTGCAGTTCCTTTCTCCAAATTTTCCCAGAAGCAGAACAGACTGTAGCTGGGTAGAGGAACTGAAAACCTAAAGAGAAAAATACCCGTGTGATGTAAAAGGGAGGCAGGAGAGAAAAATCCTTCAGCCCTTTATTTTGAGTCAGCTCAAAGTTAAATTGCGTCTCACTGTGCAGGGAAACCATATCCCCTGAGAGCTGCAGCTTGGGTTTCTGTGTCTTCTCTCTGGTCTGGCCTCCTACGCTGGACTCCTTCTCCTAAAATGTCACTGCCACGCACCACCTACAGCAATCTTCTTCCCTCAAGCGAGCCAGAAAAGCATGTTTTGCTGTTGGAGCAGTAATTGGGATGTGGAAGCTAAAGGATGGCAGGGTCAGGTCTCCAATGACTTGTGGGGAAGCAATTCAGCCTTCAACCTTTTGGGTTAGCTCAGTGGGCTGAAGGACGGTAAGCTCAGGTTAGGTAACCCTAAAAGCAAGCCATTTTTTTACATCTCCTGATGAAAGAGTTGTTAGTGTATAAGAGTTGTTCATGTGGCAGAAACTGCATTTTTTATCAAAAACACTGTTTTAATGGGAAATTTAGAAGAAGAATCTATTCTTACCAAAAAGGAATGATAAAAAACCCCACTGGGTTCTCAGGAATGAAATCACGCAGAATCATGCTTCCAACACTGATGTGCCGGCACAATAAACACCGATGTTTTCTGCTACTGAATGACTGTTGCTCATGCTGGCTTTTTCAAAACCCAGTGACAGATTGTGCTGGAATTGGATGGAAAGCATTGCTACCTTGAAGCTATGTAACTGTCTGCGACTTTACAGCAGTGACTAGTTTTAAGCTTCTGTTTTCCCCCAGTTTAGTAGATACTTTTCCACATGAATTAGATGCTTCCAAATTTTTTGAGCTTGTTTTTCACATCACACACTGTCTGACTTGCCCAAAAGAATTGGATACATAGCAAGTTTGAAAAAAAAAAAAAAAAAAAAAGGAAAGAGCTGTGTCTGATGCCTGGCTCTGATATGCTTTTCTGCTCATGTCCTAAAGCCATGTCAGGCTGAAATAAGGTACACAGCATCTCTCCCATGAGCATGCCCTGACAAGGATTTGCAGCATGGGCAAATAGGTCCCTGATACAGAAGAGGAGGGCAGCAGGTCTGCAGGCTCCTCCCTGGCCATAGAGACAGAGGCAGCAAGTCAGGAGTACCTTATTCTTTCTGTAGATACAGACAAGAACATTTGCTGCTTAGTGTAGTATTGCCTCTGGGGCTGGAATTGAATTTCTCCCCAAACTGTTACTTCCTTTCAAGCTCCTCTTCTGTGCAGAAAATTTTAGAAGGAAATGCCACTGGATTACACAGCTGCTGTCTGCCTGGGCTTTAAATGTGCCAATTTGCATCAGTCTGTAGGCAGTGTTGAGAACAGGCTGGAAGTGTCTGCAGCTTTCCTATGTTACTAGTGGCATCTTACTTGCAAATCTGAAACAATCGAAGGGAAAAGGTGAAGTAGAACTAGAGACAGCCAGCTCTGAGCTACTAAAAAACCCCTAAATCCTTCTTTTCCTCTGAGAAAATCATGTGTGAAACGCAGTACTCTTGAGGGATGCCCTACAAGACATCAGCATGAAGCTACAGGCACTGATGGAAGAAAAATGAAGTACAAAATGTCCCCGTGGAGTAAAAATCTCCCCATTTGTGTAACTGAACAGCCTGCAAATGAAAATTGTTGAGAACAAGCCTCTAACTAAACACACTGAAAATTTTTTAAAAATAAATGAAAACAGTATTGGTGTCCTATGAAAAAGCTGGTTCCTACCCTTGTTTTGCAGAGATAAATAATTAGGATAAGAACCCAACTGCAGAAATGCTGGTCAAAAGTGAAGGGCTAAAGCTTTGCAGTTACCTTTTCTGTTAACAGATAAGTAGGCATATGGTCAAGGGAAGCATCACCACGAAGCATCACTACAAAATCTTCTACTGTTACCACCACAGTGTGCAAGCAGGTTTTCACCTCTTAGAGAGACCCGCTATCTTGCTGTTCAGTGTTTGGGTTATGCAAGGACTTTGTACCTTGGCAGGCTCAGAAGAAGAGGAGGCAATGTGAACAGCCTGGAAACTGGCTGTCTGCCTTGCTTCTTGTTAAAGCAATTCTGGCATTAAGAGTTGTCACTTGGGAACCAGACAGAGATGTTGGGCTAGGACTCTTACATGAAGGAACTGCCTTACATATTGGCTGTACATCCTCGTTTTGGGACCGGGATGTATGTGTGAATAAAGTGATTCAAATTTAGAATACCCACCGACTTCTCTTCTGCCCAAAGGAAGGCGTAAACATCTGCTAGTGATGCACAAGGCACCCAGATGTTAGAAGGCGAGTCAACAAAACTTCAACTTACTGTCATTTGCCCTTTTTTTGTATGAGACTTTTAAAGGGTAGAGTACAGGCAAAACACTGTATGTGCTCAGGGCTTCCTCAGAAGAGAGCTATAAACCCTTAAGGCCTTGTTGAGCTACATTAGTAAAGCGTAAGATAATTTAGTAACCACCATTCTAAAGGTGCCAAACTTTTCTGAATGGTAACTAATACTATTTCAAGAAATTTCTAAATATTTATGTCAACAACGTCATGACTGCAGTATTGGCTCCTTGAGTGCCTCACTCCTCAAGGTTAGGTGCTCCATTTCAGTTGGCACATTTGAGGAGCTATGTTCAGTATCACAGTCTAAGCCTAAGGTGAAGAAGCACTTAAAAGGCATTAACTAGTAAATTAACATCCCTGTTTTCAAATGGGTGTGTGAGAGGAAGAGAAAGGTAAACTCTTGAGTTAGCACTTAAAAACATAAGTAAAGATCATAAAGAATTATTTAAAGAAACTAACTTGGACAGCTGCTGATTATCTTGTGGGATTCATTAAAGCCCTGTTTGACATTCAAATAAGTTCTTGTTTCTGATGGCAAGAAAGAAGAAGAGTGTGTACTTTGAAGAAACGACAGGATTTAGAAATGAAGATGAAAGATTCAGAACCATCTTGTAGTTACTTTCTGCTCCCTCTGCCCTCTTATAAGCTGGAAATATTACAACAAGAGGTACAGTGACCTCTGATGTACCTCACAGAAAGAACTGAGAAAGTTAATAGGGGAAGCACCAAATTAGACACCTAAAGAAGAGGATTAAAAGATGAATAGGAATATTATATCACTTGTCAGCATGGCATTATAGAGTCCAACTTCATCTTCTTTTCAGGTTTCATTAAGGAAATGACTGGACAGGATCACTTCTTCCACAGAAGCCTATTGAAAAGGTGGGATACATTTGCTCCGGTATTTGCATGCCAACAACATGCAAAGCCTAAAAATTAATCCATGATGTTCCTATGGATTTGTATTGTACACCCCTCCCACTATCTTAACTGGACACAACCGTTTCATGGCGCCCATTCTGTGAGTGGGACTGAGCAGAGCCCCACCCCTGCTGCTGAGCATCCTCAGAGCTGCTTCACAGGCATTTCTGCAGCTTTATTAGATACCTGAGTGAATGGGGTTTGTATCACCTAATTTGCCCATCATCCTCCCTGACTCTCCCCCAGTTGACCCATGGCAGCACATAAGATCAGTTTCCACTATGGCTTTAGGGGAACTGAAAACATGAGTGCGTTTTGCCCCTCATTTATCATTCAGCTGAACTCGGGCTTCAGGTGTGGATCTCACTGATGTAAGAACAGAACTTGATGCATCTTGAGCAAATGCTTGCAAGTGTTAAAGATGTCATTAACCATTCAGGCTTATTCCTCTTGGAATCCCATTTGTTCCTGAATATCTACCAGCCATATACCAGAGTATTTCTTTCCATATGTGGTCTGTAGGAGGTAATGCTCAAATACTATGATGATGAAGATAATCTAAAAATATATAAAATCTGAGTAGCTTAGACTAAAACATGGACAAGGATATGTTGGGAGATGATCCTTTTACTTGAAACTTTCACTTTAGTGTGGCAAGGATTGAGATTTTTTGCTCTCCTGGTACATTATAAATCTGCTGCTTTTCCCTAGACAAAAAAGATGCATTGAGAACAGCATAACTGGGTGAAAAATATAAGAAATGACAGATTGAAGGGTCATGGAAGGTGTTCTGCTTTTTATCAGCTTATTATGTGAAATTTATATTTGGTTTTGTGCTGGTTTTATGCCCGGGAAACATATATTTTATAAATTAAAAAAATCAGAAAAAAACCAGCATATTGCAATATATCTTCACTTTTTATATAGGCAACTCTTCCGAGAAATGAGTTCTCACATTCTGAGTGGCTTTTAAGAAGTTGATTTTGACCTTTAAAACCAATTTTAGTTATGTAGAGTTTTGAAGTTACATGCATTAAAGACTGAGATGTTCAGATATTGCAGTAACTGGACTGACTGGTTCAATATACACCCATCGGAAACCAGCAGGATCTTTCTTTTCAGTTCATACAGGTTTTTATTGCCTGGCATCTTGCTTTAAAATTTAGCTGAAAATAAAGCTCAGTCAGAAATCACTTTTAACAGAGTGAATTCCAAATGTTTTGGAGATGGTTTTGTATGCAAGTGTCTCCATTCCCTCAAACGCTCCTTTCTAGAAATAAGAGACTCGGTTTTAAGTTAATTAAAAACATGAGACAAGCTCCTAATTGGTCTGATTTTCTTTCACAAGGCTTGATCTGCACTTCACAATTTCTGGCACATGCCCCTAAATAAGCAATACGTCACACCCCTGTTGCCATGCTGCATCAGTGGGACTGAACAAGCTACAAAGGGATGTTCAGCCTGGGCCACTGATTTCTAGTGCTACTTGTATGACCCCACTTGATTTACCGAAGGCTGCTCCCTTAGATATCTGCTCAACCTGTCTGAATTGGCTCACTGGAAATGTTCTTGGCATATGCTTTAGAAAAAAAAAAACTGAAAAGAAGCAGCATAAGAGTAGAAGGAAAATAATCAGAGAAAATACAAAACAGCTGTTCTGTACTAGTTAATTTCTCAGAGCTTTATTTCATTTTGCATTTTTTCACTGTATACATCTCAAATAGTCCATAACTCTTTTTTGTTGTCGTTTTGTTTGGTCGGTTGGTTTGTTTGGTTTTGTTATTTTTATAGGGGCTGTGCAGATTGATCTGGAGGATTTTGGATGCCATTAAGTATTATCTGCTCATTCTGACAGTAGATCTCTGACAAGAAATCAGCTGTTATCATTCATCTCTCTTTATCCTGTGTTCAGAAGGAAACATTTCACTTGAAATATTCTCAATGCAAATATAAGAATTTTTCTTTACACCTGACATTATCTCACACATCCTGGCCCTCTAAAAAAAAGTCCCAGGGGTTTTTTAAACATCTCTCTTACAGCCTACACTTCAATAAAGATGAAATGTTTATCTCTTCAACTTTTATGCCTGGAACACATCTACGCAACAAGAGAGTGCAGTTCTAGAGGTGCTTCAGCAAGGAGGTTAAATACCCACAGACGCGTCACGTGATGAAGATTGATTTAGTTTGGTTAAGGCATCCAGCAGTTCCTTCTTATGTGGGCATGTTCCTAAAAGAGTACCTTGAACTTTGGGAACACCCTTATCTCTCTGATCTGAATTAATCCTCTCTTATGCCACAATCTGTAATTTGCCTTTCCATACTTTTCTTCTTCTGCTGAAGGTTTCCTTGAGAATCACAGTTTGTTTCTTTACTGCTTACCAAGGCCACTGTCTCTCTTGGAATCAAAGCACCACAGCGGAAATCTTCAATGCATTTTCTTTTAGATTCAAGATACACATGGGCATCCATGTGTATTTATCCAAAGACAAACCCCCTTTCTCCATTAAAGCTATTTCTTAATTTTCTGAAATGACACTGGGATCTCATACACTGCCCCACACAGCCTCATGGCTTCTCTCCTGCTTTCAGCTACAATTTGCAATTACAGGGGCTCCAGAGCAGCCCTAATTCCATGCAGAGTCACACTCCTCCCCATCTCTAGCCCTGTGCAACAAGCCCACCCCATCGGGTCCTCGTTCAATTCAGGGTCATGTCCCTCCCAGGACATTTCGATACCTCAAGCTTCATCTTCGTCTATCAGGGAAGACTTCAAAGCAGTGCTGGGGTCAGGGTTCAGATCCTTCTCTGGAAAAACAAAAGAAGATTCTAACTGTAGCCTATGAGAAATGATGCACAGCAACTGACTGGATCTTGTCAAGGAGAATGAACTAAGCCCGGGCTATTCAATAAACAAATCACTTAATTTGCAAGTCATATTGACTCCTTCTTTCAGGAGGTACCCTGAAGGATTTTAGAGAGACATTTATAGAGGAGTTGTACCAACCAGGAAAGAAAGCACTGACTGAAACACTAAAAGACTACCAAAGAAATCTAACCAGTTCCATATTGGAGGGGATTTTCTTCTTTTTCTTGAAATGCAGAAATTTCAAAGTGCAAAGAGATTTCTAAAGCACAAGAAAACATGACAGTAGTAGGATAGTCTAAATCCTTCTATTCCAGACACAATCTATCATGGAAGTAGGTACTTTCATACTAAACTGCAGGAAATAAAAATGTTGCAGAAAGGGAAGAGAAATGCATAAAACTAAATGCTAGTCATATACACTAGTCCATTGATGAGTTATGATCATTTACCCACAGCAATACCAGAGAGAATTATTAACCTATAACCAATCTTGAGAATATCAGAAGAGCTGACCAAGTTCCCAGGTAACAACCAGACTACACAATTATCCCTCGTGCCTCGATGAGATACAGAGAAAGGAATCCTGACGGATGCTACAATGTTTCATAGGACATTTACCACTTAGTAGAATGGAAAGCAGGATAGGCAAAAAGGTTGGTGATACAAGCCGGACCTGAGAAAGCTGTGGAGAAAGGTTGGGACAGGCAAATTTCTCAATGATCCTTCTGATGCCATGTGCTTAGAAAAATAAGTAAAGACAACCTGAATTCCTTAGACAAAATCCCTTGCCTTAATGCCAATTTGCTCTAATGACATTAAATCTTGTTTTGAAACTGATGAGGTTATGCAGGGTAAGGGCAGAACTGGATCCCTATCCAGGGAGATGCTTATGGTTCTCTAGAGGATGACAGGTAATAATACAAATGCAGTTTTTACCCTTTAAACTTGACATCAATAATGCCAAGCTATTCCCCTTTCCACACTCTATTACAACTAATTGTTTTTGCTATTAATAGTAACAATTACAGGTAGTGCAGTAGTGCCTGGAGATCTTACCCGAGATCAGTGCTGTGGAGCTGTGTACTTCACAAACACCTAATAAGATAGAACTTGCAGCCTCACCCTGCCCAGGAGCTCAATTCTAGAAACACAAAGCAATCAAATGGTAGGAGGAGACCAGAGTGTGGAGAGACAGGAAGGGAATCAGCCAAAGGTCACATCTCAATGTCAGGAGGAAAAGCAAAACCAGGCGCTGGGCTGGCGGGTTGCCAGTGCCAGCCTGTGCTGGCTCAGGCCTCTTGAGTCCTGGCTGATTTGTGCTGGTTCCTTGGCGATACTTTCCCAGAGACCTGACTCTGACGAAGCTGCCTCTTTGAAAACAAAACTTGCACTAAGTCCCCAGATTTCTTGCCTACACTTACATTTTGTGAATGCAGACGTTTATTTGCCTCTATCAGATAGCACAGGTTACCTAAACAGCCTGAATGACTATTTTTTCAGGCTGATACCTGGTGAAACATCACTGAGCAATTTGAGCCCATGGTGCAGTTAACCAGCACAGCTTTGTCTCTTTTTTTTTGATCCATGTATCCTCTGTTCTTTCCTGTTATAGCTGGTTATGGACACAGGCAAACAACTGTTTGTCTCCTCAGCCCCAGCTGAAGGTAACGAGTGCCCAGTGAGAAACACAAAAGCATGTTTGATGGGAGGAACTACAGTCTGAACAACCTCTGGTTGGAAGGGATTGCAAAGCACTTTCCAAGATGGATTAAAAGCTCCACTCAGCTGCAGGAGGGTGGGAGATGGCAGCCAGGCTGACAGCTGGCACATCCTCACTGCAGAGGGATGGGGAGGTGGAAATTCCAATCAAGGATATGAACACAAATCCTTGTTGATACCAAGAGTCATAATATCTGTATTAGTGAATCAGGAGAGAACAAACAGGTTTTGTGCTTTTCTTAACCCCTTAACAGAATTTCAGCTGGTTTTTGTCTATAAAATACAAGTAATAAACTTGAACATCCTGGAAAAAAAGTTAAAATAAATACATTTCAGGAAATTTAAAAGCTACAATATTGTTAATCTGCCCCTCAAAAATCCAGAAAAATCATTAATTTTAAGAAGTGTCAATTATTTATCTTTGTTTGTTTTTTAGTTTTGTTTGTTTGGGGGGTTGTTTGTTTGATTCTTGATTTTGGTTTTGGTTTTTTTGGCACACTGCAGTCACATTTTCCAACTTCTCAACTGCAGAGGCCAGAACTTACTTTTTTCCTAGAAAGCAGTATTTTAATGTTATTAAATGATTGTTGAAGTGTGAACCAACACAATGTTAAATAAAAACACCAATACACACAAATGCCAGTGCTGGTGATGCAAAAAACCACTAAGCCATTTCATCTGACTAAATAGCCTAAGAAACAAAAGCCTTTGAATTGCTAACAAGTTATATCACAAATTGTAAGGTTTGCTATTAAGTATAATATACCACAAGAAACTTTATCACAAACGATTAGAGCTGGCATTAATTTATGCTTGGCTTCCACAGCATAAAGCCCAAGTGCACCCCTGAGAAGGGAAATCCTTGTGCCTGTGGAAAATAACTGCGAACTTTGCCCTATGGCGAGTTTGTAAGAGGCTGACACAGGAAAAAAGAAGTGAGTGGAAAGGATCTGACTGGAAACACAATAGCAGACTTAAAAGGCTCTGATAAATGAAAAGTCATTCCGAGATTAGGGTCTCATTCAAAAAAATAACAAAGACATTTTCTGGTATGTGGCTGAAAATAGATTCCATATGAAAACGCTTAGTAGAGGTTATCAATACTTTTCATTCTCAGTCCTCTTTGAATAAATGCAGTGTTTTTAAAAACTAAAATGGCATTTTTAAAATCTTCTGAAATTTAGACACAGAAGTTACACAACTAATGTCTTCACTTTTCAAACTAATAATGCAGTTTTAAAGATTTTGATGTTACAATTCCTTCACACCTTTTTTCCCTTCCATCTGCCTGATCTTGTCCCCACTTCTCATAAGAATACTACAAGACAGGAAAAAGAAAACAACTTTCCTTGCCTGAAAACTGAACTTAGAGTCGGTTGATTAAAACGTCCCAGGAGCTTTGAGGAAAATTTAGAGAAAGCACTAAGAAGTGTTTACTATTTTCAGACCATCTCTAGTATTCAATGAATCTTTAAATCTCACTTAGCAGGACATAGGTAAGGTTCTGAACTCTGTAAAGGGCTGCTGTGGACAGAATTTATTTTCGCTTTCAATTAAAAACAAACAAAACCCCAACCAAACAATTGATGGAATTTTAAAAAGACAAAGCAAATTACAGTTTTCTCAGGTTGCCTAACATCTGTTCATGTGCAAATTAATAGAATAATTCAGTTAAGTGTAAAAGCACACCTGGGGAAAAAAAACCCCACAACTATTTCTCTGTTGATATTAAAGCACAGAGCTAAACTGCGTGTAAGTACAGGCTTAGTACCGCCTTTCTTGCAGAGCACATGAACCCGGGAGAGCAGGCGCTCAGGAAGGGCGCGCAGGCAATTCCTCGTCTCAGGAATCTCAGCCAAGAAAACAATACGCAGACTCCCCAGAGCGATTTCACTCCAAAAAATTCACCCCCGTCCAAACCGGCGAGAGATGCTGCCGTCTGAGCTTTGTCCACTCCCACACTTTTCGTTCCAAAGCAAACGCCGGCTGGAAGCCCGGCGGCCTCGGCCCCTCACGCCGGAGGCGGGAACGCGGGAGCGCGTGTGGGAGAGCGCCACCTTGTGGCCGACGCCGCGGGCGGGAAAACAGCCGGCCCCGACCACAGCCGCCTGCCGCGGCCGCCTCGGTTTTATGCCCGTTTCGGGCTCTTTGTCCCCGGAGGTGCCTCTCTCTGACCGAATAGTGCCGTAAGCCAAGAGGCAGTTTGATTTAAGTTCAAAACATCGGGTTTTGGTGAAGCACGTCCTCCGCTGTTTTCAGCCGGGCGGGTCTTCCATTAGGATTTGCCCTTTGAACACGGTAAATACGCGGTGTGGGAACCTGGGAATCCAAGCCACCAAAAACTCAACTCTGCAACCATGACTCAAGTGAATAATCATGAGACATCTGTGGGACTACTTCCAGGAGCAGGAAAAGCAGCATATGTCTCCGAAAGTGCTTAGAGCAGTACAATGGTGCCAATTTTACCATGAATCTCCTATCTGATGGTTGAAACCGCGTCTTTGGGAGTCAAGTGCTTCCATGTGAATCTGAATTCTAACTTAAGAAGAAAAACAAATTTCTAACTCTGAAGTTCAGAGAAAAAGCTTGGGAGGTGTGAGACACGTGAACCCCCAAAACTAGAAATCACCATGAGTAATAAGGAAGCATATTTTAAAGTCTTTGTGAATGCCACCAAGAGAGCGTGGGCATGGGTGTCTGGAGATGACAATACTGAGAAAATTCTGAATCTCACTCTTGAGTGCAGCAGCTCAGGAAATCAGCCTCTCAGGAGAGACCACTGCACCCAACTTCTGCAGGATTGCTCTTCGCCTTCTGCTCTCTCTGAACAACCCCATTCAAGACACTGGAAAACAGTTCTGGATTGCTTTGGGGAAGAAGGAGGAGAAGAGAGGATACTGACAAATCCTATTTAATTTCACAGATCAAATGTGGCAATTTTGGGCAATTACAGTTCTATTAACTCACACAACTGGTAACTACAGTGCATCTTCTTCAGCAGAGAAGTCACCCAAGCGCAGATGGAGCTGCAAGATCACCACATACTGTATTACTCTTCTTCGTGCTTCTATTAAAAATATAAACTAAAAAACCAAATCTAATTACATGGCTTGTTTCTTCCCATTTCCACAATGATGCCAGGTTTTCTGCAAGAGAAGAATGAAGCAATCTGAAGTAGCAAAGGTTTTCCCTTCATTGTCTGAAATCTGGCAGTTCAAATGGTTGTAATATGCTCTAGGAAACTTATTTTACTGTGTTTCTGTTGTGATTTTTACCCTTATGTGATTTTGTTGTTGTTGGCGGTGTTGCTGTTCAGGCCAGTTTGTATAGTCCAGCAGGAAATCCACATAGCATCTAGACTACATCTTCAAGCAAGGCTTTTGCAAGCTGATGCCCAACAGTGACTCTGTTTAGAGGTTTGTTCTTCAGGGGAAGCAGGAAGGTCTTCCTCCTGGTTGCTTCTGAAAGCATCTTTCTTCCCTGCACTTTCCATCTGCACTCGCTTTTGTTTATCACTAAGGTCAAGTCTGTGTGGTTTTCCCACTCTGAGTGTTGCATTAGTGGCACTCTGAAAGCGAGGTTTTCACTGGATGGGAAATGTTTGGTGAATTTTTAAATACCATTATTGATTTCACATTAATTTTCTTTATGAACCATGAAAAGCTCTTATGTGAGGCTGTAACAGCCACGAAATATTTGACAAGTTGTTTAAAATCTACTGCCTGAAAGCAGCCTGATACAGCAAGTAATTTATTTTCCTGATTTTTTAGTGTATTCTTTAAACATAGGTTATCTTCATGGATTAGTATTATCCATCTTGAAGTATACAGCACAAAAGTGATTGTCTATTACCTGCAGCAGAGGTGACTACCTCTTGGACCTCTGCTACATGAGCTGCGGTTATTTTGCCCAAAACTCTTTTTTCCTTTCCTTCAATGGCACATGATTAAAACATAATGATTTTGCCTCTACATCAGTCAACACCACTTCCGTGGCTTCTGATTTAGGGCACTGAACCTCTAAAAAGGGCAGATACTTTCATATATGCAAACTTCTCACTTGTTAGATCAGTTTATTTCACATCCTACCAGTGTTCTCTTGGATACAGATTATTGACTGCTCTTTAGTGAATAACCTTTTAGTCATTCTTTGGCCTCAGAAAATTACCTGTGAAATGTTTTATGCAAGAGTATTCATTATGAACAATTAACGTACTGAAAATGTCAGCACCTCAAGTGGGCATTATATAAAAGATGAGTAAATTTATGGTCATGCGTCATTCAAACTTGCTGCACTTTTTATTCTTCTAAAATCTACATCTTACATTGTAGTACAATAGCTTGTATGAATTTGGTGATCTGAATGGAATAATGTCAAAACTGCCTTTCCTGTGAATTTTAAAAGAGGAAAGCAATCAATTAAGAGTTTTCTTTACCACTATTTTTAGATAAGGCATGTGGCAGCTTCATAGTAATTCAAAGTACTCTACCCTGGAACATGTCTTCATGTTTTTTAGTTAGAAGCCAAAAGAATTTGGTTCAGAGGAAGCTTCAGTCTACATAGAAACATTCATGTAAAGTGAAAAAAATCTTTTGTAACAACTAGGGGTGAAAGGGTTACTTGTACCCATTTATATTGATATTTATTAAGTTTTAAAAGGCAGAACAATGTGAATTTAAACGTCTTAGACTTTTACCCTTGACATGTGGAAGGATCTCAGATTGTTTCACTTCATTTAGTAAGGTTTAAGCCTTAAAAATGATGCATGTTTCACACCACAGTCGAAATGCTCTAAAAAGTATTTTAAAGATACTGCCAGCTAATTAAACAAATCCAGGAGAGGCAGATTCTAATCGAATTTCCAGTAACACGGGAAGTAACAGTATCAGTCACTCCAGCTGGTTTGCAGTGCAGGGAGGCAGAGGAGAGCATAGGTCAGTCCACCTGATTAGCCGCAGTCACGGGTAGCGCATACCTCTCTTGTCGTGTCACAGCACCACACCCAGGAGAAGATGAGCAGAGAATTTCAATGGTTGGTTCTTCCTCAGCAAGAACTAAGTCCCCTAAAAAACAGAAGAACCTTCAGCTCTGAGCTCTCCAAGTATCAGCTTCCTTCTCTGGTTTACACAGTCACTCTTCCAGGTCATGATACTAGAGCCGTGTTTGTCCCTTTCTAAGGGGTGAGGCACAGGAAGCCTTGTGTTCGTGAAAGCAAGGTTGTTGGTTTGGCTTTATTATTTCATTTGTTGGTTGGGCTTTATTAATCTTTTAGCTGACATATCATTGCTAAGTTTAATACTGAATTAATAGTAGTATGAATTTTAGGCAAAAGTCATCAGGTTGCAGACAGATTAGGAATAAATGTAATGCCAGTTGAATCTCTCTCAGACACCACAATAAGAGAAATATTGCTGTAATAGGGTTGGTATTTCAGTTCAATTATATTTGGCAGGTCAATTAGAATTGCTCACTCACTATAATACAGATATTTCCTCTTTCCGTGTGCTATAGTAATGGATTTTTTTTCCCTTTTATCGCACAACATGAATGATGAACAGGATGTTTCTAATTAAAACCAACACCAAACATTCCATTCCACAATCTTCATATTTTTATGTTCCTTCACTGACTACTCTTCCACACCTTCAAAAATTTTGACTCATAGATCAGACTGCTACCTTCTTTCTCCCACACCTCACAGTCTGAGTATGGAAATATTACATACACATAGTCCAGCAGAGTGTGGTGCAACAGAACCAGTTAGATGTCAAGATGCTCACGCAGGCTGTGGAAAATCTATGATTGTGACAGCTGGACCTCCCCTTTCCACCCAAACATGTTCAGAGCTATGCAGAATCCCAGCACTGGGTGGCCACAGCCCAGCACTGCCCAACACTGACTGACTACTGCAACTAATGTCGTGTTGGAAGAGTGTTTATATAGAGAAAATTTGATTTGATGCTTTTCCTTCTTCTCAATTGTTTTCTGCCTCACATATCACTGAAAAAAATGAAGCAAAACGCCCAAGTGTGTTTTTTGTTGTGAACAACTATTATGCTTGTCCATACCCAAAGGGCTTCACAGAAGCAATGCCATCTACACAGATGTAAATCTGAAAAAAAAAAACAAACAAAACAACTTGCATCAAAATGAGCCTGGTTTTGCCAAGCAACTTACAAGACAAAGTCATCCATTTAATCACACACAATAAGATCACCTGTGTGATAAAAGAGGAAGACAAAGATCAGTTGTTAAGAAATGAAGATTACAAAACAAACAATAAAGATTGAACATTTATAAGCTTCTAAAGCAATAACTACTCTACCTATGTTGAACATGCACTCGCAGTGACTGTCAACAACCTGTTTCATAAAACAGCATAGAGACATCACTTCCCTTTATCCAATTCCTAATAGGAAAATTCGCTAAAATATTACACTAGTCTTGTCTTACTCAAGTTTTCCTTCTTATCTTAGCTAACTGAGACTTGAAAGTATATGATAATCTTGATTTCCCATTTTCCTCTTCTGATTTGCTGTGAAGAAAACCATAAAAACTTAAGCAATGAGAAGATGTAAGACTCAGGAACTCAGTGAATCTTAGTTTGCAGTACTGGACACAGGCAAGTGGAAGAAAAACAGAATTTATTTAACATATTGAAATCAGTTGTTTTGTAAGCTGTCCTTACAGTGAATATGCGTTTACCTATACTATATAAATTTTATCGGGGCCTAGATTATACTCATGCTGATCACCAATAGTTGGTGGAGAGGATTTTACAGCGCTATTGATCTCATTTATATACACATTCTTCTGAATGGTTGATCTCTGCTCCATCTCTGCTTGTCAGCATAAAACTGATAAGATCCTGAGACATTAGTTACAGGCAACTGAGAGAGAATTTTCTATATACAGTTATTCTTTATCAGCTAATCTGGATGAATTCATGTTTTTATGTCCTTTGCATAATGAAAAGGTAATATGTCTTTGATATTTATGTTCACATGCTGGGTGACATATAATCAAGTCTAGAGAATACACACCTATAGGGCATATACCACATACTCTGCTAAGGAATCAATGCAAGCACTTAATTCCCTTAAACTTGCAAACCCCTTAAGTCTGCCAAGGATGCCAACTACCACTCCACCACTCACCTTGGCAAGCAAGAACACCCATCTCCAGGTTAGATCCTTAGTGGCTGGTAAACATTCCAGACTCATTACAAAGATTGTCACCCTGAAAGTGAAAAAAATCAATATTCCACAGAAAACAGCCTTACTCAAAGTCCTGGAGTCTCAAAATGGACACACATGAAAAGACTATACTTCAGCCAGCAATGCCATAGTGAAAGTACAGAGAACAGTACGACCAGACAAGGTGAGGGCTGACCTACTGAGGACAAGAAGACAGAGTTTAGATCTCACCACAAAAAAAGGGTCATTAGGGAATGAAAAAGATCACAGTCACAACCAAGCTCTTGACAGACGTGATAAGGGTGGGCTAGGAAAAACTTTTAAACCTAGAATGACAGCCAAACAGACTCAAAAGGAGATACCTGCAGCGTGCTACCCTCAGAATCTACTGTAACACATCGTGTTGTTGATTAGCTGACCATGCTGAGGTCTAGGAACGTTTACATGTAAAACAGAAGCAAAAGCCACCATGTGGCTAACTGGAAAAAACATGCAGCACTGGAGAAACTAATCCTGTAAGACATTTTTTGCCAACTTATCTGCCACCTGCCCTCAGCAGTGGAAGTCCAAAGCTCCTTGAGGGCAACAAGCAACATCACCACCACGTGGCAGTGAAGAGAAATTTACTGCTTAGAGTCATTATGTAGCTTAAACACACTAGCTGTGTGATCTCAAGTTGGTCATCTTTGAGGTACATGCTGCCACCTGCTTGAACAGACAGCTCAACCACAAAACATAATGTGGTGCTTCAGCAGCAGCCCAAACAGATCCTACAGTACAGCAGCTATGTCCGAGAGCATTCCAGTAAAATGTATCTAATTAGAGATGACTTGCACACAAAGGCCCAAGGAAATGCTAAAGGTGTGCTTCCAGGATCATAATAAGCCAATCTGTATGCAAGCTTCCTTCAGCACATAAGGGCCATCTTTTCCCACCATTTCTCTGCACTACCACTTGCACATGTGCCTGAAGAATAGCCATGCTTTCAGCTGGATTAGTTTTCAGTTGGATTACGTCCTTGATCTGCCTAACTCTGCTGCTACAGAAATGCTAGTTGACAGAACAGGGAACAGGGTAGAGGCAGCAAAAAGATACCTAAGAAGAGCAGAATTGCTTCTTAATGGCAATGACAATTCAGTCCCTAACTGCAAAACATTCTTCAGGACATTCAAAAACCCTTTCTGGGGAAATACTTCTCAGTCACAAGGATAATTACACATTTCTCCTCACTCATTAGATAAGCCACCATCGAGAGATCCATCTGAGACTGCAAGATGGAGAAAAAGGATCTAGATTCCTCTCTTCTACCTGCTTAACCTAGAAAAGGAGCAAATTGGCAAGACATACACACATGATGTGCTACACCTATTTTTTTTCCTTGGTTGGTTCAATCTTTCGATATTTAAAGAACACTTACGTAGAAAAGGATACAGCTTTGGAGCAGAACATTTAAAATGGCATTGGTCCACAAGGCAGCTAAGTAAAAAACTGTAATATCTCTCATATTCTCTCTTCTTAGCATAAAGAGCTTGTTCCCATCAAAAAAACAAAATCAGTTAAGAGTAAAATTGTCAGATAATACCAATAGCACCCACACTCTTCTGCTGTCAAGATTTTAAATTAAGGCAATTGTACCATGTGCTGATGGTGAGACCACTTTCAGCTTCCTGTCTCCAGGACTGAAAGAAGTATCACTTCTCACTGCTGACCCTTCTCTGTATGGAGGTACCAAATCCCATCTAAGCCCCTCCAGCCTTTGGATACTCTACAATGCTGCCAACAGTTTCACATGTTGAAAATGAAGACCGGGATTCCTCAGGCTCATAATGAGGGTGGAGCAAAGTGTCCTTAACTGCTCCTGCCACTCTAGGCCTGTGATGGATAAACATCAGGGAACTTAAGTACTTTGTAAAATTGGGGAGCTCAGAGTCCCACTGAGATATTTTTGGGGAAGAACTTATCCCCCAGACCAGCAAAAATTTTCCTAAAGAAGTAATTTTTGTTTTTTGGTAGGTCTAAATCTGGAGCCAGACCCCCATACAACTCCAGCCTCTTGGTATTAAATGATTGACTTCTTTCAGTTGGGATTATTGGATGTACTTCTTGGAAACATTTCTCATTTGGGACCTGACTCAATTTGTTATCTCTTCAGGCTGCATCCTTTCCAAGGCAATATAAACAACAGCCATACCAGCCATATTTGGGGGGGTGGGAAATCCCAGCTCTAAAGACAGACCTCGTCATACTGATGCATTGCTGATGCAGTTAGTAAAACAAAAGTATACTCCAAGAAATAAAAACTGAGTGCAAGGCAAATCTGAAACTTAGAAACTAACAGCAAGACTTGGAGAACTGTCTTAAATCCAAGCCACAGACCTGAGAGGAACTACAAGTTGAAGCTCATGCTTCATCTCTGTACATGCATGCGTGAAAAGGAATAGTGAAAAGCTAATCTTGAATGAATAAGAACCAAGTCAAAATATTATCTATCTCACTATTATATTGTGTCTAAACAGATCATTCAAGAGAATCATGCTATTTTGACCAGACATTCATAAAATTATGTGATTTAGACCCAGTGTATTTTAATTAATTTTAGTCTGAACTGATACAAAGCTTCATTGCTATCTGAAACATTTATATTCAGTACCATCCAGAGGACCGAGCTTGGGGATTTCAGTGGAGGGCAGTGGGTACCACCAGGAAAACAAGGCTGAAAATACAGATTGAATGCTTGAGACAGCTCCACACTCCTCTCTCTCCCTTGAGTAATATTTCAAAAAAATCCAGAAGGCAGGTGATGTGTACATATTTATCTGTTTATGAAATTTCTACCAGGACAGCTAATAATGATTTAGAATTCAGGCACCATCCCCTCCAGGACGTTTTTCAGCAGTTATTTTTATGAAAAAAAATTAATGAGAACTGAAGTACCATTCATGCTTCCAGAGAGCTTTTGTTAGGGCAGAATCAGACTTAACATGTTAGGTAAACATGTTACAACAGTCATGTGATCTTATAGGAAACAACACACATTCCCCACCCCGAGGTCTTTATTCTTAGTGCAGAAACCAGGTTGATATAGCAACAGAAAACATCCCAGCCACAGACATTCACCCAGAAGGCAACCCTCTAAGGTCAGCTAACATTAAGCTAGATTTCAGGAGATACAGATTCCAGGTAAAAGGAAGAGAGATTTAAGTGCCTTTTTCTGCAAGAGTGGGAAGATTTAGCTGCATGAGATGGGACATAAAACACAATCAAGAGGAACTAAGGGTCAGAGACATTGCAACAAAATGACATTAAAACTTTCAAGTTCCAGAGCAAGCAGGTTCAACCAGTTGTAGACATCACTAAATATTTGGAAGAAGTGAGTCTTCCAGAATCTTCAGAGTAACAACCCCTCTGGTTTAAAGAACTTAAAGTCAGAAATCCACACTGGGTCAGTCCCAAATCTCCAATGCAGTATTTTCAGTCCAAGGACATATCAACAGCATATGAGATGGTTAGAAATAATAGGTAAAAGTCTTATGCTTCTGAAAGCAGTAACATGACACTGTGTAATAAGCCTCAGATAAGGACTCCTGTACCCCGAGTTCTATTTGCAGCCCTGTTAATAGCCTGTAAACCCTCTTGGGCAAGTCATTTCAGCCCTTTTTGCTTCACTTTCATGTGTACAGAGAAGGAGAGACATGTGGTTCCTTTGCAAAGCCACCTGAACCGATTAAAAAGAACGATAAAGAAATTATTCCTTATATTTCTTGTTCAAATCCACAAACTGTAGCTAAAGGCTCTGCGGTAGGCTTTGTGTGACAAACTGCAACAATGCCCTCAAAATATTTCATGTTTTCTCACAAATACTAGGGAGCAAAAGCTAGGGAGAACACCGTGCATTTTCCACTTAATTAAAAGCCAGCAATTCAGTGGTTGTTTTGTGTTTTTTTTTTTCATTTTGCAGTTTCTGAAAAAATTTTAAATAGAGCTTTAGGCCATCATATACAAGTTGAAGTCTGTCCTTATTTATCTTTTGTGAACCCCTCAGAAGTAATCCACAGCTCACAGATTCATTGAAATCTGCTATCCTAGGCTTGTTTTGATCAACTATTAAAGCAATACCCACATCCTCAGGGTAAGTTTGGATCACGACAATTTACAGGAATCTGTCCCACATTCAAAGCATTTTTAACAGGCTCTGAAGCAAGGTTTTTAAGGTTGCTAGTAGACATGTACATTAAAGGGAATAAAATAGTGGTGATTCCTGCAGATCACCCTGGCCTGAATCAGCCTTGCTGACTTAACAGTTTACACTGCCCCACACCCATTTCCCAGTCCCGCTTATTCTGTGACCCCACCACCTCTAGCCTCTCAGCTACACTCTGAGATTCTAGAAAAGAAATATTTATAATGTTCCATTAGCTTGATCAGATCTTCACATTGTTTTAACTGTCTTCACTTTAGAGCAAGTCAGCTGACTCAGAGCTGCTCTTCTGTCTCCACACATCACCCTCAAAAATAGCAATTTCCTTCATGGCAACTTGTACTATTTCTCTTTATGAAGCTGCTTCATCTCTAACTATTCTCTGTTAACACAAAATTAAAAAGTTATGTTATTATCACTAAGAATTCTGTGCATCCCTTCCTCTATACAGGAAGGAAGGTGATCTCTTCGAAGAAACAGCCAACTCTTCAAGTAGATACAGAGAACTAGATATCATTAACATGTAAATACACACACATTTGAAATTCAGTGCAGCTTAGAAGATAATGTTAATATGATGAGCTAGCACTTGACAACTCTGCCCAAATTGCTTATGCTGTAAATGCTCCAAGCAAGCTCTTCACCCAGGTCTTACACCTTTCTGTTCATGTGAAATAGTTCATGGGTCACCAAAAGGTGATTTGTGGCCAACATAACCAGCCCAGCAAGCATTTATATTGTAGACGATTATGCAAAAAGATCACCATACAGTTTGGTTCCACTTCCCATTCACTCTCTTCCCAATTTAAATAAAGAAAAAGCTGTCTTGACAAAGGCAAAATTATCTTGCCAATATACATTGGACCCACATTCAGGAATGGTTTATTAGCACATCATACAGCATAGCTTAAAGCTTCTACACAGTGGTCAGTACAAGGAAGCCTGAATTATTAGTTTGGGCTTTCGGTGCCTGTCCCAGTTAGTTAAAGCAGCCTGGAGTGGTTCATCACTGTGTGGGTGTAACCCAAACTGTGTATTCTATACCCTCTATGCCATTCCCCAGAAACTGTTAACGACAGGCCATTTGCAGCAGCTGCCCAGAGCACACCTGACCCCTCCGGCTATAAGCTGGGTGTTAAGAAGCCTGTGAGATAGGAGGATGTTCCTGTCGTCATACCCAAGACTCACAATCACCCACTGTGGAACTCCCCACCCTGGGGGAGGGGCTGAGCATTCCTGCCCGAACCTGGGTGTGTATAATCTGGAGTCTGGGGACTTCTGACTCCACTCGTGGGACCCAGGCAGGAGGACCAGAACCTCGACTGGACTGCGACCACCAACTTCGACCAAACTGCAACCACCGCTCTCAACCAGACTGCGACCCCCAGTCTCACCAACAGGTTTTTCCTATTTTTACTTTGGACTCAGGGGGACCACGTGGGGCTCGGCTGGTGGCCAACGAACCCCATTGTGTTCGTGCCCCAGGGCACTGAGGGTTGTGGGTTAAAAAACCAACTGTCTGCAAAATTGTATTTATTGTATTATTTTCATTAAATTGTAATTCTGACTTATAATCTCTTTGAGTTGGGTTCATTTCTCCTGCTGGTTTACCTTTAAACCAACACAGTGCCATTTCCATCACAGAACTGTGTTTTTCTTCTCAGAAAGCATTGCTGCTTTCAGCAGCAATGGAGGAACGGGATGGCCAAGTATAACACATTAAAGACTGACATACAAACGTGGAATTATGATGATCAAGTCCCAGTCATCACAAATCAGACAGGATAGATTTAATGATTATGAGAGGACATACAGAGTTCTAGTCAATAATGTTTTGATGAGTTCTCAGGCTTTCTGCTGTCTGGCCTTTTAAAGCACAGCTAAGAATGTCAGACAAGCATTGTGACTATTTCTTTACTCCATGCCCTGTAAGCAACCATTGAATGCTCACTTTTTGCGCACCACTAATTAATTTTGTAACTTGATCAAGTCTGACCTATTCAGCATATGAGGTTCTTATTGTATCAACTCAGAGCATTTATCACAAACTTCCACATAACCTTCTGTACATGGCCCTCAATGCATTTTGGCTGTCAGTGAGACGACATGCTGGACCTTAAAAAGCTAATTACAGAAAATGGTTTTTAGGCCAAGAGATCACTGAGTTTCAAACTAGTTAAGACTTTTTAAGAAAGTTTAAAGTCTGTTTTGATTCAAGTTTTCAATGAAGTTTTATTCTAATATCCAAAGCTTTAGATTCTTGAAGGCTCTAGGTGAAAATTCACTTGTCATCCATCTTGACCCTTGAACAGATTTTCAAAGATTTAGACAGAGGACTAAAAATCTGGAATATATCCATATTAAGTAATTTCAGGTAATCTTGTAACACCAAGAATTCATTTGCTTGGTGAAAAAAATCACAACTAGAACAGCTGAACAGAAATGCATTTAAATGACCAAAATACTGTATTTTAAAGATTTTAAGTTTTTAATGATGTGAAAAATCCATAACCATGACATAGCTAGTTCAGCACAAATCTTGGGTGGGATCATTCTTTCCATTTGAGAATTAAAGCAGAGTTTCACAATGGTGCTATCAGAAGTAAAAATATTTTTATTATATGTAATTACGTAGCTCTACAGAATGTTTAGTACACTAACCTGGCAATTGTTATGACAGAAACTGGCACCAAACAGAGTGATGTTTATATTCTCTTTCCCTATGAAGTTCGTCTGACAAGAGTTTAAGTTCATTATTTCTTTCCCTACCATTAGAGAATTTGGCAAGAATTACTTTTCTCAGACAAGGAAAAACATCCTCCAGTGTTTCTCCAGTCATTCCTCAAGGCAACAAAATGGTAAGTCTAGAAAATGCTCCTTAACACAAGAAATCTCCTACTGAGATTTCTCATACATTTATTTCTGGTCTGATATGAACTTGAAATTACAATTTCATTGTCATTTCCTTCAGAAGCACAAGTACAAATGTTTTTAAAAGATCTTCTTAAAAAAGCTGTCATTTCCTATAGCTACATTATACCTTCATTTGTCAGCTTTGAACAAGCTCCTGCCTAATGTGTTTTTAATTACCATCATTTATTTACATTCTATACCAGATAACACACTTTAGCTTTCCAGGCACAGACAATGGCCCTGGTTCCAGAAGCTCCCAGTGCTTAGTTTAAGTAGGACTACACACAAACCCACCTTTGCAGCATTGGAAGCCGACTCCTGAGTAAGCCTACGGAGAGGAGATCTCCCTCACTGCTTGATTTTTGCCACCCATTTTAAGTGATTTCTCTGAAGGAAAAAAGAGCACAGCTAACTTCAACCATTTATTTTTCTGCTCTCAGGCCCCCAGCTGAGCACCAACACGACAAATATAATAAAGCAGGAGAAGCTTCACACACTGCCTGAAAGTGCCAGCTCAAGATAAATAACTTATTGTTGTAATACCAAAAGGTAACGCAAATACGAGCTTGCACACTGGCCAAGGAATACACACAGCTCCAGAGGGGAAAAAGTGGTTAACGACCAGCCAGGAAACCGCAGCGAGCCGGCACTCGCAGCACGGCTAATCCCAGCCCAGGCAGGGTTACCAAGGCGCAC
>VZRE01004338.1:0-303117 GCA_013396775.1 Cephalopterus ornatus | reverse complement strand
AAGATTATTCTGGGAGGTACTGAAAAACAACTGAAAGACAATAGTCATGGGTCACAGCCAGAACGGCTTCATGAGGGGAAAGTTCATCTTATCAAACCTGATTTCCTGTTATGACAAGGTAACCCTTCAAGGGAAGCCAGTTGATCTGGATTACAGTAAAGCTTTCAATACTGTCTCTCCCAGGATACTGATAGACAAAATGTCCAGCACACAGCTGGATAAACACATCATGTGATGTGATAGTGAATGAGGTAACATCAGACTGGCGACCAGTCACTTGTGGGGTTCCCTCAAAGGCAGGGAGGCCCTGCAGAGAGACCTCAACAAATATGAGGAGTAACTGAGATCACTTGGTCTGTTCAGCCTGGAGAAGAGGAGACTGAGGGGAGACCTCACTGCAGTTACAACTTCCTCGTGAAGGGAAGAGGAGGGGCTGGCACTGGTCTTTTCTCTGTGGTGACCAGTGACAGGCCCTGAGGGAATGGCCTCAGTTGTGCCAGGGAAGGTTTAGGTTGGATATTAGAAAGAGGTTCTTTACCCAGAGGGTGGTTGGGCAGCGGAACAGGCTCTCCAGGGAAGTGGTCACAGCACCAGTCCTGGCAGAGTTCAAGAATAGTTTGGACAATACTCTCAGGCATGTGGTGTGACTCTTGGGGATGGTCCTGTACAAGGACAGGAGTTGGACTTGATGATCCTTGGGGGTCCCTTTCAACTTGGCATATTGTGTGATTTTTTTGCCTTTGAGTAAATATTTTTAACTGCAATGAAAACTGTTATCCTGAAGTCAGAAAGACTACAGTTAAGAGACTACTGAACAAAAATTCTATTTCTGTGCTGGCTGTTCTAGTAAACATATTCCTCAGAAGAGTTTTAAAACTGATGACAGATAAAGACTTTCAAAGAAAAAATTGAAATTAAGTATGAAATGTTAGTGAGATTTTCACAAAAGCTAATATTCCTCATCATATGTGGACCAAAATACAAGATATTAATATAATTCACTGAATCGTTCATTTTTCAGAAGTGTGGAAATGTATATCCAGATGTTTCCTTCTGTTTGATACGTGCATGACTAAATTTTTTTTTTCTGATTCTCAAAAAGAGTTTCTTATGTATCTTTTTCTCATAAGACTTGCCATTTTGTAAAAGTGCAGTGCAGAACTATTCAGATGAGAGTTACTGGTCTTGATCAAGACCCTGTGCATTGCCAAAGGTATGTCCAAGTTCTACATTTCTGTTGGCAATCCTATATCATTCCTTCAGGCTCTCAGGAAAAATCCTATAGCATGTGTCTTTAGTTCTAGGCTCTGAAGAACTGGTTGAATTGAGACTGTTGAGCATCTGTCTACTCAGTAAACCTGGATAAAATAAGGCTTTATAAAATACAAGTTTTAAATGAAGTTATGCCCTTGAGCTTGAAAGTAGATCTGTGGAAAAGGTTTACAAGAAACTCAGTTTATCCATAATGTATTTTCAGGTAGCAATAACTGCATTTGTTGTCAGGAGCTCATTCCCCAAGCAGCAAACATTAAAATGTACAGCTTTATTTTGTGTGTTCATAATCGGATTTCTTTGGCTGAAATATTTGATGCCATTTTATATGATGTTTCCAAATTGAAAGTGTTGAATGGACAGTCCTTCTGATGGAATTGTAAGGGAAAAATATGGATACAGAATTTAGTCTTCAGCAAATGGAAGAGGAAATTTCATTGTAATAACATGCTTCAGACCCTGAAACAACATGAAATAATCAGACATCCCTCATACTTCCTTGTATTACTTTTATTAGTTTAATGTCAAACATATAAGTATTGTGGAATGTGAATAAGCAGGTTAAGATAACACAGGCCAAAGTAAATCAGAAAAGAACTAAAAATGTGTTTCATTAACCTGTAAAGAAATAAACTGACGACTGAAATGAGAAGGAGTATAAAAAAAAGACAGAAGTTTGGAGCTATTGAGATTTAAAAAGATAAGGTTCCCTAATATATTGGAGGTAGGCGCTATGCTGGTACTGAGAAAAAAAAATGTTAAGCCTAGAGAGGGAAAAATTTCCTAGATTAAAAAAAAAATATGTATTTGTTTTTAAAAATATTTATTGATTTAAATTCTACTGCAAATAGAAGTCTCTTGAAAATTTTTCATCTACTGGCACCTATTTGCTGCACAACGAATGTTTTTGTTAGCTAGGGAATACTGATAATTTTGTCAACTGAAATAGTGGAATTTAGCAAGCAATACAATGAAAAGATTCTGCAAAGGTAAACAGTGCTGGCAAAGAAAGAAATAGGAACTAATTTAAAATAGTGTTATTTATAACTATGTAGATTTTGGCCGCAAGTGAGATCTTAATAACAGTAAGATGTTCCTTGCTTTTTCTGTAACACAAATGTTAAGGACTTAAAGCCATTGCTTATATTCAAGGGATACGTAGGTGAGTGTAGAGGGTGAGAGGCGGTGTGTTTTCTTTAGTGAGTATCAACACTGACCTGCTGGACAACAGTGCTTTTTTATGTTAGTGCAGCCGATGTTTATGTGGATGCTGATAAAGGCATTGCTCTCTCTGCTTTCTCTGGCCAGGCATGTTAAATGTTGTGTGATTATGTGTAATATGTCTTCTGGAACACACATTCAACTTTGCTGCTGGCTGAACCTCCAAACTTGAACAACCACAGGTGAATTGATCAGGCTGGGATGGAGAGAACTCTTGGATATAAGCGTGCAATAGGCCTGGTTGTAGCAGTCAAGAAGGAATGGGTCCTGACACATTCTGGAGTCAACAATTCACATAACAAAATTAACAGGCATAGATTGTCCAGAAAATGTGACCATCAAGTTTTAAAGCTGTGAGGACAGTTACAAGAACTAGTACCAGATGTGATCAAAAACACTGCCTGACTGGTACCATTTAACACCGACTACTCTGATGACTATTGCTATCCCTTTTGTAACTTTCCTTTGTCTTTTACTGCTTGATGTGAGGCAGAACTGGCTTGTCTATCTATTAAGTCAGTGCTTGCAATGAAGTAATGACCCCTTTCCTGTCTATGCACTTCACATTGCCTATCTCCAATGTTATTTATTGTCTTTCTTGCCTTGAATTCCTTCCCAAGCAATTCTTCTAAAGAAAGATTGTGATTACATGGGGCACAACCTGTTTTATTTCCTACTAGCCTATTTTGACCTTTCTTGTACATAAGTCTGCATTTGGACATGAAGAGGGAAATGGAAGTGTAAATGAGAGAAGTAGTAGCTGCCTGCATTCTCTGCCAGTTTGTCACAGGACAGCCATGGCACTGTAACACAATAATCAAATGTTAATACCTTTTACATCTTCAGACCACACACCAATTTCACAGTGGTGAACTGTGAGAATTGATCAATTACTGTGTACAACAATGCCAGGGAGTATACAAGGACTAGGTCAATTCAAATACTACTTCAAACTATTAAATTCAAGAAACCAATTAGTAAAATTATTAATGATAGTACACAAAACTATCTCTTAAAGGAAAAAACCCCACTTTTAAAGCACAAACGTATACAAATATCACTCAGATATAACCTGTTAACATTACATACTACCTACAGGCCACACCAAAACTCTATAGGAGGATTATTTTCTCCACGGTTCCTCGGAGTAGCTGGATCTACCAGCACCATTTCTCTGTGATCATGAGGTATTTCACCACCACTCTCACCAACCCCTTTCCTTACCATGTCAGATTTTTGTAAAATTAGGCATAAGAATCTGAAAAATAAAGTTAGTAACGTGTTTATTAGTATTACAAATGACTTGTAAATCTACAGTCTTTATGACGTTTGGTAGACTTAAAAAACCCAACACACAATAAAAACTACATGTAATTTAGGATTGCATAGCAAAACTTAATTTTAAAGACAGTAGGAATGCAAAGTCAGTAAGGAAACGATGGAAACACTATCACCTATATTTAGTGTTCAGCATGGTAACTTAGTTACCATCTATTTCTTCAAAGAGCCTTGGTGGCCAGTGTTTATGAACACTGAAAGAAAATTATGTAATGGGTGGTCGTTCAATGTAAATGAAGGTTGAGGATACAACTGATTCTGTTGAAAACTTGTTAAAACTTGTTCTGAATACAAAATGAATAGTTATTTAAAAAACTTTTTGTGGTGTTCATTACTGCAGTTGCAATGCTTTACATCACTGACTAATTTCTCTTCAGAAACATTATTCTAAAGAGATGTTATATATTCAGAGTACAAGTTACAGGATCTATACAGTTTTTTAAATATTTCCTGATTAAATTAATGGTGTTCAGTCTAGCCTGTAAATCCCCTGACATCTTAAGACTTGGACACTTGTAGGCGGTAGCACTTGACCTTGACACTCTCAATGTAAACAGCAAGGTGTCTGGCAGACTATTTGTGAGGGTCCTCGATTTGGAAATTAACTTCCTTATCAATTATTTGGTCTAGGATTCAGTTTTTCAGAAATCTAGATATGTTATAAAACCTATCACCTTTTTTGCATTAAAGAAGCTGAGAAAATGGGCAGGTGAATTCCATATATTTAATTCAGGAAGTTATACTATAGGCACTGTAAACAGATAACTAAACTTTTCTTATGAATACTAAGTCCCCCAGAAATTAATTTCAATAAATTAATGCTAATGTTATGTAAATATATCTTCCAAAATTAATGGTCTTTGTTTTGGCTGTATTTGTTTTCATTTGCATTATCTTGTAGTATATTTCATAAATGTATTTATATGTAGGAATACTTTCTGAAAAAAGCTTTTGCAATCTATTATTATAGGACAATCACTTTGCAACCAATGTCTTATAATATGAATCTATAATCATATTTGATACTTAACATTTCTCATAAATAACAGTGCTCTCAGGTACACAGTGTGATTCTTGGGGATTGCTCTGACGATGCTTTCAGGCACAAGGTGTGATTCTTGGGATGATCTTGTGCAGGACTAAGACTTGGACTCAATGATCCTTGTGGGTCCCTTGCAACTCAGAATGTTCTGTGATTTTGTGATTCTGTGATAATTTAGTTTGGGAAAGAGTAATATAACGGGCCTAACTTTTGTTTACAACCAAAAATAAGCCTGTCACTAACTGCAAAGCAGAGATGAGCTGAAGTGTAACAGTAGTGCTGTTGCTAGCAATTTATGCCAGAACTAGTATCTTTGAGTACTTCCAATAGCACACAGCAAAAATAAACAACTTCAGGTGAAGGAATGGAATGAATACTATGTTTCCTCTTCACCTGCAGTTAGCAGGATAATGTTTATTTTATGTTGGCTGTCCAGTTCACCTTGACTCATAAGAGACAACTGTCACTAGCTTTGGAAGAATTTAAGCACACATTTCTTTACAGAGAAGATCGAGGGGTTTGAACTTATGACTCCAAAATATTTTTATTGCCTAATAGACTTCCTACAAAAGTAATTTTATATTTTAGTATTTTTAAAGGAAAAATATTAGTAATATTTGCAGTAAAGTTCGACTACAGAATTTTCCTCATTGTACTGAGTTACTCAGGAATCTTTGACAAAGTTCCTGTAATTTACACTGGAGTCTGCCTGCTGAGCTGATTGCTCTAGAAGTTTTGCTAGCATGCTGTGTTCTACCCCTTTAAACTGTATCTTCACCATTCATAGTCAAAATAACTCCAGGTACATGAATACAGCGAGTTCCATTTACAGCCAGAATACAGAACAAAACCTGTTGCCTTCTTAATAGTTTTTCTATTAGCTTTAAAATCTTGCAAGAATGATTTCTATTGTTCCTGCTCACAGATGGAAGAGCATGATTTTTTTAAGGATAATTGTCCTCATGATGTGAAATTAATGAGGTAATGGAAATAAATTAACTTTATGTGTTTCAGCCATGGATTTGTGGTTGTTCTATCTGGCTGTCTATACTTACACACACACACACATGGAATTGCTTTTAGGGTATAGGACTGAATCTTTTACTGAACTTGTGATGGCTAAAACCAAAAAAGTTTTAAGAAATAAATAAAATAACTAAAACAAGGAAACAGTGTGTTTAAAATCATTTGAAAACAGGTTGTTACACAAAGGTTTGCTTCATTTGTTGCCTGAATTTGTTGAAGGCCACCCCTTTTTCAACAAGTTATACAAGGAAATAGTTGGAGCACTTCAAAAGTAGGTTTCCTATTTCTTTCTCTGCAGCTAATCTCAAAACCACTGACTATTGATGCCAGCTCTAGAGTCCATATACATAAAAAACATATGGTTCAATCAGTTTCTGAGATGTGTCTATCTCTTCAGGCACTTGTATCACCATTTAAAGCAGACAGTGTATAAGCTGAGCAATCTCCAACTGCAGTCATCATTGGCTTGTGAAATTTCCATGTAACAGTCTGATAAATTAGCACTCCATATATTCCTTAATTTTTTTGATTTCCAGGACCTAGTTATATCTGTATTTGAAGGTTTTTTTTCATATTCAGAAAGTGCTTATAGGGATCTTAAAGTTCATATATAAAATCAGGTAGGTCACTTAGACATTGAGCTTTGCCCTATTGGAAACAGAGGATCAGCTTTCAAAATCTGTCTTTATCATCCTATGTCATTTTACTTAGCTGTAAAAAAATGATCAGAGGTAAAATTTTTCAATGTTCAAATGAAAGCAGTCCTAGAAGTGAAACGTGCACATCACAATGCTCTTTTTATTTGAAGGTTTTCATTCAGATATTAATCTTTTTTTCCATTCAACAGCTCTGCCTAAATAGTGTTGTGACATTGCTGGTTTTGACAGCTGTACTAGATTCAGTTGCCCCTCTCACCCTGGATCCCTCTCTTTCACTCCAGGCTCCTTTCTCTGTAGGTAACCACAGCATTTATGCCCTATTTTTAATATTGATTTGAGTATGTCTGTATTGAATATGTCATTTTTATTTCCTTGACCTCTGAATTTGTTGGTTCATTTCATTTTCAAAATAGTTCAAAGTCTTTGGTGATGCTCTTTTTTTTTTTTTTTTTTGTTTCTTAAAAGAAGATATGTAGAGAACCTGGAATCTCAATCTCATTAAATTTATATTTTCAACTGAAACATCTCAAAATAATAAGCTGAAATCAAATGCCTATCTAAGAAAACATCTCCCAAAAGACAATATAAAATTTACCTAAATGTTTATTGAGTGGGTTTTTTATGACTCATGAGGGAAAATGCTTAACACATCAAGCATAGAATGTTATCTCAGTAACTTTCCAGAAAAAACACTGATTTTAAGTGGGGAAAATGCTGTCTTTTCACTTCATATACAAGTTCTAAGTTAAATAAGTTCCTACTTAGAGGAAAAAATATCATAAAAAGTTTTGCCAACAAACATACCTTAATGCACAGTCACCATTGAGTATATTTCCTCATATTTTTCTTTTTTTCTTCTGTAACATCTAAAACAATGGTCCTCTCTGAGCCTCTGATGTAGAGTGAAGCAGACTCTCAGGAGCAGTGTTATTTCAATTCTATTACAGCTTTTGTATAACATTAGAATCTTCTCTAGCTCTTGGGGTGTTTTCTCATGAAGACGTTCACTTTATAAGACTAACCACATCATTAGTTTTAAACCTCTCCTTCCTGTTGCACTATTGCAAGATACATTTTCTTCAAGTTTGTGATGTTTATGACACATTCCATTTACATACTATTTTAATTTACGCTATAGGTTGAAGATCTATTTTTTTATCTTTTACTGCCTATGAGTATCTACTACTGTGCACCTCTTTGAAACTTCACTTAAAATATTTCTGACTGAGAGTTTACTCATCTTCTACTGAATGGTTGTCCATGGCTCTTATGAAAAATTTTGCTGATGTAATGGAACTATTTGTAATCTATTGGTGCTTGAAAAGTCTGTGAACAATTGGCAAATGAATATTGCATGAGTTACTGTTTTGCATAACACAACAAAGAGAAAAAAACCTTCCTTCTGTGTGTCATTTCCATGTACACCTCCTTAGGCTTTGAAAGATCCTGAGAGAGGAAGAGAAGGAGGTCTAAGCAGTATTACCTTCTGGGGTGTCAGAGATGGAGGAAAATTCCTGTTTGTTTTCAGCAAAGGAGTGTGGAATGGTAATGTAACCACTCTGAACTTTATCAGAGATTGTCTAGTTTACTCATGGAATGCAGGAAAACAAGCCCTGTGTAAAAGAAATGGAAATTCAAGGGCATTCAAGAGGACGATGTACAGTCATCTCAGTCAGATCTATTGCTCACAAATCATCTACTACATGATCAGAAGATACTTGTATTTTGTTGGTTTTATTTGTTGACATCTTCTTTAGCTGTTATTTGAGATTATTCTAAAGAAAATACTTGTACAAAAGAAACATGGTAGTTCTGCAAGTAACTCACTGTGCAGTAATAAGAAGCTTGCCTTGTATTGTTGTCTTGCTTCAATAGCTGAAACTTCAAGCAATAGCTAACACTAGAACATATTGTAATTCAGCCTCATTTATTTAATATGCTTGATGGAAAAAAAGGAAGTCTTTGGATAAACTGTCAAAATAGAGGGGCTGGCTAGTATTGCCCTTCACTGACATCTGGTCCGTAAAACTAGCCAAAATATGGTCTGGCAAGCTCCTAGAATCCAGGTTTCAGTCTGTCGCCTGGGGAAACACTAGAGTCTTTATTGTTCTACATATTCAGAAATCAGTTGTGCAGTTATGCCAGTTTGACCACTTTCATGTTTAAAGTCTTCACATTTGAAGGGATTTTATTTTGTACCTGTGCAAGACCTGTAAGCAGCGCACAGGCAGACCATGTTGTTAGGGGGAAAATAATGAAAATAAATTGTTATTTGAGTAAAAATTATCTTGGGCTCAGAGGATTAACATAAAGGACAGTGACAGAGAGCACATTGTTACCAGTTGTCCCAGATAAATATTTTACACACATAGTGGTACTACATTAATACCGTGATATATTGATATTTCCCACATTTGCTATATAAATTAATAAACTACTGGAGCAAACAGCCCGAAGGAGTGGGATGATTTGTCACTCTGTAGCTTCCCCAATTTTCTACCTTCCCAAGGCTGTACATTATGAAGAATAACAAATGGAATTGATATGACTCCCTTATTAACATGCATTAATTGGATCAGAGTGTGCCTCATGGTTTATTAGGGTCAGTTCAGGAGAACCTCGGTATCTTTGGGCAATCTTTCTCTTCCTTAAAGAGAACTAACAAATAAAACATCTCCAAGGGGAAAAAAAAGGTTTTCATGTTGTTTTTGGTGTCTTGTAAAGTTGTAAAAGAGGTTCAACCAATTCACTTGCCCATGACAATCGTTTTACTGACCACCTTTGTCAAATGGGTACACTCTATGAAACATGTGTGTGTGTGTGTGTGTATATATATATATATAATTTTTATTTTCTAATTATGCTGTTTAGAAATGCACTAGATTGACTATCACTTTTGGTCATAATGAGTTTCCTAACTACCGAAGGTTGTACTCTCTGTTTACAGTATCCAAAGGACTCAGTGTTTCTGTTTCTGTCACAATCTGCGTTGATTTTTTGTTCATTTTTTTGTTTTCAATAGATTCTACAGTCAGGGTTACTGTAATAGGTGCTGCAGCACAGAAACATTTCAAGGCAGGCCTTAGCTCAGTTTGCAATCTAACCCAGGGAAAAGGAGAAAGATAAGATCCCATATTACCAAGTACATATGCAGCTCAGTGTCACCTCAGGACAGAAGACAATTTTACTTATTGCATTGCTAATCACTTAGGAGAAAATTTTTGCATGAAGCATTAAGGCTTTTTAACCCAAAATGGTCAAGGGGTTGAAATGCCTCTTTTTTAGGTTTGGCGTGGTTTTGTACTGGGGGCTTCAGGGATTTTTGTACGTTTGTTTTATTTTGTTTTTTTTAATAGTTGTTGGGGTTTTGTTTGTTTGTTTAGTGCTTTTGTTTTGGCTTTGGGGGGGGTTGTGTGTATTTTTGTGGTTTCCTTTTGGTTTTTGGTTGGTCATTTACTTGTTTGCTTTGTTGTTTAATAACAGGGTTGGTTTCTGTTTGTTTGTTCATTTATTTTTTCACTGACCAACCCATCTTCTAATATTTAGCTATAAAAATCAACTTATATTTAGCCTATCTCAGGCAAGAGTTTGGGGAGTGAATGCTTTTACTAATGGTTGAGCTCCCATGAAGAAAGAACCAGAGATATGTAATCAAGCCAAGCAATCCAGCACAGTTCTATTATTGGCTTGGTTTAACTGTTTTTATAGACAACTTATGGCTGATGAAGATTTTAATCATAAATGTTACCATATAATTGGATGTCGAGGTACGGTGTGCCGGATTTCTCTATATTCAAGAGGCTTCTCTTATTCTACTAAACATTTTCAGAGCTCATTAGCACATTGCTGTAGATATGATTACACTTTCAGTTGGCACAGCATTTTCTTGTTGATTGCGGGGTAGTAAACAGTTCCCTTTGGTGCCTTTTCCTCTAATCTGGAGCACAGAACCTAACTGCTGTGACCACTTATGTGACAAATTTGGCAGATGCAAGATCCCAGATGGAAAGCTCTCAAATTTGTGTTTCCAGTGTAGCATCTGGGTATCTGATTGGATTCCTGGCTGACTCCTTACAAGATCTCCTGGGCTGCTTCTACATAGTTTCCAGTTATAGCAGCTGCACTGAGAATCGTAGGGCTGCGTTGTACTAGACTGTTTAACGGGGCCTCTTCATTTGCATCACCTATTGAAGTTATAATTTCCTTTAATTACACAAACCCCCAAAATTCTGTTACCTAAAGTTATCATAGTGACCAGAGACTTAGTTTATTTCAATCTACAATTCTGCTCCACTGTTTGAGAGAAGTGAAGAATCTGCCTGCCAGTTGGAGGTCATATTTCATTCTCTTTTCCAGAATACTTCAGAGGATTAGTAAAAGTAAAATACAATAACTTAGAATGAAACATACTAAGGGCAGGTAATTATATTATTAATAATAATCCTGAGCTTGACATAGACTTGTTCTATTGCAAATGAGGGCTTGCTTTGTGTTGGGACTAAGAAAATACACTTGTGCTTCTGTCAGTCACTTGGCAAAACAAATACTGAACTTAATAATACTTGAAATAAATGATGATACAATAACAGAATAAGCAAAGGAATTCCATATAGATATTCAATATTCTTTATATCCTCTGATATTTCTCTTCTCACAAAGCTGTGTTCTTTGAAAATACAGAATATGTTTAGAAAGCAGTCTGTTTCAAATTCTGTAGAAAATCTCTGCAATCAGAGAGCTAATTACAATTTTTGCCTTAGGAATTTAAGTATAACAGCTGCATACATTAGGTATGTATTTCCTATCTACAGGAATAGTAATACATAAGAATCCTTGCTGAAAGACTCCTTAAGTTCAAGAAATATGAATGGTACTTTTAAAGTGCTATGCAAAGTCTGCAGTTTAATCAAACTGAATGAAGTTTTTTTGTGGTTTATGCTGTACTTCTCCTGTTAAATAAAAAAAACCAACCCACAGACAACCCGACAACCAAAAACCCAAAACAAAACTGACAAAACATCAGAAAATGTCTATTTCTATTATTCCTCTATTTTGAATCTTGAAACTCCCAGGGATTTATTTTTGCTCTTCAGCATTACAAAAAAACAATTTCTGAATATTTCAATGGCATTCTGAGCATGACTGTTAATAAATATAATGAGTGACTTTAAACAGCATTAAGGACAGTGATAGAAGTCCTGATTCCTCATATTATTCAATGAAAGTAATTCAGTAAGAGGTGAAATCATGTGTGTGTTCTTAGTGATTTGACTGTTGAATATGTGCAAATCTCAGGATGAACTGTGGATTCAGAACAAGTAAGGTTGTATATGTATATGTTCAACTTGAAAATTCTGTAAATGTTGGAATTAAACTGTACTACTTTCTTAAGAACATGTCACAGCAGATTGTGAAAATTACAGAATTTTCACATTTGTTCTAGCAAGGCTTCAGACTCGAGTTTTTTGTGAAGTGTTTTATTGCGTGCATGACTACTCTGCAAAGAAGGACCTCTCTTAATTTCTTATGTAGTGACCTTAAATTTCAACCGACTTATGGTGATGATATCCATATTTTTTTCTAGATGTTAGTTTGATGGTTTGTCTTTACATCTGTTACAATCTGCTTAAATATTGCAGAAAGAATTTCAGATTCGAATATACCATTGAGCAAAATTAAACCTCACACAAGTTATCTGTTGATTCCAAAACCTGATTTTATTATTTGCTAAGAGATGCTAAAAAGAAAGAGGAAAAAATAAGAAAAGGTTGGAAAATGCGGAGATTACGTTTTAGAAGCAGAGAAAAGTTACCACCTTACTACCTTTCTGCTGTGCTGGTGTGTGTGTGGGGGGGGAGGAAAGCAGTTTTCTCCCTTGTTTTTTTCTCTGCTGTTTTCGATGTTATCTCTGTAGCAGCGGGGTGTCTTAACAGCCTTAGTTCTCTGGAATGCAGCCAGGATGTGGTTTCGCCACTCACGCCGAGCCGTGTCCCAGGCCGTGTCGGGTCTCAGTTCAGCCGAAACTCTGCGCCCTCGGAAAATATGGTCAGGGTAGAGGGATATAACTCCCGCACGGGGCACTGTGGGTCTTAGTCCTCTCCAGGCCGGCAGAGTTCCCGTCTCCGGTGGCAGGTAGGCAGCAGTGGTGGCGGAGAAGAAAGGCGAGGGAAAGGTGGGGGAGAGATTCTCGGCTGCAGTAACCAGTTCTCTCTCCCTTTCCTCTCCCTGATTTCCCAAAATTTGTCCTCAACTTTTATAGTGTTCAAAGGAGGTTGCACGTGGTTTCTTGGCACGTAGCCCTATTCAGGTGGTCGAGGAGATGTGATAACCACAGACGATGACAGGATCTTTTGGCAGGAAAAGGCCCGTGGGAAGTTCTGGTGAGAACTTTTGGCAGAAAGCGGAGAGAGAGTTTTTGGTAGGAAGGTTTTGACATGCAGAAACAATGGAGAAACATTATTTTTGGTATTGCTATACTATCTGTGTGTTACAACATCATAGTCAGGATCACTGGAATATTAATAAAATTTCTTTCTTCTCTAGAGTTCATTATATATTATAATATGCTTAACATTTCACAATTCATGATTCTTACACTTATTTAAATAGCAGCAATATTTCTCCAAGTATTGAAAATTTTAATTTTTACTTCTGGATTTTTTAAAGCAGTATCACAAAAAAAACAAACCAAAACCAACCAACCAAACAAAAAACCAAACAAAAAACCAAACAAACAAAAACCCAAAACAAAACAAAAAACCAACCAACCAACCAAAACAAAAAAAAAACCAAACCAAAAAACCCACAAGAAATTACTTTGCTGTGAGTTTTGTAGCCAGATTTTTGGAAAATGAAAAATACACATTCATATAGAAAACTTGACAATTTGTGAAGATTTACTTTTAACAGCCCTTTTATGGACTGTCACGTAGAGATTTAAAGAAACTCCACCATTTCTCTCACTCTTGCCTTCCTGTTACAGAACTCAAGGCTTAAGAAAGTTTAAGCAACACTATATGCAAGTTTGAAAAACAAGCAATTAATTGGCATGAGGTTTCCTTTATTTTAAAGCTACTGGGGAAGAAAAACACCAACATTTTTATAAGTTTGTGATATGGTTTAGGTGGACATTTTGCAAAAACTATGAACCAATGAGAATCATGATAGCATGCAACATATGCTATGCTCTTAAGATAATGGAGAAAACATTGTGTAGGAATTAAAGTTTACTCATTATTTAATATTTCAACAGAATTAAGTATTTTAGGCTCTGTGACAGAATCAGACACCTCATATAAATCCACAATAACTTCTCTGAGACTAAAAGAATTTTTCCACAGTTGTGCTGGTACCACTGTTTAGTGTCTGACTCTTCTATTGATCAGGGTCTGCATTATTAATATCTTTTTAGATATTTCATTTTACTCTTTCAGTAGTTCGCTATCTTGCCTTAATTGCACCTTTTAAATACTGGCAGTTGTCTATGTCTCGTATTATATTAAAGGCCAATGTGTTGCTGAAAGTTTGGCTTTGCAGGTAAGATCTGAGCCTGAAGTCTTATCGGTTTTGTCTGCTAAAGATCTCACAGCATTGTTTTGCAAGAATAATGTGTTACCATTGGTTTCTTCTATAAACTGCAGTTAGCTTAATTACATTCTGTCTTCCTAAATTCCTTCTGTAGTGTCATTTTGGTAAGTCATTTTTCACTTTCTGTCTTAAAACTGTTGTGCAATACTGCTTTATGCTGTTGAACATCTGCTGTATTCCACCCCAGTGGTGTCTGATTCGCTGGTAGATGAAGTGATTGCTGTGTGCCTGATATATAATACACTTTGGTATCCTTTGGGATAAATATAAATGCAATGTGTTGTAACAAATCTGTATTCACGAAGAACTTTGTGGTTGTCACTAGGTTGCAAGTTATAGCAATTCAGAACATCACAAGCAGCAGTGATGGAACAGTAGAATCAGTTTTTAAATGCATTTGACTCTAAGCTAAAAGAATTCATAGAAATAGAAATTATGACTTGCAGCTGAACAGCTGTTATCCTAGCCCTTAGAAGACTTTGCTAGATTTCCTGACAATACTGATTCCTACCATTCCCCTAACACAAAATGACTCTGAACGCTTCCTGAGAGAAGGAACTGCCTTGTAGACCATTGAATTAAAAGGATCTGATTAAATCCTCCTTCTGCATAGCTGAAATTTCCATCAGCAAATTGGATGGAGTGTGTTGTACCCCGACTATTACACTTGGAAGCTTTACATTTTTCATTATGGCCCCAACAACAGTGATACAGACATTGGTTCAGCTGTGTTACAGCTATCCTTGTAATAAATGAAAAAAATATTATGAGATAATTGTTTGCCTTTGATTTTTGTAAGTACTCTTCATGTTTTTAGAGAAGAAAAATGTCTCCAAAACTCTCTATTCTAAAGTTTGCTTGTCCCTCCCAAAAAATGTACAAAGAAAATGTTTTCAGAGAACTTGGCAGAGAACTTTCTCCACCATTGGCCAATACGTGTGCATTTATGTGTGTTTTCTTTTATCTTTCTCTGTGGGTTTTCTTTCCCACAAGTCTTCCTGAACCTAAGCCAAATTCACTCTTTTCCAAAGGATTATAGCCGAGTGTCCTGGTTCCAGCCAGGACAGGGTTAATTTTTTCAGTAGCCGGGAATGCCATGGCTAGGACCCAGAGGTTATTCTATGCCATTTCAGATCATTTTTCAAGGACAGGGAAAGGCTCTCTTCTGGTCAAGTAAACAAGTAAATGTGTAGGAGCAAGTGGTTGGGTATTGTAAGAGGGGTTCTGTGTGAATCGCTCACCTTTTTTCTTGTACCCTCTGTCATTAGTATTGTCCCTGTTGCTGTTTGTTTTCTTATCTCTTTGCTGTTTCCAGTAAATTGTTCTCATCTCAATAAGATATATCTTACCTTTTGTGCCTCCAGTTTTCTTCTTCATCTCACCAGAAGGGAGGGGGAAGTGAGTGAGTGGCACTTGGTTTGGAGTGGTTTCAGTGGGAACATTAAATTGGAGAATAACATTCCTAAACCTCTACACTGCATTTTTTTAACTGTGGGCTTTTTCTCAGACAGTTACATGTTTATCACACAACACTGCAAAATCACTTTTGCCTTGCTCCATAATCTGAAGCATTAACCTTGTCTCAAAGTACTCTTGAAAGACATATTTACCTTTTGTCTTTAGGGGACAATGTGACACTTCTTTGTCCATTTGAATCCAAGTCACACTAGCATGGTGAAAAATTCTAGATAAAAAGAATATCTATAAAATAACAAACAATTTTAAGATAGCTTAGATACTCAGGAATGATGACAACTCGTTGCTGAGCAAGAAGATGGAACTGTTTATAAAAAAAAAAAAGTCTGCAATACAGTGAGACAAATCCATGTAAAGTCTACTGCTTACCAGGGAGTATAGTTCATAAAATTCTCTTGCTGCCCCTTGAAATTTTGAGCAGTCTTGCTAGACTTGCTAAATGACAAACTTAATTCCAGCTGCTTGAATAAATATAGTCTTTCTTAAAACAAATAATAAATTAATTTCAATATGCCTGTAGACTCTTTAGCCTCCAATTTAGGCCTGGTAAATCAAACATATATATGCAACATAGTTATGGCTTATGTGTCAGAAGGGATCCAAAGAGAAAATAATGACAACTTATATAGTACTGAAATACCAATAATGCCTACTCCCCTTATTTATGTTAGGAAGTGAATATGTCCATTAAACTGTTGATTGAAGTAGCTCAGAAGATGCCATACAGAATTCTTGAGTTAATAAATGCCAGATAAACTGCTGGTAGACATAAGGGAACTTGTAAGAAGAAGGAAGGGAGAAGCAGGGCAATGTGTTACTTTGTTCCCGAGTTTCAATGCACAGCAGAAAAACTAAATGTGTCATATTTATTATAACAGCCACGTCTTCTTTGTCTAGTATAATAAAATCCTGCATTTAAATATATGTCATGATGTTATATGCTACAAATATATAATACATCAAGGAGTATCTAGAATCAGTATGCTGCTCAAAAGATAATAACTTTGATTTAAGGAATTCTTTTTTGTGTTCTTTTATGCAATGCAGGGAGGGAAAGGAGGGAGAGAAACTCCAGGAGTTTGGTGAAGTAATTTTTCATTCTCTTTTATAAGCTCTCCTTTTTCTGGTTCTTTAAATATAATGACAGACATTATGATACATTGATCCATATGTTATTGTTCTTCAGTCAGCATAAAAGGATGGTAATTTACTGATGATTAAATCTTCAAAAGTATCAGTTTAGAAGTTCAACTGAATTTGATGCAGCTTATTTGAACGATTTGGACCTCAAAGGTCTATTTAATTAAAATTTAGAGCAAACATTTTGTTTTCTTCTGAGAATTCCAGTACCTTCCTACTGAATATATGACAGGAACAGTGGCTCTTATTGTCTCCCTCATTTTAAGTGATTCTTACTGAACCAGATTATGACTACTGCTATAGGAAGAATAAGATGTGTAATGGGTAAATGTTGTAACCTGGAGAAAAAGACAGAGAACAAAGCTTTTAGTTTTAAAAACTATTCCTAAAGACATTTATATCGATTAAAGGAATTTAACAGGTTTGTGAGCTAATTAAATCTCCAAGACATTATTTTCTTTATTCTTTTTCATGATTTCCACCTACACACAGGGATGACTCTTGTATATTCATTTCCTATTTAACATGAAAAAGAGAATGAAATTTAGTGGTTCTGCTTTCTCTGTATCTGTCTACAATTAGACAGTAGGCACATTGGGGCCACTTACTTGCTAGTATTGATGGAAAGAAATCAAGTTTCCTGAAAATAATGAAGTTGCAAATCGAGATGACTTGGGAGGATTTCATGTCTCTTCTGGAAAAAAACCAAACCAAACCAAAATAAAACAACAACCATGCTACATTCTCTATAATGCATTATATAAAGTAATTTGTCAAACAGCCTTGTTGGATCTAATTCTGGCCAAAAGAGTTCTCCATGGACTTTCACCATGAAAGGAACCACAACCTTATGGCTTGTTTATACTCTACTAAGCAGTATGTTAAAATAGTTTTAAGGCTTAATTCAGGTTTAAGTGGAATAACCTTGTGACTACAAACTACATGGCTGCTCTCCATCCTCTTGTCCCTCAGTGTGTAGGTATAACCAGAATTACTTTGTCCTGGGTGGAGAATCCTGCACTTGATCTGTTAAATTTCATATGATTGTTGATTTCCCGGCTCTCAGTCTATCTAAGATCTCACTGTAAGGCATCTCTATACCCAAAGGAGTCCATAGCTCTCCTGAATTTAGTATCATCATCAAACCTACTTGATGTACCTTTGACTCTTGCATGCATATCATTTACATAAATATTAGAGAGCGCTGGCCCTAAGACTGAGACCTGGAGAACCCCACTGGTGATTGGGTGCCATCCTGATGGAACCCCATTTACTGCAACCCTTTGATCCCAACCCAGAAGCCAGTTGTTCACCCAGCATAATACAGACTTTTTTAGCTGTGTGCTGGACATTTTGTCCAGAAGGATACTGTGAAAGACAGTATCAAAATCTTTGCTGAAATAAAAAAACATAAACCAAACAAAACCACATTTACTGACTTCCCGTGGTCAACTAGACAGGTGACCTTGTCATAAAAGGAAATTTAATTGAACCAGTGCAGACTGTGACCAATGTGTTGTCTCCCGAGAGTGTTTCAATAACTCCCAGAATAACTTTCTTCATAATTTTACCAGGGACTGAAGTGAGACTGACAGGCCTTTAATTCCAGGGTCTTCCTTCTTACCCTTTGAAAACTGGGATAACATTTCACAGCTTCTATTTAGCTGTGACTTCTCCAGACTCCCGAGACCCTTCAAAAATAATAGTAAGAGGGAGGTGTCTTAATGGGATCAGCCAGCTCTTTCAGGACCGTGCAATGAATCGCATCAGGACCCATAGACTCACGTGCACCCCGATGCAGCAGCAAAGAAGTTTGGAGTAGGCTCGGAGTTTTTAATCTACCAGTCATGGTCTTTCAACATCATCTGAAGGTCCCAGGGCCCATAATCAGTGATGAAGGCAAAGAAGACATTAAACATCTCTGCTTTGTCTATGTCCCTATTTGTGAGATGACTGACCTCATCAAGTAGCAGACTAATGTTACCTCTGATCCTACTTTTGCTGTCCACATATTTAAAAAGATCTTTTTGTTGTTCTTCACTGTGCTGTCCAACTTGAACTCTAATCAAGATTTGGCCTTGCAAATTTTCTCCTTAGCAGTGGTGAACAGAATCTCTGTAGTCCTTGCTTCCAATGTCCATATATTTTCCTTTTCTGCCTCAATTCTAGAAGATTCCTGCTAATATTTTCTCAAAAAAAAAAAAAATCACCAAAGTCCCCAAACAACACAGTTTTCTTTATTTTCTTGCACAACATATTTGTTCTGAAGTTCCTAAGCATGGCAAGAAGTCAGCCTATCCTTTCAGTATTAAAACTAGTATGTCTTAATACGATGGCTGTAAAATTAAATAACAATTGATAATAAAATATGTATAATTCATTATTAGAGCAAAAGGATGTTCTTGCAAAGATCAGCATTCATAAAAAATTATTTGTGTGTGAATAATGGAATATTGGCTCAACAAATGCTTTGTGATGCAATGCTGAGACTTCACACTACAGTACTATGCCAAAGGCAATTTGCAAAGTCATCTTGTAGCTCATAATTTATATTGAATGTAAGTATCTAAGAAAGATAACTAATTAATGTTCTAACTGTTATTCAGAGTGGTCTTTTTAATCATCATTGTTTTCTTGAGCTTTGCCGAAACTTCTCTAATATCTATACTAAAGTACAGATTTTTACTGGTTTAAGTATTGATGAAATACCCCAGCCATCCTTTTTACTTAAAAATAGAAACTGAGCATCTGTGGAGTAGCAGAAAATCCTCTGGGCTTTTTTCTGACCTACAATGCAAGAGGGACTCATGAAACAGAGGTGATAGCAGGTTTATTGTTAATATATTTACATGCATGTGTGTGTGTTTTTATGCATTGCCATTCCATTTCTAGAGTGACTCTAGCTCTGAGACTAACATAGCAGCTATAGAAGATTTTAACTACTAGGGACTATGTGATGAAAAGGATCTTCTTATCTCTTTCAGTTCTAAAGGGATTCACAAGCACAACTTTCCCTTGTGAAGGCTGAATGCTAATGGAGGTCTTAGTTTTTCGGGCAATGTATTTTCAAGGGTCACTCTCTGTCCTTCTCTAAAAATTTTTAAGTCTGCTGTTCATTTACAGCAGTGAGTCTTCCTGAGTATGCTGGGGCTTTTTTCACCTGAAAACGTAAGAGAAATTTGAACATGCATATAGGTAAAAAAGAATAATATTAGCTCACTGGAGAAACAGAGTATCATGTAAAGGCAATCTCCTTTGAATATTTCACCAGCACACTTCTGTCTTTTGACTTAATCCAAAGCTTCATCACAAATAAACAGAAAGAAAGAATAGTGGCTATAAAAAGACTCCTGAAAGCAAGCCAATGTAAAAACTAAAGAGGTCTAAAAAATCCCTATGAAGACTAAACTGATAGTAATTACATATTTTGGCAATTACTTAAAGCTTCACACACCAGGCAACCTTTCAGCCTGCATCCAGCTCATAAGCAGGCAGGCACTCAGCAATCCCAACACTGCATAATCATACAGTGAGAAATCAACTTGGGAGTGTGATGTGATGCTTTCCTATGAATTGGATGATGACAAATGATGATGATCAACCAGAAGATAAACAATAACAAGTAGGTTTAATGACAACATTGCAAGATTCGTTGGCACCAATACATTCATTGCCCACTGGCACAGTCCTCTGGATATGTTGCATTTCTTGTGCCAAATTGGAATCCTCTCCATAATTACTTTTTCCTTTCAGTTATGTTTATAATCCATTTTACTGTCCAAAAAGTAAATTTTTAGCTCATCACCAAAAAAGAGGCATTTTTTAAACTTAATTTTGATGAAGATAGTAGGATAGATAGGTTTTTTGAGAGTCTCTTACAATTCTTTCTGTTAGAAAACATACATATAGAAAGTATACAAAAGAGAACAAAGGTTGAATAAATAAATCTGTTTGATATTGAAATCCTTATGCTAAAAATGGTGTCAGTCAGAGTGAGGAGTGGTCCTGTGCTCATGAAATTGCAGTTGGCTGGCATCTTGGTCTGATGGGCTGAGATGCTTTCTTTGGAAGGAAGATCAAGGACTCAAGAGTGAAAAGATGCAGATGGGTGAAAAAGCTTGGAAATAGCATGTATATGGGAAAGTAGGGAGAAATGATGTTTTAGTGCTTTGGGGCTCCATTTAGATTACTAATTATCCTTCGGTTTAGTACCCTGGCTCCATCAAATTGTTAAGCAAAAATTTCCAACTACAAATGTGAGCATTATTACAAAACCTAGATAAAGTTGAAATTGCTGGCTGTAAACATGCTTGTATCTTTGCTTTATGTTTTGCAAAAAACCCCAAAAACCCACCAAAAATCTCAACCAAAAACTAGAATTATTATAAAGTTTATATACAGTAAATACATAAAAAGTATATATGGGGAGGAAAAGAAATCAAACATAAAAATTCCTTCTCAGCTTTGGAGACTGAATGAGCATCCAGCAAAACAACATTTAGCTAAATTTCTCAGTAAGGCCTGAATCAAATATTTTGCACAGATTCTTAGTTCTTGAAAAGTCTGTCAACTTCAATCTAAATCCATGTAACCTCACTAAATTAATGATGTTGATCACAGCTGGGAATCCAAACTCCTTTTCTATATTTCTACTTATGCTCTTATGTTTTTCTTCCCTTGTAAACCATAACAGCCTTAGATCTCTGTGATGTTTGGATTGTCTCTAACTTCGAGGAGATCAACACTGACTGAGTTTTTTTGATTTTTTTATGATTATTGTGGAACAAACAAATTTCAGACTTCTCATTGATCTAGCACATTACTTATAAAATACTTCAATTTTACTAATCTGAGTTTCACTGTACTTCACTGCAGGGCATACCAGATGCAGTGAAATGCATCTATGAATAACAAGTCCTTCAAGAGAAGCTTGGTTCATATTTACAGCAGAGAGCCTTGTTTATTTTTCTTATTTATTTTCCTCTGGGGAACATCCACTTGTTGTGCCATGTGAACTGTGGAAGATGTTTGGCACTCAGGACATAAAATCAAGTTACTCAAAATGGCTGATACTCTCTTTTTTATGCACAATGTGTCCATCTGTTTCCTGCACCAAAACATATTTATTAAAAAGGTCTTTTTTTTTATTAGTTTAAATTTTGAGGTTGCCCCTAAGAAATGATACCAGATGAGTTCAAAATTAACTCATTAGAACAAAAAGAATTCAGGGTAAATTAACTCTTTTCTATCTCTATCTCTTTCAATAAGAACATACTGACTTTGGTGTAAGTGCAAATCATATTTTTATAATCACAGAGTAGTCAATAGTTTTAATAAATATTTAATTCACAGGAGTAGTATGTTCTAGTATAAAAAAAAACAATATAGAACTAAAAGGAACCAAACCATGATACTACACTTAAAAAAAGGTGTATTTCCCTGCCATGAGTTTTTGAAGCTAAGAAAGGAGAAGTTCAGAACATTTTCATTAAGGCAATAGCTAACTCAACATTAAGCTATTTGGAAGTTTTTAAATTTAGGCACAAAAAAGTCATGAATTGCATTACAAAATTTCTTCAGTTTTCATTTTTTGTTAATATAATCAATGAGTGCACCTTACTATGTAATATTGTAAACAAAGAAAAGCAAGTGCGTGCACAGCAAAAGAACATGTGCTATGAAGATGTTTAGCGCCCTAGTAGCCTGGAAATTGGAAAACTATTACACAGTATTTATCAAACAAATAGATTTAATCTATGGGAATGACTAAAAGCAAGTTTTTTTTTCAGTAAAAGGTTTCTTCAAAAATTCTATTCAGGACTTGTCCATCCAACCCCCCTCCCCCAACTCAAATATAAATCTATACAAACAATTTTATGAATTCAAGACCATTCTACCTGTAAGCAGTTAGCATGGTGAGAATTGTCCCAGACACATTCACGAAGATTTTGTTCCCTTCATTTTTGCTTCTCTGCGCATCTGCCTGTCATATAGAACCTTTTTCTTAAGGTTTTTCTAAAGAAGATTGTAACAGATTGAACATGGATTACTAAAGCTTGGCTTCATACAGTGTTTTTGTGACATTTATACTTAAAGAATCATAAGAGACTCAGTAGATCAGGACTAAATAAAAAAGGAAGACAAATTTTTATGATAAAAACCGTAGGATCAAAAGGTAATTCAGGCTGGGAGAGACCTCAGTATGTCATCTACTTCAACTGCCTGCTAAAAGAAGGGTCAGCTATGAGGTCAGATCAGATTTCTCAGGTTTTTATTTAGATAACTCTTGAAATCCCCCAAGGATGGAGGTTACACGACTTCTCTGGACAACAGAGTTGTCTTATATTCTTATATTTCAGTGTTCTTATATTCCACACAGTGGAAGTTTCCCCTTATATTCAGCCTGAACATCTCATTTCGATGTATGCAGACTGTTAGTTAACCTTTCACTATGCACTTCCAATTACAGCCAGCGTCATCTTACTGATAACCTTAAATACAACTCCCTCAGACAAAAAAATAAATCTAATAATAGCACATAAACATGCAACTTCCTGCTATTAGCTTGTGGCTTTTTTAAGGATGGAGAAAGATTAAGACTTATGATCCTGAGCTACAGAAGATTGCCGTAACTTTACACCAAAAATGAATGGTAAAAAAAACCTGGAATAATGAAAATGGAGTGATTTAATGCATCAAGTTATAGGCTAACAGAAAAAATTCTGTTATAAACTGAAGTCTCTTTAGTTGGAAAACAGAAGGGAAGAAAGAAATCAAAAGATGATTATGAGTCATAACTGTGATATACCTGAGAAAAAGGTAAATATACTTCTGGGATGCTTGAGGCAAAGTACAGATAGGCAAAAAAAAGTGACATACAACATCATCAGCTACACCTTACGTGTAAGGCAGTATACACCTGTGATTACTTCAATCAAAAAAGATTAGCTCAACCTGGAACAGACATGCTAAGTGCTATTAGGGTAACTGAGAAATAGAGAGCCTGAAAAGAAATACGCCTAAACAGAAAGAATATTTCATCTGAGGAGCAAGCCTGGAGCAAGCCATTCAGTTTTAGAAGAGCTCTCCAAATAATAATAAAGAAAATACAGGCCTATTGCTACTCATACACGCTTTACTACATATGTGCAAGGGGTGTGTTGCAAATGGAGCCATGCACTTCACTCATAAGAGAGAGGCAACAATGTACTTTGGTATTATTAGCACCATACTCTAACCAACTGAGCTTTTGTGAGTTTGCATTTATTTAATACTGATTGGAATAAGGTACATCAACCATGACCTTCTAAAGATTTTTTTTATAGTATTCCTAAAGGTTCTTATAGTATGTTCAAATACTGTTCCCACTTATGTTAGTCCTGGTCATGTTTTTAATTTTTTGCTTATCTATTTATTTTGGTTTTGCATTTTACATTACTGTAGATAGTTCCTGAATACAGTATTCATATGTTTCACTAAAGGGTAAAGAGTTGAAAAGTTAATATTTTTCATTTATAGATCACTATTTTTTCAAAGGAACTTGAAGCCATTATAAAAGATGCTAAATTAACTAAACTCACCATTGTAATTTTCTTCCCTTTGCAGAACAGTGAGTTTTGGTTTCGGTGTGTTAAATGATTCACACAGAATAGATCTAATGCTAAAATATAGAATACAGTCTAAGTAAATGGTTTCAGTAAGTTTTCGCCATAACAAATTGCTGATAATAAAAGTAAAAAATGACAGGCTATACACTGAAATTCACAAATTATCTAATTTCCAGACTTTTCTCATGACAGAAATTATTTTAGAAAGGGATTGGTAAGAGGACAGAATACTGATTAAATTCATAAATACCTGAAAATAAATTTTAATATTTTAATTTTAATTAAAATATTTTAATATTTTAATATTTTGGAAAAACCTTAAGTAAAGATAAAAGAGTCTTAGCTTAATGCATCTAGTTTTGATAATAATTTACACGATAGACACTGCCTTTCTCCCCTCTTGTTCCATACATGCATTAATTTGCTAACCTCCACCTATATTTTTTTACATAACATTCTAGCCATGAGGTAATACCTGGAAGCTTCAAAATGTTTTCCCAAACAAGCCACAAACAAGGTACACTAACATTAAAGATTTAGTTAAATAGATGAATGTGGTTCATACTGTTGGTTAACCAGAACATCAAATGCACCTTTTTTTTTTCCTACAACTTGAGACAATGACTTTGTGAATCTGTGCTCTGAACAACAGCTGTTACACTGAAATGCTGTGTCACCAGCACAGGACATCTGACCATGAGGTAAAAAAGCTTGTCTTTGTGATCATTACCAACTGTAGTTGAAAACAGAAAACATCATTTTACTGACTCTATGCAACAGATAATTGAAATGAACTCTTATATGATTGTGTCTTTCAAATGGTTAGTTCTCATTCCACAAATACATAGCTTGGTTGACAACTGCACTTTGACATTAACAACTTTGTTTTGGTTAAAAAAACCCCACAAAACGCATAAATTGCCCGTCTTCATATACAAATGTCTCTTAGTCCACTTGAATTTGTGAGTGGAAGCCATGAACTCCTGAGCTGAAATCTCAGATTTATTGGTATGATATGGACCAGTTAAGTGAAATTATGCTTGTTTTTAGATTTCCAGTTAGAAAAATCAATACATCTAAGTTGTCTAAATTAAACACAGTCCTCATTAAGGAATGGATTAGAATAGCACTTGGCATGTCTAGAAAAGAGATTTCTGTTATAAAGTTTAATTAGAAGTGTTACCTTTGTAATAAATCAAGTGAACTGGGTAAGATATTTACTATTCATATAAAATAATGCCCTTAAAAGAGCAATGACTACAAAACAAAATTATTAAAAATCAGAAAAAGAAAAAAATTATTATAGCTCCCTTAGCTTTGTCTTTTTTCTCATATATATTAGAATACAGTTTTCAGTGAGGGAAGTACACGCTATTCAACTAAATCTTGACTTTCATAATTGTGTAAATTGGAAAACACAAAACACCTGCCATTTATCTTGTGGAGCTCTATAATTTGTAGCTTGCTAAACAAAGACATCATTAAAAAAGAATTTTACTTACTTTCTTGATTACATTTTTCTCTCTTTTTTTTCGTATTTCTAAAAACAAAAATAAAAAAGATAACAGCATCTCTAAGTGCCCTGAGAGAGCTAAAATATATCAGTGTATGGTCATGCTAATTATTCCCTTTTGTCTAGATGAAACATCGGTTTGTATTTGGGTTTAATGTACTCCTAAATGCCATGTTCTTAAATGTTAAAGCAGCAATTCTCTTCCACCATAAAGAGGATGGGAAAATGTGTTTTTGTAAATTATTTGCAATTTAGTTAGATTAAACTCTACTTTATTCATGTAGTTAAGCATAATTTCAAGTATTTATTGTGGGACAAAGAGATGCATACTGAGAAAAAAAAATAGGAGACAGTACAGGAAAGAAAGAGAACAAGGAACTAGAAAAATTCTGTCTGGTGGATTATGGTCTGGTGGATTCTTGTCCCTGTTTCTCTTTTTAGAAGCATGCAGCTTTCACAGTTTTAGTTATCACAGAACCACAGAATGGTTGGGATTGGAAGGCACCTCTGGAGATCACTGCTAAAGCAGGCTCATCTAGTGCAAATTGTACAGGATTGTGTCTAGGTGAGATTGAGTATCTCCAGAGAAGGAGACTCCACAACCTCTCTGGGCAGCCTGTTCCAGTGCTCTGTCACTCTCAAAGTAAAGACTACTCAAGCTACACTTTGTGCCCATTGTCCTTTGCCAGGTAGCTGGGCACCACTGAAAAGAGTCTGACTCTGTCTTCCTTACGTCTGCCCTTAGGGTATTTGTATGCATTGAGAAGATCCCCTCTCAGGGCTGAACAGCCCTGGTTCCCTCAGTTGGTCCTTGGAGAGATGCTCCAGTCCCCCAATCATCGCTATAACCCTCCACTTGCCCCAGTCCAGGAGCTCCATGTCTCCCTTGAATGGAGGACCTCAGAACTGGACACAGCACTTCATATGCAGCCTTACTAGGGCTGATTATAGAGGTGGATCACCTCCCTCGACCTGCTGGCAATGATCTTCCTAATTCACCCCAGGGTCCCACTGACCTTCTTGCTGTCCACCAGAACTCTCAGGCCCTTCTCTGCAGAGCTCATTTCCAGCAGATCAGCCCCTCACCTGTATGGCTGTCTGGGGTTATTCTTCGCCAAGTGTGGGACTCTGCACTTGCCCTTCTTGAACTTCAGCTCTGCCAAACCCTCCAGCCTGTCCAGGTCTTGCTGAATGGCAGCACACCCTTCTGGGATATTATATCTAAGGAGTATAGATTATACTTAGATTTATTAGTATTAGTATAAGCCATCTGGCCTTAAAGTAAACACCATGAGGATAAATTAGCAATGCTGATACTTAAACCAAGTAAACCTAAGTATTTTGACATCAATGTTTGCTTTGAATTGGCAGTTATCGTCAGTTCCTTCTATATCTCAGAGAGTCTAGCAGAATTAGAACTATTAGGCTTTGTGATGAACCATTTGCTGAACTCTGTTGTATATACACGCACAGTCTACAGAGTAACATGGAAATAACCTGGATACTTTTAAAATCCAGAAGCATGGTAACATTTCACTTATCTGTTTGTGGTGCCGTTACTTCTAGGCTTCACTATTACTTAAATTAATGTATTGAAATCTAGTTTAAATCAGGTTGTAGTGCTGCTCCATTTAGACTATAACTACTATTTGAGAAAGGTAATTTAAATCTATTTCAGTATCTACATACAACACAGCAAAATTGCATAGTTTAAGGCCTGTATTATACAGGGGAGAGCAGTAAACATTGGAGGGAGGACTAAACACTGGAGAACCAGGTATGGCAATGGAAAAATGGAATGAGAATCATTTTATCTGGACTGACAAAATTTAATTAGAATGACTGCATGCATTTTAATACCATGTTTCAAAAATGTTTTCTCTGACATGATATGAAATCTCTGTCTTATTAACATGTTATTTATTGTTCTTTACACATTTTCAAATGCAATACTGTTTCAAAACCAAACCCATTTAAAACAGGGATCTTATTTTGATACTAAATATTGTTTAGTTTTGAAATGTCTCAACTTTTCTAATGTTTGAAGTTTTCTAAGATAATTATTAAATTGTCCATTTTTCACAAATAAACCAAAATATAAAATTAAAACTGCAAAGGGTTTTTTTGTAAATTGTGTTAAAAGAAAATAAAATTAAAAGATTGGTTTAGTTTATAGTTGTCCTACATGCTGACTTCTATGCATAACTATGCTTACAACTTAGGACTCATTCAATACAAGAACTTGGTTATTTGGTAATACCTGTTACAGAAAGCTAGAAAGTATGATTCTTTTAAAGCATGAGATGTTTGAATCAAAAGGATATAGGAAAGGTCTCGTCAGCATATTAGATCACACAGAGATATTTGAACACTTAAACAAATATAACACATCTATATTAGCTATTTTGGAATCATGTTTAATCAAAAAATCTACAGGAAGCTCAAAACTATCTAGTGAATTCAAAAGAATTAATGAGGAATTTTTAATCTTAAGGAACTATGCAGTGTCCAGCAAAAAAGATGTTTTGTTGGAAAATTCCAAGCATTCTCAACTGTTCATCCATATTATTGTAATAATATTTTATTTGTTGATATATTCGTAATTTCTTACCAAGACTTTCAAAATACTTATTTAAATAAAACTTTGAAACATATGGCTACAAGAGATTGCTCAGTCATTTTTAGGCAGAGCAGACCTGGTTTCTTTATTCATGGGAGACTTTGGGTGGCATAAAAGTAAAGTAGAAGAAAGAGTTTTTGTATGCAAGATTTCACCTCTTTTAGGGTAAGAGAAACCTTTTTCCCTAGAGCTAGCTCCCTTAGGCCTTGATTTCAGACAGTGCTTCAAGCTAGACCCTTGGGTTAATTTCACAAAAAGTGGAAGTGCGAGGTGAAGTGACAGTCTTAACAATTGGTCAGGAAAACAAGCTCAGCCAGAGTTTTAAGCAAGGCCAAAGTCCTGCAAATATAAGGTCTAATCCTGGTCTCCTCAAATGACTTCCAATTTTTTTTTGGCTTCACTAACATACACAGTGCAAACTCAGCTTTATAAAGAATTCGGAGAAAGTCCAAGCACTTTTTTTTAAACCAAAGGATTTCATAAACAGAACTTTTATCCTAGGCTGGCTGTTTCAATAGGGCTTATATGTATAAAGGCTTTCTGTGCTGAAGATAGTCCCTAAATGTATAATCCCTGCTGAGCAAGCTGGTTAGGGGAAGCTGCCACCCTGTCTGTAGTTCTCAGCAGGCATGCAATTTAAACACTGAGGAGTTTAGGTACTCTTTGTAACACTGAGCATTCTGCTCCAAAGAGCTTAGAAGTGCAAAGCCAGTGAATGTAACCTGTCTTCTGTTAATACTGCACTTTGGTGTGCTTGAATTGCATTTCACTTTTCCTCTCTTGTTTTCCCCTCAAAAAATGGAGAAGTAAATCCCTGTGAATATAAGAAAACCTATTTTTCACAGACAAATAGACCCATGCATAACAAAAGTTTGAAGTAAATTTCTGAAAATGTACCCTGTCAGAGTTTGCCAGAATGCTTCAAAGTGAGGCAAAATAACTCTTTACATATTGTTGAGAGACAGACACTAAAAGATAAGATCTCTTTCTCAAAACTCTTCTGTGTCTGTAGAGCTAGTTGAAAATGATAAAATTTCCAATAAAATCTTTCAATGAGGAAGAAATTAACAAAAATTGTCATGGGATATTCACCATGTTATCATTAGATAATACAATTGAGTTGTTTCTGCTAGATGTGTTTCCGCTAAATATTGTTTTCAGTGCACATGTATTTACTACATAGGCATTGTAAAAACCCATGTTACTTCTTCCTCTGCAAACCACTGTTATAAAAAAGTTTTTGGTATTTGTTTGCTCTTTTATTAGGAGGAAAAGTACCTTGAAATGTGGGATTTTAAAGTCAATTACACTTATTTGGAGTTATCCCTTTAATTTGCAATATGATTTAGAGTAGATGTTCTTAATCACCTTTTAAATGGTCAGATAAAGCTCTTGTACCACTACAGTTTTCTAGCCAAGACTTAATTATAACTACTGTATTCCATTTTTTCACATTGTTCAGTCAGTGTCCATTGATTTCAGACTGAGACAAGGTCTCTGGTCAATTTCTTTGTGTGTAGATAAGAATGACTTTAGGTTTTCTTGGGATAGATCAGCAGCAAAGGAATCTTGAGAGCCGCTTATGGCTGGATTTTGCAAGTGAGAACTACCATATGTAATAGTCACCTATTACTACAATATTTTTAGAATCTTGTGTATTACATAAACAGCATGGATTAGATACAAGTATTCAGAGTTAAGTTCCAGGCTTCACAGACTTCTGGGCTTCTTGATAACTGGGCTTCTGCTTCAAAAGGTCAAAACACAGTATACCACATTTGGTGATACACCTCCAAACAAGCAAGAACCTAGTAGATAATTCAACTTCTCTGTAGAAACTAGAGGCAGTTTAGATTTGTGTTTTGCTTCTTCCAAACACTGGCAAATTTGGACTCAGGTTTTCAACAGCCCATTATGTGCTAACTGAGAGTAGTTCATATCGTTATTTACATTGACAGTAGTAGCTATTACTTTTCATTCCTTTTTGAAAAAGATGTATTTGAACTGTTTGCCATTGTGCTAGATTTCAGACCAGACATGTTCAAATATCACAAAACAGTGATGTGTTGATAGTTATACTAGCAGCACAATTTATCATGCTGTAGAAAGCAGAAAAATTACTAACCTTCCCTGAGGCAGAAGGAAGATTGTCACAAAGACTGGAAGGTGCTGACGTAGGGGTATTGTCAACATGTAACAGAGGGCTTTGCTTTTGTTTTCTTCCAGAATTGACTTAAAATACAGAAGGTTAATATCTTTTATCTCAAGATATCTAATGCTATTTTGGCAGTGAGAAATATTTTAATTTTCCTCTGAAAATTTAAAGATTAAGTCACATTATGAGATATCAGAAGTAGTAATGTGTCATTAAATAATGGATGCAGAAATTAACATAAGAAACCTTGAAATATTTTTAGGTATATTGTATTTAGAGGATTAAGAAAAATCAGGTGACATTTCTCTCAGCAGTAGTATTAATAACAAAGTACAAAAAGCAATTGGTGGCAGTTATATAAAGTAAAAGAATTGGAGACAAATTTATGAAGACTGATGGCAAAATCACTGTTGAATTGGTTGAATAGTTCCTCTCACTTGGGTTTCCAGAAAATAAGTAGATGCATGCTAGACTTCCAAATCAAAGAGAATGTCAGTAATGGACTAGTATGGGATGTACTTAAGCTACTGCTAAATGTGTTAAATCCAGGGAAATGAAGTGGGATTACTTGGAAGTTGATAGGGTAAAAAAATAAAATATGATGTAATTATTCTTGCAGAATGAAAAGAGACAAATATTTGCACAGGAAGAAGAGTGCTGAGATGTAGTCAAGGGGTTCTAAGTAGCTTTTCAGTGAAAATAAAATTTGGAATTTCAATGTAGATAACAGGTAATTCCGTTTGACCCAGACTGACTCTCTTCAGGACAGTTAAACTTTTATATACCAACATATTCTGGATAATTTTTTGAGTAGAATAAGCAATTTCTTTCTTAGTTAAACCAAATACAGTAGTAAGTAAAAATCAGTCTACTTATTTTTATTTCCTCCTCCTCCTCTCTATTTGAATACCCTCAAAACATTTACTGTCGTTTTTATGAATATTTACATGCTGCACTAAAAGACATGTTAAAATTGGTTTATGCACAATGTGAAAAAGTTTCTGACACCACAAAATTATAACCGTAGAATTTATACTTCTACATTTTTTTATAGTGGAGAACTGAAGTTATCAGTATAGACAGATACCTTTGGAGCTAAGGGACCACCTTGACTAGTTTGTAGTAAGGCAATTTTATACTTTAAACTAAAAGTAAGGTAGTTTGCAGTAAGGTGGTCTGTAGTAAGGTAATTTTACCCTTAAAAACACCATTTGAACACACATATTTAGGGCTGAGCATTAAAAGAATCAACTATGCAGAATGGGAAAAATCAATTTCATAAGCCATTTTCAGTACTATGACCTGAAGTTTTTGTCAGAATATCAATAAACAGAAATCCAGTATTTAAAAGAAATCTTTTATAACTATGACACTGTTATCAAAAGCATACCGTTTACTGATACCACAACATGGGATTTCATGGAGAGAAATGCAAATATGCTCAAATATTCTTCATCTTTTTTTCAATTTTTTTTAACAAAGAGTTAAGATAATGGCAAATCAAATCTTAAGCTTTAAATTGCAACCTAGATTCTGGATTTCAGGTCTGGACACACTGCTTAGATTGGGAAAATCGCTTTTTCCCTAATTTTTTCATGACATCCTTTCTCTGCCCTAACTGTACAAAGCTGTGGTCTGTGCCTTGTGAGGATCTTGGAAGACTGACCAGTTCTTGGTTTGGGAACCAAGTGTCATATCAGAAATATCTTCCCATATTAATGAAAAGGCTACAAGTGCAAAAGGAAGTCAGAAAAAGGGATTTTTCACAGCAGTTTCCATGGTAGTGCCACTATAACATCAGAGGGATACTGAGTGGGAACAATAGTATGAAGATAATACCATAATAGTCTCTGCCTGATAAAGAGAACATCAATTTGAAAAAAATGAAGAAACAAACAAAAATATAATAAGAAGGACATATTTATGGCATTGAGTTGTGTGAAACTGGTTACAAAGCTCAGGTACTATTAGCATTCCAGCAGAAACATAATGTACTAAAACCAGACATTGGAAATAATAATGGGAAGAAAAACCCCATACCCCTTTAAAATTCCCTGAGAAAGAAAGTGAAATTATTGTATGTCATAAACCAAAAATTGCTTTTGGTTTTCTGTCCCATTCTAAAGACATTTAGGAAAGTTTTAAAGATTCTAATTGATGGATTCACTTTAATTTTATTAAAACTTTTTTTCATGAATTGAAAATTATAAAATATTCTTAGAACAGTCTATAAAATATTCTCTCCTTGGAGGTTCAGCAAATATTACTGCATAGTAAAAATTATGCTGTTCCCTTCCCCAATATTCTATTAGAATTTTTTGACATATCAGTAATGCATAAAATAGCCTACAGAAACCTCGTAATGTAAAAGCAGCATGTGCAAATACTTAACCAAATCCAAATGTGTGAGTAATGGAGTCTTGATACTTGTCACAACTCATGGGATTGCTCAGAACTTACAGAAGCAAACCCTAAAAGAAACAGAGCTGTGCATATAGCTATCAAAATTGGCTTGGAATAAAAAACAGGGAAACGAGGACATTTAGGAATTTAATTTAGGATTTAGGAATAAAATACTGATAAATTTCAGCATCCATTTAAGCATCCATTCTGATCCACAATGGAGTTTAAGCTATCCAGAAACATATTTAAATAGTCAGTTTTTGGGAAATAAATATTGTGAATAGGACTTAGTGGTAATAGATTTTATACAAAATATGGAAAACGGCCTGCTGTAAAATGAGTGTTTTAAGGTTGCTCAAAAAATGAGTGGTTTAAGGTCACTCGCATAGCTCTAAAGTGAAACTTGAGCAAATATCACAGGAATACTGTTTTAGCTGTGCTGTGCAAGTCCTCTGTCAGTTTTGCCTTTTGAAGCTGTCTCACCGCTTTTAAATAGCTACACCAATGAGGCTACTGGGAGAGGTAAAACATCTGTTTGGCTGTTTGGGACACATTAGCATTTTCAGTTTAGATTAGCAGTATACTTTTGAAGGAAATATTTATCTTTTGTATTTGGTGGAGTTCTTTTAATGTCATAGAGCATCCCTGAAACAAGAATACTAACACTAGAGCTACTAATGGTCACTGAGCCTACAGGACCAGATGAGTTATTTTGAGAGAAAAATCCCTGAAATGACAATATTGTAGTTGTCAAGTTTCTAGTATATTTTTTCTGCCTAAAAATGTACTTCTTTTGAGACATAGAGCTTGCTAATGAAGCCTAGCTTTATTATGATTTAGAAGTTATGAGTTTAAATTTTTACCTAGCTAAGGTGGTACAAGAGGTTGGTTCAAAACACATTTATAAAATAAAGGTTTAGAAGAACAAGGTCAAATAGTAAAACTACTACATTTTCAGTTTCATTGCAATTTGAATTAAAAACATTTTGATGCTACTATTGTCTCAAGGTTCTAGAACTAAAGTAGCTTCCTTTAACACTATTGAACCACTTCAAATATTGGATAATATATTTTTTCCCTGACCAAATGGAAAAAAAACCCTGTAATTTTACATATTCGGCCGTGAAGTGTACATTAACTGGCATTTTATATTTTGCTTTTGTGCTTTTAATAGTTAGTAGTTACTAAAATTTAGTTCTGCAGGAATCACTACATCCCCAGGCTTATTTTTCAAATATATACACCAGAGAGCAATAACAACATGCTTTTAAAGTGTTCACTCACATAATGCTTCAAATCTGAGGTTCAAGAGAGACTTTGAAAAAGAAGAATTTTTCACATAAATTGTCATGAAATTGACAACATATAGATAAACAAAAAAAGATTCTTCTCAAAACATTTAATAAAAGTAAATAACTATTTTTTCAGATAAAATTAAAATAATTAGAATTTAAATGCATCAATACATGAAGAAATATGAAGTGAGTGCAAAAAGAACCTTGGAATTTGGACTGCTTGAAGAATTATAGTGGGAACTTTTAAAAATCAGTGTAGCAATTTATTATTGTATGAAGGCTGAGTCTAATAACTACAGTTGTATAGATCACTGTTGCTTAAGGTAAAACCTTAATTGTATATACAAATGTATTTGTACATATTAAAATGTGTAAAATAATCAAATTAATTCTACTGAATTGTAGTAATCAAGGCTTAAATCTATGTATCCTTGATGTCAACATATTTATTATTTCTTGAAATTTGATGGTATTTTGGCTAACAAAAGGGAGAAGTAGGGGCTGGTGATAAATGTAAAAGAAGGTGAAAGAGTAAGAACACAAAAATAGATGAATGTCAAGACAAAACTTTTTTTTTTCTTTTTTTTTTTTTTTAATCTTATCTTTTTAGGTCTACCTTAAGTAGTGTGTGAACTTAGGACCCTTCCCCCGCCCCCAGCCCCCCAGTAGTGATTACAGCAGAAATGCAAAAATCCCTCTTGCCAGTTAGACACCATGTTGTGAGAATAAGAGAGAGCTCTAAATCTAGGTCTGTTCATAAACCTTCCCTTTCACAGAAACCTTAAAGCCTGATAGGTTATTTTGTGATCTTGAATACTGCTAACTGGCTTCCAGCTACAGTCAGTCACACCTACTATACGACTTAGGAGTCCTTGTGTTTATTCCTCCTTATTAAAATACCTGTTCTAATGTTTTCTCAAAAATGAATCAATCACCTTGGAACAGATGTGCATATTCGTGCTGTACACTAATTATGGAGTAGAGAAGGGGTTGTATAAGCTGCAAACGGGAGCGTAAAGAAAGAATTATAGTTGCCATGGGCTCACTAGTAGATATATTCTTTTTTTTTTTTTTTACCCTGGGTAGCTTAATCACCAACTTCAACCATTGCAAAGAAGGAGAAGCAGACCCTCGTGTTTTATGCAAAAGAATGTTAGGATTGCAAAAGAGTAGTGAAAAATAGTTTTTTCCTTACTTCTGCAAATTTAAATAGAAGTAGAAGATTGCAAGGTAAATAAGCAGATACCATGACAGCTTAGAAGATCTTCACAGGTAAGTCACACTGGTTTATCCAATTTGAAGCTTTCAACTTAATCCTTCTGCTCAGTGATTCTTAACACAATGTGACTGCAAGCTGTAAAACATTTTGTTGTGCTTTACTTTCCCAACCTACTTTACAATGTAAAAACCAGGTCTCTGATGCAAAATACCCTTCTATTTAAAAACAAAAACAAAACAAAAACAAAAACAAACCAAACCAAAACAAACACCACCACCCCCCCCCCCAAAAATAAAAACAAACCAAAACCAAAACAAAAGTCAGGTTTGTGCAGGAATTGGTTTAGGCATCTTTCAGGTTACAGTGCAAACATCCTGAATTTTTAATCTGTAACTAAAGGGAATAATTTGTTACGATTTTAATCTAGCCCTGACTCCACACAAACATTAGCATGAAGGTAAAATTAAGAATTTTGTGCTTAACTTACTTTCTTCCACTGATTTGTTGGGGCCAATGAGGTTTGTTGAATAACTGAATTATCCATCATTTGTCCATTCTTTTTAAAGTCACCTACCAAATATAGGATGACAGAGAACAAATGTCTAATGGCATACTTTTGTTGTTTTTTTCCCATACTTCTGTGTACATCATTCCGTGTTACAGATAACTCTCTCAAACCCTATGCTACAAAATTCCTCCTTATACTTCTCATTACACTAATGTTGTGATGCTCTTATCATGTCTTAGCTGATTTAGGTTGTCCAGCATCATTCTGCTTCGCCTGGCTATCTTTCATGTGAAGACGTTACATGTAAAGGTCAGGTATTACTTAGCTATTTAATTACAGACCCTGAATTTTAATTTTATCTTTTAAATCTAGGACTTTACAACATCATTTCAATCAGGACAATTACCCAGCAAATTTTCATTCCTAAATAATCTCTTATGTATAGAATTTCTTTGAATTTTCATTTGCAGGCAGGATTCTCCAATTTCTTCTGACTATGTGCTGATCCATAATACTAAGGGGCAGCCTTTTTCTAAAGCGGGACTTCTTACCTGAATCAAGCAATTCTAACTCATGATTAGAAGGTGATAGCAATCCTGCTTCTTCTGCACTGACACTCATTGCAGTCAATAGGCAAGAGTGGAAAATAATAGCTTGAAGCATCCAGATTCTGCTCTCACTGTCATGAATATGCCTTCAAGTCATGTGTAGAAACACAGTTTTAATCTATAATGCTCCCATAATGTCGCTAACATATGCTGTGCCAGCAGCAAATAGGTTGAATCAGAACCTCTTCCATTTTTCTTTCATCCTGTCATTAGAGATGACAATTTTTAAATGTTGAACAGTGGGGCAGTTCTAGATAAATCATACATACAGTCACAGAAAGCAACTATGACACATAAAACTCATCCTGTCTGCAACAGTGAGCCATTCTACTCATGTACAGATTAACTTCTGATAAGTGTTATCTCTACTTCACATATGCAATTTATCTGGATACACACAGTAAAAGTTTTGCTGCAGGCCAGTAGTCTGAGTTGCCAAGCATTGGGAAAAGCAACCTGTTCTCTTAGAAATAGATTAAAAGCTTCATCCTGTTTAATACAGGATCTTGGTAACTGCATTTGATATATAACAGTGATCATCTAAATGATGACTATCAGTTTTTCTTGAGTATAAGGGAATTTCCATGGGATTTCTTCCAGAATTTTTTGGTATTCAATGGACTAAAGATGTAGTGTTGTACTTCAATTGATATGTCTGTGTTCAAATATCTCTTGAAGAAACGTGAAAACTAGAACATCTCTCTAGTGAAGATTCTGGTCTTCACCATCACTGCTGCTATGCTTTCTGCAGCCACAAACCAGAGCTTGAAATCTTATGATAAGTTACTGATCTGTGGTTTTCCACTTCAGCTGAAAAAATAATTTTTTAATTATTATTATTGCTTCCATTGAGGCCAAGTAGTCATTCTGGGGCCGTTTGGCTTCTCTGCCTCTGACTTTGCTTGAGCCCAGAGCATAACATCTGGGGGTTTCTATGCCCCTCCTGAGAAGGGTAAGCTTCTCCCACTCTACACCAACGCAGGGTTAATGAAACACAGAAAATCCTGAGAAATGTAAGGGAAAGAGGGAAGTTAATACAATTATCTTTTCTACCCAGGAAATATATAAATAAATAAATCCAATGGTAGACTAAGTTGATGAGCTGTACTGCTCCCATTCCCTGTGGAGCACTTGCAGCCCATTCCTCAGATGCCTCTCAACAACCTGGAGTTTTTTTCATTAGCCTGGCAAATGAATCTCCCCTTTCTAGCCAATTAGCAGTCTGTTTTACCTCTCTCTGTAACACATTTGAGCTGGAGTTATTTCATCCACCTGCACAGAAAAATGGAAGGGGAAAAGAGAAGGTTCTCTTTCAATCTTTCAAGGGGCCACTATGTCCAGCTTTCTTAACAGAGAAACAGATGCCTGAGACACAGAAGACTGAGGGTGTTAAATGGTTTGGTGCTTTGCAGCAGTCTGATCTATCTACATGATTGCTCAGCCTCTTCCTTTGGCTGAAAACAGTGAGGAGATGATGGCTTGATTCTTTTTTGTAGCTTTGAAACAAATATATTTTTTTTTAATTCCCAAATTTCTTATTATCTTTGCATTTTTTGAAACTTTACAACCATGAGTCTGTGACCCTTGATTTCCTTCCCGATGCTGTCTTACTCTATCTAACTACAGTCTTTTGACATTAAATTTGCAATTACTTATAATTCTTCTCATGGCAATAATAATTATTGATATGTAGTCTGAATACAAATATAATTGACTATTTTCAAATTAGGAAGCTTCACCTGTCTTAGTGAACTGTGGAACAAAATATGTTTTCCTAAGGCTCATGCAACCCTTCAGGCCAAAGGTTTTCTCTCGTATATCCCCTTGAAATCTCATTAACAAGTCAAACTAGGACTGCCACATCTTCTAATTTCTCTCCACCAAGGGAGTTTTAGCAACTTTTATCTTTCAAGAAGACTTCCCACATCACCTCTAGGAAAACAAAACATCAATCAACATCTGAAAATTCAGTATCTTGAACTACATTAATTTTGTTGAAGGCTGATATATTGATCAGGATTCATCAACACAGAGAGGAAAATAAATTATGCAGACTCTTTGTAAGCAAACAGAACTAACACTGAAAACCTAATCAAAATGAACAAACAATCTTTTTCCCAAAATTTTTTTTTGTCCCCTACTAAAACACCATGAAAATAAAACTGTTGAAAAAAGAAGCCTCAGGAAGAGAATCTCAGTTATGACATTTATAGGAAAGAAAATCAAGGCTACTTAGGAAAACATAAAGTTTCTTAGCTCCAATTAATATGAAGCAATGGCAGGTACTTGAGTCTCCTCTCTGTCCGACAGGTAAAATAAAGGACTGGAGATAACAACGGAGTCAAAAGTAATTTGGTCCCCACCACTTATGGCAGATGCCTGTTGGAGAAATGCCAGGTAATGCCAAATAATCTCTGAATCAAATAAAAAGTTGTGCCTTCACAGAGAAATCTTTAGTGAAAAATCAATTTGCGTATTGCTACAAAGGAAATGCTGCACATAAACACTAGCACAAAAAGGAGATTTTCTTTTTTTTTTTCATTTTAAATACATTAGCACAAAAAGCAGATATTCTCTTTTTATCATTCTTAAATGTAAATTCTTTAATGCTCTTAAAATGTAAGCACTTAAAAGTCAAATTTTAAACCGACCTTTCTTTTGTAGATTTGTATAATAGTAGCTTAATCATTATCTTTATAATTTACACCTTCTTAGCTGTTCCTTTAATTGTGATTTTATCCAAAAGAGGAAATTTTTGTGATAAGACTATTCACATAATTACATTCAGCCTCAAATCTTGAAAATCTGTTTCACAGTCACTGAAATCCAGAGAAGATTGATTTAAGCAAGTTACTTTATGAATGAAATACTGCTTATTCGTTGTCCCCAAACATATAAAGGGTCTGGTCTCTGGGACAGCCACAGTCAACTGCCTTTAATGTCTGCGAGAAACGTGTTGTGGAATGACATCCTACAAACTTTCATGGCAGTGGTTTACTAGCATGAGCAGAAAGAAAAGTTTGAAGAGACCACTTTTCCTTTCTCCTTCCTGCTGTCCTTGCTTTACACCCAGAAAGAAAAAAATTGTTCAAGGCTTAAGAGCTTGGTGTTACCATATGTAATACCACATTCTAATTATTAAAATTATCTACTTTCAGACATATCAGTAAAAATAACAAATTTTATTGGGAGAAATCAAATACAGTGCAAAAAAGATATTCCCAGTGAATTAAGTTTGCAGATGTTTTGTTGGATGTTTCAATTGGACATTTTTATTAATGAGGATATTAAAGTACTTTAAAGCAAGCAGTAAATACAAGTAAGTTCCTTTACAGCTGTTAAAAAAAACCAGCTACATAGAGAAGTAGCCACTCTTTCTTTGTGATTCATTTTGGTGGACTGTTTTAGGATTCTTTTCCTCTCCAAAGGTGTTGCAGCGATGATATTTACAAATATCTGTATAGCAAAAAGCAACTTCTGAATGCAATTTCAATTCTTAAAGTAATAAATGCTTCTCTGGAACAGTCCGCTATGTGATCCCTCCAAACTTCTCAGTTACTTTATACTCTGCATTGATTCATTTTGTGTATCTAAACAAAGCCGCTTATAGAGAGGAAAAGAGTATTAGTTATGGTTACAAGAAATGAGCTGTTGCTAAGGGGGTGCATGGAAATTGTTTTAAAAGGAAGAGAAAAGTGTATTGTTTGAGTCAGGAAAATGCTTACCTGTTACTTTTATGGAATTCTGCTTCTAAGTTCCATCACTTTCCCCACTTTTACCATCAGGACTGTAAATCAGAACATGTGATGAGGGGAACTGAGTACTTGTTGGGTTATAGTTTTTTGGATACTCTGAATATGGATTTATAGTAGCATTCATTGCATATTGGGTCTTCTCCCCTACCCCCCACTTCTTTTACATATATATATATATATATATTTATTTGTATATGTTTATGTATGTATATATATTTGCCTCTGTTTTTCTTGAATTTAGAACTGTTAGCCTGGAGAGAACTGCAAGATTTTTTACATGTTTAAAAGTTACAGACAAGGTATGCTCCATTCATCCTAATATGTTAAATTTCCGGTATGCTTCCCCTGAAAGCCTGCCTCAGAGTTTGTGAAAAAAAAACCAACCATTTGCCTGGCAATACAAATGTTACTTGTCTGCACTACTCAGTAACTTCAATTCCAGTCACATTTTTAAAGAAGCAGAAATCTGTCACTGCATTTCATAGGGAGACATATAAGGCTTGTGCATATGAGGCTTATTCTAAAACTATGACCTCTCTCTAGACATTGAGATTTCTCTTGTTCCTGGTTAGCTTAGGTGGACATCGGCTTCTGAGCTGCTCCTGTGAATGAAAATTGGTATGCCTGTGTATTTACAGAAACACAGAGTTTTGATTAGCTGGTGGCTAAGCTTAATGATCATATTATGGATCCAGAGTTTTCATTCCATTCAGTCCTAGGGTATTTATCTTCAATTTGAAACATTAAAATATCTTTTGATAGGGACATAAACATAAAATTTGGCAGATAATTCCTCTTAGTCTCAACTGGAAAATAGACTGAACAACTAACACTCTCCCAAATTGCATTGCCATGTATTAAAATTCTCTCTGAGATAAGCTGATCCAATTAATTCAGGTAAAACTAACTCACATCCAGATAATATAATAGCATCATCAGATCTGGGAATCTGAGAGTTATTTAAGTTATGTTTCTATTCCCTTTGTATTTGAAGACTGAAGATAATAGCTCTGTTTTACCACTCCTGCGCAATAAAGCATTTTAACGTTGCTCTTGAACAGGTCTCAATTACTGGAAAAGTTGCAGTATGAGGGCATCAGGAGTTCTTGTGAGAAAAAAGCTACTTAACAGTCTTTATGACTGGGAGTCATGGGGCAGAAAGATAATTTTCATTCTCTTTTGCATAACCTTGAGGACATTGCAATTACTTACAGAACAATAACATTTCCCTGGGTTCTTTTGGCAAGCCTGGTGATAGCATAATGGACAGCAGCAAACAACAGTAACAAATAAGCAAACAAAGATCCGTGTGATACAGTCTCTGTTAAAAAGATAAAAGAAAGGGGTGGAAAGGAACCAGCATTAGAGGGGTTGTTGTTTATCAAATGAAAACATATTGTTTTCTTCTGAATCCCGTCGTAGGAAATAAAGCACTAAGAAAGGTAAACTGAACTTGTCGGTGCTCAGCACAGGACTTATCTGTAAACTCTGTGCCTTAGATATGGTTCTTCCTGAGCTTTTGGAAAACAGATACCTTTATTTTATGAATAATAACAAATTAAAAAAAAGCAGATTTTTTCTTGAACTGTGCAGGAGAGTGTGCTCATATTCAGAGAGAAATCTGAAAGGTTAGGCACTGTCATATTAAATTCAGTAGATACTACATGTTTTACTTGTGGGCATGCTGTGAAGCAACAAAAGAAATTATATATTATGAATTGGAATAGTGTTATCTCTGAAAAAGTACAAGGCTAACTGACAAGACAAGATGCATCAGTGCCACTGCTTTAATTTTCAGTTCTCTTTATTTAGTATGCCTTTCCTCTGGAATATTAAATGTATCAAGTATTTTTTTTTTAATTCAACTCTTGGATTCCTCTTATGCCAATAATAAGCTGGAAACATAAGAGTTAAATCAGTTCCCATCTCACTTATGTTCCCCATTGCTTAGCTTTTTTTTGTACATACCACCCATCTGAGGCTGATTGACTCTTGAGTTTCTGGAGTGTTAGATAGATAGCATGGGTGATTTAATAGAACAATATGAAATTGAAATCTTGAAGAGAGAGCATTGTTCATTCAGCTATTAGCTGAGGGCAGTATTTATTTATCTTGTTTCTTTTGTGTGTATTAATCTCATTAGAGTTGGAGTCCAGAGCTCCTGCTATTGGAAGACACCATCAGCAGTCCCTGGAACATGGGATCTTGTATTTAGAAAAATGCTTCAGACAACGGCAGCAGTGCTATACAGCTCCTTGCTGTCCATGAGCACCGTGGCCAGTTGCAGGCAAGCCCTGGAGGAACGGGAGCCGAGACCCAATGGCACTGTCCACGGAGGCTGTGCAGAGCAGATGGTGTCTATGAGGCCCTGACACTCACCACTCGTAAGGCTTCAGCTTCTGGTTTTCAGGAGCCTTTGGAATTACGCCTTATATTACAGCCATATCATATACTGGTTTTGGAGTTCATACAACAGTTAGTGCCTTAACAGCAGGATTCAGTATCTGTTTATCAGCTGTGCAAAGGTAGTTCCAATCCTGAGCTAATTGCAATAAGTTGCTCATTATGCTAAAAATAAGATTCTTCATGTTGTTGTGTGTCCTCCAGTATCCTTAGGCTGATTGACTCAAAGATAAGGCCTTACTTCTGTATCACTAAATATTAGCTAAACTGTCTCATCACCTCTTCTGTTTTGATCTGTTGAAGCACATAGTAGAATGAGTCTCTAGATTTGTCATGCTTTATCAAACTCTTAGATAACAATTCCTAATTCTAGTCTCTCCTTTTGATATCTTTTATTATTTTAGTATTTCATAACAACTCATAACACTTCTGAAATTTCACATCTTTCTCAGTGGCAGATAATTTTTCTTTGTTTTCAGCTTGTGACAGTGGAAAGTACAAGGCAATTTATATTTGGATCTTCTTGACTGCAGCTTTTCTCTTTGTTATTTTAAAACTTGAGTGTTCTTGTTTGTTTGGGGTTGGTTGGTTGGTTTTTTGTTTGTTTGTTTTACTGGGAGGTACTAAAAAATTTTATTGCTGTTCCATGCTGCATTTTGTTTGTTAATGTGTTGACAGTGGGGAACTTCTGCATGGCTCTCTCCACTGTGAACCCTCATTCAAATAAATGGCATTTCTTGATGTAAATCATAAAAATCTCTAATTTGTTGGGTTTTTTTCTTTTAATCTGCTACCAACTAAATGCACAGGGTTTAGTCAGTTCTAATGCATTTTTCATATCCAACAAAAATTGTTGGTCTACTGACATTTGCCAACCATTAAGTGCCTGCACAAAACAAGCTTTCTAGTTATCCTTGTACAGACTTACTATACAGTTGAAATTTCTCTTGTTCTGCTCATATGTCACAGAAATTCAGAGGGTTTGTAATACCATAACCTAACTTAGAGAACATCCAAGGCTTTGTTTCTCTGATAAAGGAGCCTGAATCAGAATCTGCTTTATTCGAACAATAAAAGATTTCTTTTATCACGAATATATTTAATGACAACTTTGAGTTGTGCAAAGCTAAACAAAAAATTAAATTCTACCTACCTTGAAAACAAATTTATGATTTCCTGACTATAGTTAGCTTTCTGGGAATTTCATGACCACTTAAGTAGGGCCAGGATTTATTTTTTGTGATAGATGTCAGTGTTTCGACGTTCAGTATTCCCTATTTTATCTTTTGTATTTAACATGTCATGTTTTCAAAATGCTTCAAAGTCCCTCAAAAGTTTAGTCAAAAAATACAAACAAGTATCTCAAGTTGCAAACAACGTAACAAACAAGTTACAAACAACGCAAACCTCTGCAAAATTCATTTTCTGCTCTGAATCTGTTTGCTCAACCTTTTAACCGCTTCAAACTCACCACTACTACAATAACCTTATTAGGCTTTTATACAGAGTGAAGATTTCAAGAGAGGGATAGGAAAAAGGGTTTCCATTATGCAATACAATCAAGAGCACCTGTGCTAGAATTCATTAACTCCATTGAGCAGGCAGCTGCATATTTTCAACATTCTGATGAGACAGGGGAAAAAAGAGAGCAGGTGACTGACTGTACAGATTGGAAAGCACAACAAAATATCAAGTGCTTTGTTTTCTTACTCAGGCATTTGATTATCCTGTTCCCCTTTTAGAACTGCTGACTTCCTTATAGTTTTGTGTATGTAATATGTTCGTATAGTTAATTTTACAGATATCTTCATTATAAATACAAAATACTATTGGAATGGTGTATGCCAAAAAGTACAGCTTAACGCTACTGATTCTGCAAAGTTAAATACTTGAAGTATTGCTGAACACCTTTATTCCTAAATTTATCATTTAGGAGAGATCATCCTAATTAATAATCATCCTGACCATATTAGGCAATTGATTTTTTATATATATTTTATTCTATTTTTTTTTAATACTGTTTCTATTCATATTTTCCTATTCCAAATTTCTCTGTGCTGCATCCTAGATAGGTAAGTTTATAATACATAGAAATTTTATTTGGACCTCTCCCATGGCTTGCAGCTGTGGGAAGTCTGTTTTCCTGATTTATACACCTGTTGTAATTAAGGGTCATAAGGTGGATCTTGACTGCACCGTCTGCTTTTGGCCACTACCAACAGGGAATAGAAAGGTTATTTTCTAAGAGTTTATTGGATTCTTCAAGTGGAAATTCTGAAAACAGCTGATCATAGATGTCTCCTACAGGTACCTTCTCTGATGCTGAGGGAAAGCTGTAGGTAATTATGCTTCCTCAGGTTATCCTAAGGGATAGGCATGTGTGAAGAATATGAACAATGGCCTCTGAAAGTTAGAGCACTGCAAAGTTCTCATGAACAAATTTCCTCAGGTTTAGCGAGAGAAAACAGAGGCATATTATTGTGACTTAAGCTCCAGTGGGACTTACCACTAAAATCTTTATAAATGAAAGGTATTAGCAAGCCTCCATGAAGCACCGAGTTTTGTCTTTTGCTGAGGTACCATGTTACAGGACGTAAGCAGGAACCACTGGTGGTATTTGGTCTGTATATCTGTCTGTAGGTAGCATCATATATTGTATTCTTATTTGGGGTCTCTTGTTTATGGCTTTTTGACTTCTATTCATAGAATTATATATATTTTACGTATATACTATAATTCATCTGTACAGAGAACTGGATGTTCCACTAGAATTGGCAAATAAGTATATACACGTATTCAGAATTCCAAAGCCCATAGTCACATCTCTCATATGTCAGAGCGTTCCAGAAATAACTCTGTTGAGTTCTATCAACTGATGTTGAATTTGTATAACTAAGAACAAAAGTAGGAATTGACCTCTTTTCTGTAGTATCACTAGTAAGATCATCTTTGCTAGTATAATATGCTGCCTGAAAAAGAGGTGTAAAACAAAAAAAATAATACTGAAAACTAGAATGGCTGAAAATTAGTCTCAAGCATTGAAATATACCTGAACAATGTATTTCCTTAAAATTAGTCTAAATATAATTCCTCTTCTCAAAATCATGTAACATTGTTTTGCTGTTCATGATCTTCTTTGTTTATTACTATTTGATTAATATTTTTCTCTCCTTTAAAAAGACTACTATTTTTCCTATATTAATTTTAAAGACAGCCTCAAAATGTGTCTTTATTAGCGTGTTTGAGGTCAAATACATTACATAGGCTCTTTCCCAGGAAACCATTTACTGTGTGAATTGTTGTTCTAAGGCAAATACAGCACTGAACAACAGAGGCAGCACAGTTTGCAGCAAATCTGGAAAATGAATACAGCCACATCCATGAAGTATTTGTTACATGACTATGACTGAGCCAAAATAACTGATAAAGCTTCACATCTCAAGCAATTAGTTTCACACAAATCGTTATACAGATATACAGCTGAAAAGTGTCTTCGTGCATTGTGGGCCACAAAAGGAGTTGAGAGGATGCCCAGGGCATATTAATAGAGCATGTTCTGGGACTCCTGAAGGGATATATACAGAGATGGTATATTTGCTTAGTATCAGATGGGTCCAAATGAAGATACTGAGGATCCAAAAGCAATGAACCTGTATTATTCTGACACTGTAGCTAAGGTGGCAGGCCACAGTACTACTGTGAGGTTAATTAGCATGTGCAGGATTTTATACTGTTTCCAGTGTCTGACCTAGCTCAGTCAGGTCTAAGACAGAAATCTCACTGTGTGGGCATAGTACGTCAGTTTTGGTCACCTGCTTTTGCTCCAGTTTTCAGTTGTTAGCTCTCTTGGTGATGTTATATAACCAAAGTCCACCCTTCCTGAAGCAAACAGACATACCTCCTTGCTATCAAATAGACAGAATACGTACAGGGATCCTCAAGTCTTTTGATTCAACCTGAGGACCTTTTTAATTTTAGATGAATTTTCTACTTGTATATGGAAGCCCTAATCAATAGGATATAGACACAGACATGCTAATGTTCTGACTCTCCTGTTTTCTTGCCTGCCTGAGGATCTTGTCTGTGTATGCATGGCTGTCATCAGGAATATAAGAAACTGCACTGGTCCACAATTTGGAAGTGATTTTTTACCAAGGTCCATCTTGTTTGTCTTATTTTTAGATTTCAATTAAATAATGATTGTTTATTAGTGACTTATAAGAAAACCACATTTTGCAGCAGTTTGCCAAAAAGCTTTTGGATATTCTGTGTTTCTGATTCTGGTAGGTGACAGTAGAAGCTTTAATGCACAATTTTAATCTTGCTAGCAGCCCAACTAGGTGACCCTGTGTTGCATAACTTGTCAAAATGTTTGCAAAAAGAGGTTGCTACGCTGTATTTGACTTCCAATGAGTAATTTTTTTCAAATTTAAGAACAAACAGTCTGTGCTGCCGTGGCATAAGACAGACGATTTTCCTCATCAATTAATATCTGATGAAAAACAAACAAAGACAGAAACAAATAAAGCTAATAGATTACCCATAGAAATATATATTATGACCTCTGCTCTTCAAATTTAAACCAGTCAGAAACAGTTGACCATGAAGAGCAGCAGGAAGATCTCAAAGCATTAAATGAATTAGTGATAAAAGAACAGATAAAATCCAGTGTGAATTGACTGCATGTGAAGAAAATATCTGAAATGGAATATATACATTTACAGCTCTGAATAATGTATTGTATTGATACTCAGGAAAGGGATTTTTAATTCATGGATAGTTCTCTGAAAATGTCAATCAATATGTATTTGTAGTCAAAAGAGGAAATTGTATGTTGAGACTTACTAGGAAAGAAGCTGACCAAAAAAAAAGTCACTCTATAAATCCCTTATATACTGCTAATTATAAACCCCATGAAAGATTATTAACTCCTAAAGTTAATTTGAAAAGGACTAATTTGAACTAGGAATAATACAGAAAAAAGCAACGAGATACAGAAAGGAGAAAATGATACTGAATTGGGGGAAACCACATATGTTAAGTTTCCTCACATTGGAAAAGACATGAAGAGAGATATGAATGAAATGGAGAAGGTAAAGAGAATAGCTATTCAGTTTCCCTTAAGACTAAAACTGGCAGACACTGCATTAAATTACCAGTTATTTAATTTAAAATAAGCAAAAGATGGTTTTTTTTAATCCTCCATCACTCAGCTACACAGTAGAACAGTGCTCTATAACATGATATACTGTGTAAAAAATGCAAGTTTAAAAAAAACCTACATGACTACCCAAACTCATGAAGCATAGTTCCAGCAACTGTGCCTTTGCTGTTTTCCAGGTTACATTCTTTCACACTCATCCTCAGAAGTGTTCAACCTAGTTTTTGGCCAAAGGAGATTATAGCCTCCACTGAAATGTTCATTCTCTGTCACAAATCTGTCAAAGACTGTATACACTGCTTTGAAAAATCAATTTCATGCATAAATTTTAAAAAGTTTCTGTTGCAGAAAACAAATGCACAGTAGCAGTCTCTTCAGGCTAACTTTAAATCTTACTTTTAACAGGTCTCTAAAGCCCTTAAGAAAGACTCATCTGCTGTTCCTTCACTCCAAAACGTTGTGAATGTTAATTGGCTTGTTGGTGGATATCAACCTGGTACCACTGAAGAGTCATATGTAGTCTTCATTCATTTTATACCAAATCATGCATATAAACACTTGCCTTACATCAAAGAGACTAAGGTTGCAATGTTGATGATTTAAAAGTTGCCAAAATGAGTGCTCATTGCATTCATTGGTCCCACACATTATAATGAAGTCTTGATTACATGGTTTTCTATTACTTTTTTCCACAGAACTCTGTTGCAAGGACTATGGTATGATATGAAGTTTTTTAGGCTTGAAAACAACAGATGTCATCACGCGATATTTTCAAGATAAGCCACTAGATTTGCAATCTTCAAATTCCTGCTCTTCCCAGCCAAACACTCAGGACTTGAACTAAATGCTACACTGGTCTTATTGTCAGTAGTGTCTCCTCAGGGAAGTTCATTATGGAATTATAATTGCAGAGCAATCATCTTTGAAGGATAGACAGGCTCAATAAGAATGGAATTATACAGATTTCAGCTCCTACATACTAAGAAGCAGTTGTTGAAAGCTGGTTTTCAAAACAAAAACATTGGAGTAAATTGTCATGAAATAGCAAAAGACACATCCCTGACACAGAGGTGACTCCAAGCTAAATTTCATTTGCCAGTTGAAATGTCAATGTGATAAGAGTTATATTTTGAAATTTAAGACAGGAAAAACTGCTGGTTTTCTAAAACAAATATATATTTGTCATAAAAAATTTCAGCCCTGGCATATAAAACTTGGCAGTGTTCCATTGAGAAAAAAATTGGATGACTGTACTAATTTTATGTAATAATATATGTAAATGTATACAGCCAGTAATGACTAAAAACCAGGAAGGTAAACAGTTTACTCATTGACTTGACAGATTCCAACATACAACAGTTAGACAACAGCATAATATTTTGAAATATAGTTACGGTTCTTTATATGGAAGCTAGTAAGAAATTCATGTGACAAAAATAATGAGGAGACATTGGTTTGTTTTATATTATGGTGTTAGTTATTTCTAAGTACTGATTATTATAAAATAATATTTCATATGAACACAAGTATTTTCTGGCAGTTATGTTATACTGATTATTTATTTGAGCAGTGGAAGAAGTATAGTTTTTAAATGGTAAATAGACATACCAATTCCAGATCTTTCCTGTTGTTTTTAAAGAAGCTCTTAAAGAACACAGATTTTTTTAAATCACTGTTATATAAAGGAATACAACTGGATAGAATGGGCTAAAATATTTACCTCTGATAGTTTGCAATGCTCTGCAGACACATTTTTGCCTGCCATGCCATATGAATAAGTAAAATAGGATGAAATGTTTGTGTTTTCATGCCAATCTACAAGAAATCCCAAGGAATTTCTCTTCCTGAGAAAGCAGTATATGCCATATATAGTAAGAAATTCTTCAGTTTCTTGGAAAATGCCCTCAAGTGGAGGAATGGATGGTTTATAACCATGAATGATTTTTTTTTCCCCACATAAATGTTGTAACTTCATTTTATTGCAAAATCGAGCAAAGTTCTCCCTGCTGATAACAGTATTTATCCAAGCTCTGTAAAAGTGGTTTACAGCATCATAACTAAAAGTAAAATGATGAAGGATGAAATAATTATGTAGCTGCCAATAGTTGGAAGATAAGCAAGAATAAGAAGAGCTCTGACTGAATATTTTTAAATTTATTTTTATTTTTGGTGGATTTAATTGCTTTTGTTTTCCTGACAAACATTAAATTCATTTTGCAGAAGTGAAGGCTCTCCAGCTGGTTTTGATATTGCTGACTGAGAGCAGAGGCCAGTGCTCTGCCTCTGTATTGACTCATTAATGTGCCCTGCAGGGTAACTACAGCAATGTCAGCAGAGGAACTGGCAGTGCAGAGGCAAACCCTACTGAGATGCAGCACTGTGGCAAAAGATAAGCTGCCCAGGAAGAAAACCTGATTGTAAAAGCATGTTACTTAGATGTTCACATACCCAGGAGCTGGCCCACTGAAGAACCACAGAAACAATCACAAGGTGGTTCCGGGTGCTAAGATTGAACTGGCTCAGGTGAATCTGGACTGACAACATAAGGGTGAATTAATTATAGCTCAGTGGGCCCATGACACCTCAGGCTGTCAAGGAAGAGATGCAATTTATAGGCGGGCTCAGGATCTAGGGGTGGACTTGAACATGGACACAATGACACAAATTATCTATGAATGTGAAATGTGCTGCAATCAAGTAAGCCAAGCAGTTAAAGCCTTTCTGGTAGGAAAATGGCTGAAATATAAAGATGGGAATCATTTCTGAAATAACCTCAAAGACACCTTGTGGGACCAAGCTGAGTTACTCTGCATCTGCATTTAGTTAATCTGAATCTAAAGGGAGGATAGACCTTGGCTAAGTGCTTTGAAAATGTTATTTCTTGAAGTGGAAAACCACTTTAAACAGCCTGCATGATAAGCATGTGTTTTTCTCTCGTGGCTGAACACAGCCACCACACGATGCGAGTGTGAATGTGTGGGATCAGGGCACTGGTTTGGGACAATCCTGGGAATTCTGGTTGACTAAAAGAAAAACACCAGGTGCTGTTTACAACAGAATATGAATAAAAGGAGAACACTGAAAAGTGTCAGTGGACAAGTCCCGAAATCGAACTCTATGTGTGCAGCCTCATTTTCTCCTTCAGCGCCCATAACACCTGAGCCAAAAAGGATGGCATTGAGTTGGTTTATCACATCCCCTACCATACACCAGCCTTCAGGAAAATTGAACAATACATTGGACTGTTAAAGACAACACTGAGATCAATGGTTGTTGGGACATTCAAACATTGGGATACACATTTGACAAAAGCTACTTGGTTACTTAACATGAGGAGATCTGACAATCAAGCTGACCTTGCCTAATCAAAACTCTTATGTAATATAGAGGGGGATAAGGTTCCTGTAGTGCACATAAAAATATGCTGGGGAACGCAGCCTGGGTTATTGCTGCCCCAGAAAAAGTCAAACCTTATCCATGGTATTGCTTTTGCTCACTGGACACAATTGATGAGTAATGTGGGAAAGATGCAGAAGTCCAATGTGTAGCTCAAGGAGATTTGATTTTTAGGTGAGAATAGCCAATAATTTGAATTGTATGATGGTAACTGCTACATAATACTGTACATCATCTATAGTTGCTATATGCCATATCAATAGTATTACAGTAAGAATCACACTCATTAATGAAGAATGAATTTTAATGGAATCAGAACTGGCTTCAGCATGCAACACTACACACCACCTCTCCTGTCCAGAAGGACCGTCAAGGTACAGCCCAAAGTCATGACTAGCTCAACAGACATTTTAGAGGCATGGCCCATAGACTATGGGAGTGATATATGTGAGTATATATCAGAAGACAGGAAAGGTGGTAGTGACTAATTGGGATGTATTGGAAAGTGTGGGACTGGGGCATGATGTACATGGTATAAAGTAAGGGGTGGATATTGTCCTGGTTTTGGAAGGGATAGAGTTAATTTTGTTTCTTCTAGCTGGTACCTTCTAGTTCTGTGTTTTGGACTTAGGATGAGGATACTTATGAGAATACACGGATGTTTTAGTTGTTACTAAGTGGTGTTTACACTAAGTCAAGGAGTTTTTAGCTTCTCATGCTGTCAGGTCATCAAGGAATCTGGGATTACACAAGAAGTCAGGAAGGGATACAGCCAAAGAGATATTTTATACCATATGACATCATGCATGTTCAGCTTATAAACTAGGAGTAAAGTGGCTTGAGGTCTGCTGCTCAGGAATAGGCTGAGCATCATTTAGTTGATGGTGAGCAGTTGCTTTTCATTTGCAACACTTGTTTTTCATGGGTTTTAACTTTCCCTTTGTTATTTTGCTTTTCATTACAAATTGTTATTGTTTTCATAGTAGTTGTTATTATTATTATTAAATTATCAAACTCTTCTTCTCTCAATCCACAAGTTTTCTTTTTAAGCCTTCTGCTTCTCACCACCATCCTGCTGTGTGGGAGTGAGTATGGTGCTTAGTTGTTGGCTGGGGTTAACCTGTCATAGTGTTAAACAGAGTTAGCTGCACTCTAATGTTTGGCTTACGCCCTTGTTAGAAATACTATCTGTCTCCAAATACCCTTAGTGACAATATACTCACTTTCCTCAATCTTTCACATGAGAAAAAAAAAAAGCCAATCCACAAATATTTTTCGTATGTAATCCTTTTTAAGGGGTCCTCCATTGCTTTACAGGGATATGTGGGCTGCATTACAAATCTTTCCCACTATACACATCTTCATTTGAAAAAGCTTTATTTGTCAGATTTTATTACATCATTAAATGTCTGTAAATACAATATACTAGGTTCTGAAGAGGTGATTTGTCTGAACTAAGGAGTTCTCATGTTAGCAATGTGATGAAGAGAGAAAAAGTGCCATCTAGTGAAAGTAATAATTTAACATAAAGAAAAGGTTAAGATCTTGCTGAAGATTAGTTTGACAATGTCAATTCCCAGATATGGTATAGGTGGTGTTTTATTAAGATAATGTCACAACATATGCAGCAAGGCGATTATTACAACTATTCAAATCTATGAGTACTCCATGAATTTTTGCAGGTTTTTTAAGGAAAAAAAAAACCAAAGCATGTTTAATCCTGTTTCTGTGCACAAAGTGAATCATGGTTAAGTTGCATTGGAAGTGCTGTGGTTATTCTGTAAGAGATTTCCCTTCTGAGACACCAACACTTCAGTACAATGAATGCAGAGCCTATGTGGCATCAGTACAATGTAAGCACTATGCAGGTCTGAACTGTTGGGATCAACAGGCAACCAACATGCTCTTCAGGAAAACAAGGGAAATTACACTGGAAACTTCTGCCTCTCTCTATCATCTAATTTGAATGTATTCTTCTACATAAATTGCACAGTGCAATTTCTCTGAAGCCATTAATGATCTGAATCATTGCATTTGGGGTATTTCCCCATGATAAATAAAAGAAACTTTTCTAAGAAATAGAAAAGAAGACCCACTGACTCACTGTGAAGAAATTTGAGCTAATTAAATCTTAAAGATAATCCGAGACATTATAGCACTAGGAAATTCAAAGATTACCTTTTGATTTTCAAACATCAAAGAATGACAACAGTTTGCCTTAGATTACGGAAATACAGTACACAAAGTATATTTAATCCAAGAATTTATATAACAGGCAATATGCATGCTTTTATGGGAATATTGTTTTCAGAGGGAAACCAAGGCAAAATGTTAAGTTTGTGTCCTTCTGTCATTCATCCTAAATTCCTGATTGTTTTACAGTATTTAATAACTCTGTATCACCGTTCCTTCTAATTGTAGTGCTTCTCTATAGTCCTTCAACTATTAAAAAAAGGCAAAACACTTCAGCATCACAGTCTGAGTGCTGTGAATATCTCTTCATTGGGTTAAGTGAAACAGGCTGGGGAAATATGATCATGGTTTTGTTATTGTATCCTATTCAATTTTAAGCACATTGCTAACAGTTTGAAGTTCAGCCTTCCCCAGACTGCTTGTAACCAGAATAGCTAATGCACCTATGTTTATAAACACACATTCCTAGTACATATTTGAAATTACCAGCAGCAGAGCTAATGTGGCAAAAATTGCCTGAATGTAAACTCCTTTGCAAATCTTCCTACCAGTCACCTTCACTGAAATTTCAGAACTGACCCTGACCCCCAGAGTCAATACTACTGATATTTCTCATCTCTGAAAATACATTTGATAACTTGATATCCTGAGAAAAGGACGCTGGAAAAAATCTCCTTTTCCCTTGTGTACGTGAAAGATTAAATTCAAGATTCTGAAGTGACCTCAATTACACAACACTGGCACCTTTTGCCTAATTTCCCTGGACCTTTACACATTTCTGGATTATTTAGATTGCCATGTCTTTCTTTTAACTAGCTTGTTGTTTTACCAGTGTTACTTCCCATTCTCATGATAAACTTACTTTACCTAATTAAAAGTTACTTTATTGCTAATTTGGTGTCCCTTTATCTGCAAGCCTCCTGCTCAAGCTGAAAAGGTTTATAAATACTATGTAAATCTACATCATAATCAACTACTGTGCCTTTACTGTCTTTGCAAAAGGGAAGTACCTTTCTCTAAATTTATTTAGGATTCATAGCACTGGGGTCTGAAAGGACTTAAAAAGAAGAGTAGATACTGTAATCAAATAGTTGCTAAAACCGCATCAGGAAGGATTTGGAATGGTTCTGTGAATGGGAATAGTAGACAGGAAAATTAAAGCTGACCACTACAAAAAAAAAAAAAANGACCACTACAAAAAAAAAAAAAAAAAAAAGTGGTGCAGAGACAATGGGGTGAAACAATCCCATTTCCACTGTTCCTAGGATGTATCCTGTTAATGAATCCCAGGACACTTGTGTCCCCCGGCATGTTGGAGCAATAACAAAGGAACAGTGCAAGCCTGATAGTTCATTTATTAGTTTATTCTACCTGCCAGCCAAGCACAAAAAGAAACAGAACCTGACACTTTGGGGTTAGCTGATTTATTTAAATTCTTCCCTACTTCTATCTCTGTTTTATTTTATTTTTAGTTCCCTCTTAGCATTATTTTTGAATAAGAAGTTCCAAGTATGCTTAATCATTGAAAAGTTCCTGATGGTTTCTATAAAAGCAGTAACATTTTCTTTTATTGTCGCTTTTGTTGCAGAAAGAGTAGACTTAGAAGCAATAAATATTGAAGCTCAAGGAGAAGACTGAGGATTAATTTCTTTGAATGATTTCTACATATGCTATAGTGTTTCAGTACATAACACTAATCTCTCAATGTTTTATACAATACAGCTGGCAGTAAATCTTCTTACTTGCTGTAGCATATATTGCTAATTAAATAGTTCTATCCTGCCCAAATTTCCTTTTAGGTGTTTGCCTATGTTTCCTAATTTTCTGCTTACACACTGAATCAGTGATTTATCCCATATTTCCCCTTTCTGATGCAAATAAAAGTAAGCAGAGCCAGGGAAAAAAAAAGGCAAAAAAAAAAGCAATAGTTGAATATTGTCTGCTATGGAGAAACAGCGGGGAAAGAAGGGCATACCAGCAATAGAGATATCAAGCCTCAAACTCAGACCTGAGCTCTACTATATGATATAACTTTACATCAGGAATCTCAGTGTCCTGTAGACTACATATACTGTCTCAGTTTGCCTTGTAGGATAAGGATCTAATATCTAGTTATCACAAATAAGAATACTCACATCTTTCATATAGAAACTTGAAGTCCTAAGCTATTAAAATGGTAGAACACCTAGAAGTTAGTGTGGTAAATTTACTCTTCTTGAGTAATCTTCAGTTCTGTGAGTGTACTTTAGGATGTCAGTAAAATTGGCTGGATTTAAAACCTTGTCAGATATAAATTTAGGAAAACTTAACTATGGTACATAATTTTGCTGCAAAGTTATTGAAAAAAACACCAATTCACAAAAAAAATCTAATAGGTAAAAATCTAAAATAATACACTGAAAGGGGTTTTAAAATTCTTTACAAAAGTATATGTGCATAATTTATATTCAGTAAGATACATGCCCATATATTTTTACATGCATTTTCTTGTTAATAAAAAAGTCAATATATTCTCAATATTTATATACTTGATCTGAAAATGTAAGTCTCTTGTAAGCAGGCAAATGGTCAAAATACTAGTTGATGATTTGAAAGCACAAGTTCTTGTGTGTTTTCTTCACTAATACTTTACAAAATAGTTCCTGTGGGTTTGTTTCATAATGCTTTCTTAAAATTATTGAACAGACAAATCCATTAATAAAAAGGGTTACATTAAAAAAAAAAAAACAAAACCAAAACTTTACCTTTTCTGCTGAGAAATCACTTGGTAAATGATGTCAGGTCATATCAGCAGATTGGACTGCCCATATGATGCAATGTGACTGATGCAGGCTGACCAGACATGCAACCCAGTGATATGTTAATCGGGTGGGGAATGGGGGAGGGGGATGAAACATGGAAATGAATTCGTCTCAGAAGACAAGATGTGAACGTATATAGGCAGAAGCACAACTGGCCTCAGTGGTTGTCTTCCTGTAATTTCAACCGGAACCTGAGAACTGCCTGTCCTTTCATTTATAATGCTAGATCTATCATTGTAGCCTGAAGTTGTACAGAGGAGGTACTGAAATAAGTCTCCCTGAATTGTCTCACTGTAGAGAGCCCCACACAAATCTTCTCATGTCCTGCTTCAGAACTCATTTGAAAGTGCTTCAATAAGACTTCAGTCAGTGCTCAGACCTTGTAGAGGTTCTCTGCAGAAACGTGTATATTTTACAATCATGGGTTTATATTTTTCAGTATCTCAGTTAAAAACACTTTCTTTAACCAACAAATATGCTTTAACATTAGCACTCAGAAAGGCATAAATTAGCATATGAACCACTTTACTCAAGCTCAAAGAAAAGCTCTTAACCTTCAAAGACATTTCGTCATTTTCAGAAAGCTAGTTTCACACCATTGCCTATGGTCTAGTCAGTATCAGTGTTCAGAGACACAGAGTTCTGTTGAATATGAAGCCTACACACAACAAGCAGCCATAATTCTATTTTCTTGGCAAATGAGCATTAAGCCTATTTAGTGCAATTTCAGTAATTCAAGATGAAGTGGAGACAAGGGGGCACGCAGCTAATGAGGAGTTTTGGTCTGTCAATATAACAATTCTCTTGTCAGTTATTCTGGACATGACTCCTTAAGTTGCTAAGAATAACTCAGCATGGAATTTAATATGCTGTCATAATGCATGAAACAGCAGTCATGCTATTGAGGCACCAAGTTAAAAAACAAAACTACATCTGAGTTTTATGTAAGCCAAAACAATCCAAGGGATACCTTCATCAGAGCTGCATCCACTCAGTTTATATGTCAGTCAAAGCTTTTAACAAAAAATTTGCTTTTTAGGGAATAAATGTTCCTTTACTGAGGAATATTGGAGTACTTTACAAAACTTAGCAAAGCTCTTTAGCCTTCTGACTCCAGAGAGACAGGTTTGCTTTTATGTTGCCTGCAGCGCTGCAACATCTGAGTTTGTTGTAAAAATTGCTGAAAACATTTTCACCTATACAGTAATATCTAAACCACCTATACAGTAATATCTCTAATTGTTCATATCTACATAAAGTAAGAAAATAAAACAGTCATTATAATAAAACTATAGCAGGACTGGGACCTCAAGCACAGAACAAACAAAAGAAGCATAGCTTTTAACATTTTGGGGGAAAATTACCTCCAGCAGCAGACTCAGTAATAAAATTAAGCTAGCATCCCCTTCTTCAAATTGCCTGATACTCTGTATCAGATAAATTTTGATGTTGACATCTCATACAGTTGAAGTACCTACTTAAACATTGCAAAGCAATTTAAAAACACCAGACACAGCTTAAATTTCCCTTGGCATTAAAGTGTTAAAGATTCTTAGATAGCTCTGAAAATATTTGACAAGATGATGGTTTGGATCCTAACATCTTCCCCTTATTCCTAGCTAATTATAAAAATGTTTAGAAAACATTAGTCATAGTAGCTTGGAATTCACAGAACAAGTGAAATTAATTACAACAAAAATGTACAAGTAAAGAAACTCTCAAAGTCTTGACCTGAGATATTCTGCAGATTTGTAATGAAGATTGTGGCTACCAAAAGGATTATAAACTGTTACATGATAATCTATATTTGAAATCTGCTCGATTACAGTCCAATAAATGATTTATAATGCATAGTTCCAGTGGTGCTTTTCTGATTTTCATTATGAGTTTGAATTTCTATAATTGTTTTTTATTTGGACATTATCAAGCATGGTAACATGAAAAAAGGGATTGCTGAAGACCCAAATGCATTTGTCTCTCTCTTTTGTTGCAAATTGTGAGTGAATGAATCCAAATTTTATAAATTCTCCTTAAATTATATTTGCCCGTGGCACACATAGTGATTGCTTTAACAGGAAAAATACATGCCCTTTCTACAAGGCAAGGGATCCTCGCTACTCTAGCATAGCAGGCATCATTAGGACACTGCTAGGTACAGCTGAATAAGCTTTGCCTCTGTTATGTCATCTATATTCAAGCCATTAAAAATAAAATTGTAAGCTGTTATGTAGTTGTCATATCAGGAGCAAGTCTTTTTCTGATTTAATTAAATTTTTCTGGCAACAGATAAAGACGGGGAGTGGAAATAATTAAGCCTATATAGATTATTCCTTTCATTATTCAAGGAGAAAAATCTCTAATGTTTTAATCTTCACTGGGTTTTTTCAGGAGACTGTTTTCTCAGGTTCTTGCCATTTATTAATGTGTTGATTCATTTTAGCAGGACTGATATCTCTAGTGGGTCATAATTCATTCCTGTTGAATCCCCAACATGCAGAAGCTATTTCAGAGGTGTCTTACCAAATAGTTACAGATGACCTATCATCTGAAATCAGTGTGATGTGTTTAAAGTTGAAGACAGCTGCAATGCACGAATTTGGATTAAATGGCTTGGCCACTGCCCAGACAAATATGCCTCTGAAAAATTTTCACTCAGAAGTGCTATGAATAGACTGCTCAAGAGTACTCAAGGCCAGATCAAAGAACTCGGAAGTCCAGTACCCTGTTTTAAGGCAGATGTAGAAAAAAGGGAGACCAGAAGACTCTGATAAGCCTTCTTACACTGCATAGAGTGTTGAACACCTTCACATGGCATTCAGAGCAGTACAAGGAGCAGCAGCAAGATTCTTAAATCAGTCCTGTACATATTAGCTTCCTACTGCCAGCTCACTGGGAAATGCTGAATCTTAAATCCTAGCTTTATTTAGCTATAGAAGAAATTGGATTACCCCCTCTGAGGATTCACTTCCTCCACCCATTGAAATGAGAGAGAAAATTTAGTCCCCAAACACTCATGAAGGTAGTGACTCGGCCATTCCCTTTTTATTTAAAAGCTTATTGTTAGACTACAGTAATGACATTGGAAAGCAGGTTTATTTTTTTCTCTCCATACATTGGAATTTACAGTCATTTTCCTCACTTCCGTGCCTAGTTATCTGAAAAAACAGTCTGTTCTTTGTTCATTGTTATATAGGAAATAAGTTGCTATGCTCTAGCAAAGCTACAGGGAGAGATGGAGAGTTAATTGTAAACCCAAGCCAATTTAACTCACATGCTTGCTATCCTAACTGCAGACTCAGGAGAACTATAGAATGTGTGTTTCAGATGATGCCTGTCCTTCAGCCAAAAGACATGCCTCCAGGAGATTTGACCATGAGTTCAGGTGATGGACGGGGTGACAGAGGACACCAGCTATTGAGTCCTGGTTACAGGTCCTTTCAGATGTTAAAAACATGATGAATTTGGATGTGGTTTACACCACTTCAAGTTCACAGATATTTTAATCTGCCATCCCACATGGGTGAGTCATTAAGAATCAGGCATTGTCCTGTCTGCTGCACTGGGTGTCCTAAGAACATGAACAGAGCCATGAGTACACAAAAATGCTCCAGGTCTTCATCTGCCTTTGGTCTGTCATTTCCACACCCAGTCAGTCCTGGCTGCTCCCTTAATTAATTAATTAATTAATCTTAATGTTCCAACTACTATTTCCTATATTTGCAGGGATATAGAGAAGAAAGGCAGGCAGGCATGAAAGGCAAGAAACACATTTCATCTGTCCTGCAATTGTTTGAAAAAAAATGAAAGAAAAAAGAAATTAGTAACAAGTGACCACATCTACAGACTAGCAATTAGTGCAGTTCACTTTCCTGCAATTTCTCTCAGAACTGCTGCAGTTTAAATTCAGAACAGAATAGTGGACCAGTTACCTGCACTTATTCAACACTGTGCACAAAATGGATATCATTGACATTAATTTGTTGGTTTGGGAAAGCAGGTAATATCATGCAAATTGCCATTGCAAGATACCTGTTGCAGGACAAAATGAAGAAGGTTCAGCATTATATAAATTGACAAAGGTCTGCATTAACTTGTATGCCAGCTACACAGTTTGCATGGTCTGATTTCATTTCACTTCTGATATCAGGTCCCCTTCTAGATTAATACTATCATAGCCAGGAAGATGTCTGGCCTCCTGCGATGTGCCTCATTGCTGTATCATCCCAGGTCATTGCTTCTATTTCATTTGTCTTCTCCTTTGGAAACACAGATTATTAACATGTTTCTACTAAATATATGAAAAGGAATATATTTTTGCATCATAACCTTTGTGTAGATGAAGATGAGCATTCCTCATTCCTTTGCCAAGCAAACTCTTGTTCAGCTGAATGTTTCTTATTGTGCCAAGAAAATATTTGGCTACTTTATAGTATTAAAAACTATGTGGCTTAGGTTATTCTGATTAACACAGAAGTGGCCATAGTTTTTTCCAGAAAGAGTTTTTAAATGGAAAGTTTTAACACTAAAATCAACAACCCTAAGAGTAGATTTGTTAAAAAAACATAGCCTGTGAGATGTTATAAAACCAAAGACAAAAGGTGAGTTTAGAGTAATAATGTACATTTTGTATTTGTAGACAGTTTTTCATATTGAATGGTACCAAAATGTTTTATAAATTAAACATGCAAGTAGGCATTCTCAGCTAAAAGAGAGAGTGTAACTGAAGGAGAAAGCGTACATTTTGGCAAAATTATTGCTCTTCTGAGAAGTTCAGATGAGTCCTTTAATTTACTCAGCTTTTGAAGCAGGAACTGCAGAGCAATACTTGTAGGTTTTTTCTATTTACAAATAATTCATTCAATAAAGATTATTTTATGAATGTATGTATTCCAAAATATTTACAAAGTACTCTTTTTCACTACAGTGTATCTGATGGAATATTTCACGTAAGCTGTACCAATACAATATCTTGCAAAAATTAATCTTATTGTGTACCTCCATAACTGAGTAGTGTAGCTCCCATTTTGAGTAAATTATTTAAACCTCTTAAGCCATAGAATTATGAATGCAGAATGTTATAGCTCAAGCCCAGGTGGAAATTAAGCACCACACAGCCACTCACTCAACCTCTCTCCTGCCTCGTTCATCCTGGTGGAATGGAGAGGAGAATTAAAGTAGAACTGGTAAGTTGATATAACAACAGTTTAATAATCAAAAATAAAGATACTGTAATAATGGCAAGTGATACTAATAAGGGAAAAGCAATGATGCACAATATCATTGTTCACCATCTGCTGATCAATGCCAGACCCAAAATTTGTTCCAAAATTTTGAAACAAATATCTTAATTTTTTCAGTGTGAGAATATTCAATTTTTCAAGTTAATTTTAAAAATGTACAATTGCTTTGTCTTAATTTTGAATCATTTTTTAAGGTGTAATGAGTTGAAATAGAAATACCTGACTGAATTTCTCTCCTACATTTTCAGCTACAAATAAAATTTCATTTAGGTAATTATTGCCAATGTAACACAGATGCAATAAACAAGCCAAACTTTTCATTTACACTATTTTGCACACAGAAAACTGTTACAAAGCACTTTTAGAGTAATATTCTACATTTATACATTCCTCCCACTTTTCCAAGAAGCTAGTAAGTCAGGGGTTAGATTATGTCTCTCCCTACATTTCCTCCTAATAATATACTTTGGGCCTATTTTCTCATTAAGTCACTGTCTCAGTTGGATCCCGAGTCAAAACTTTACCTTCAAGCCACCCTGCCCAGCAGCTTAAATGAAGGCTAAACTCACAGTCTGGAATCTCCTCCTATTTCCCTTTTACCAGCAAAAGGGCAAAGAGATAATCTCACCTTGAACAAATGGCTGCACTGAAGTGTATTCGCCTCCAAAGTGGTGAAACAAATGTACCTCAGACACTGTGTGCAGACTGTTAAAACTATTCATTAGAATTCTTCTCAGCTATGCTAGTCCAGCATCTCAGCTACTAATCCAGGTTAACAGCTCTCCATTTTTTGAGAGAGGCAATAAACAAGAAGATGGCATTTTAAAGGCATCATTGGAGGAAAGCATTAGGCAGTGCATGGCTTAAATTAAGTTTTGTCCTATACAAACTTGCCTTAATAAACTTTCAACTTGTCAAGATTGCAGTTGAAACACTTTTAAGATCCAGCACTTCAGTGCAACTAATATTCTTCTTGACATTTGAAATATTATGTGAAGAGCTTCAGGTGTAAAGTGCATTGTAGACAAAAGACTTTCTTGCCTCAAAAAGAAACTCATAAAATGGTTGAATTGTCAGGAAACTGACAGCCAGTAAGGGACAAGAATGCAAATGAATTTAGAGCTGTAGTAGCTCCTGAAGGACACAGGTATTAAGTGACAGCAGGGACACATCTTTGGACTTACATTCTCCTCTCCACTCTCATTCTTGATCGCACCCTACAGACCACAAGGCTAGCCTAAAGCGCAAAGCTTGAGCCAAGTTTAAAACTAAGCCAAGGGAGGATGACACATTCTATTGACTTATATCTGAGATAGATTGTCGAAGGGTTCAGTTCAGGAAAAGTTGATTGAGGGTTATTCCTTTCTACAGTATTTGTGCTTCACTGAGAAAAAAATAGCATGTCAAGATACTAAATTCTCATCTATACTAGCATAAAAAGCAAAAATTAGTGATGCACTGAGTAGTCATAAATGTTAGGAAATAACATTTGCCACTTAAAAAAAAACGTCCTTACCACCTATTCCCAAATACATGAATACGGAATTCGGTAATTTTTTTTTTCTTGGGTTTGTTGCTTTTGGTTATTCTCCATTAGCCATTTTGATTCCTGGGTACCAAAAATGAGAAAGAGCTACCTAAACTCCTTCGTAGTACAGCATAGGCATCCATTGATTCAACCCTTTTGTATCTTTAGTCCCGTCGTAATATATTTGAAATTTTCCCCAGACTATTTCTAAGAACCTTTGCTATTCTCAAACTATGTTAATAGTGAATAGAGCTGCCTTGCATCACAATTCCCATCAGCTAATTTTGTTCATAGTAAACCACACTGGAAGATTGTCACAGTTCTCACATCCTAGGTTCCACTATCAGCCAGCAGATCCAAAGGTGGATCTCTTCAGAAGTCAATTTTTCCATTTTATCTGGTGCTAGCACTTGTTGCCACAGCTCCTGGGTGGGGGGAAATAAAAAAAATCACTATAAGCCCCTGGCTCTAAATGGGTGCTTACTGGGTACCATATATGGCTGCCTATTTCACTACTGGCTTTTCTATGCAAATATAAATACAGTTTAATACTCTGACAGGTTTATATTTTTCTAGATCTGATTTACGCAGGCTGCTAGGTTTGTGTTTGGGGGCTAATAGCTGGCACCGCAGTGGTGACTGCCAGAAGCTTCCATAGGTGGTCATACTCAATATCACAAGTTTCAGGATCAACATTTCTAAAAGCCAGTAATAATTATAGGAGCACCCGTTGTCCAAAAAAGGATGTGAAATACAAACCATGCTGTGTTATTATGTCTTAAAAGCACAGAGCAGTTATAACCCTGCTATCCAAAACACAAGCCCTAAGTTTTGTTATACCTCATCAAACCCTTTCCACCCCTCGAATCCTAGTCTTGGCTGAATTAGCAGTGCTCCTGCTTTTGCCAGAGACGCTAAAAGCCATTATGACCCCACTTTAACAAGCCTCTTCTGATCATGAGATCATACTGACCATAAGGTCATGCAGTGACATTAACTTGTCGGTCTGCCCAGACTTCCAGCCCAGGTCCTAAGGCAATCAAACACAGGTCTCTATAAGAGGTCATTGACTGACAATCTTTTCTGATTCTTCTTGAAACTTCATCCTGTTCCCAGTACTTCAGAGAAAGGGACACATTAGTCCAACATTTCACCCAATAAATTCAAAGACAAAAGAGGGAAAAAAGCAATCTCCATTGACATATTCCATTTCCAAACAAACATTTTTTTCACTGAAGGACCTAAGATACAGGTTACTGCATGTGATACTGTTCCAGTGGACAACAATCTTCCGCATCACAACAGCATCACTTTACAGTTGCAATGGCAGAGTGGTGTGACCAAGGGGTGCTGGAGAACTTCCAGCTTTTGAAGATCACACAAGTACCTGTTAGATCTCTCAACAGAAACCTGTTCATTTCCTCCTCAGAGGGAAGGCAGAAAGACTCTGCCACAAACTATATTATTAAAGTCAAGCAGTGAAAAATACCTATTTTGACTCAGGCACATAACAGCGAATTCAAATATAATTGAGCTTCCTAGGTAGCGAACAACTGTGTATTTACCTCTATTTTACAATAGCATACTTCCTCCCCTCTCAACTAATTTTGAAGATTTTTTTTTTTTAAGTCAAAAAAATAAATCTGGTACCTTAAAGGTAAGACCACCTGTGAAGTGGGATACTAAAAAGGGGGAACAAACAATAACAGAACTGAAACCCTAGGACAACCTCAAACCGAAGGCCCCAGAATGAGTTTAAATGGCACCTCAGAATCCTGTGCAGAGCAGCAGAGGTGGGTGAAAGCAGGTGGAGTTCCTCAAGGCTATAAGGCAATCAGTGCTCTCAGGGCCCTGACACATTGTGAGGGCATAATGCATCAGGTGAGGATTGCCTTGAGAACTATAAAAGTCTGAGGAAGTTGGAGCAATTTGGAGTTTGTATATAGCTGTTAGATAAGGTAGGATTTTTGGTTTATCAGCACAGATCAATATTAGTTAAATTTTTACTGAAAATTAGGGCTGTTTTAGCCAGAGGATTGTTTTATGTCATCTCTGCCACTTGGACTACTTTTCTATTCTTTGCTAAGGATTTTAATTTTCCTGGAAGCAACAAGATTGCTAATGGTACAGTATGAATGCATACATGCTTATGTGTTGTGTATTTCTGTCAATACATGTGTGAGCAACCTACACTTCTGTAGTTTGTTGTCACTTTAAAAGAATTGTAATATATACAGGATGTAGGAAAAAAATCATTGAAAGTGAAGTTCAGACTGCTGAGTTCATAATAAAACATCAAAATTACCCACTCTTCTTAGCTGGTGAACAACTGTAAAAATATAAAAGTCAATAAAAGGAGCAGGTGTTCAGGCACCGCTCTTAAGCACGGCTAATATGTTTTCAAGTATGCTTTTTCCACTTCTAGACTGGTGATCATACTGTGCTAGGTATGTCAGCTGTGCAGGCTCTGGCTAGTCCCACTGCAGTTAAGAGAAGAAATGTAATTTACCAAAGATGATGAGCTTCTGTCAGCCTGAATGGAGCTGCCTGTCCATTGCATCATTGCCCAGCACTTTAGACTGTAAAGACTTGGAAAAAAAATATAAATTGATAGCTCTTTGTCTGCTTGCTCAGGACAGATGGAATCCCACTTTGTATCCCTAACTAGGAAGAAGATAACTGTCATCTAGTGAGTTTCCTTGCTTTCTCTCTTTGTCTCTTCCTCATTTTACTTAGATAAGAGCAGCATATTTGGCAAATACCATATGTTCTTGTATGATAATTTTCACTACCACCCTTTACTCCTGTACAGCTTTGTTAGGCTGAAGAAATACATTTCACAGGGAAAACTAGGAAAATATTGATATAACAGTCTTCTGCTGATACTATTCCTTAATCTACTGCTTCTTCTATCTTCTATGATCCTTAGATACCTGTTTTCCATGCCTGCTTTAGTTTCCAACAGCTGTTGAGACTATTATACTAATGTGCATGGCTATATGGTGAATGTTTTATGTTTGCAAACCAGTGTGCATTCTTCCAGTTTTGTGTGCTGTGTTATTGGCAAAAGCCTGTAGTTGTGTGGACTTCTTAAAAAAAAATCTGAATTTCAGAAATTGCTTGCATACAGTTAATGGCTAATGCCATGCTGTAATCATAGGTAGGAATTCAAGTCTTTTGATTGTTGGCTGCCAAATGACTTTGGGAAAGCACTGCCACATATTTTTTCTGTAATTTCTTGGAAAGCTCAGTGCTTCCAAGTCAAATGATGGCACAGAATCCTACAAGTGTTCCCCTTTGGCCTCTGCCAATATTGGCAGTTTAGTAAGTTTTAATGTATCAGGAAAGAATTTTTATCAGTTTGCATTAGAAATAAAGACGAGTATAGGTACTGCAACATATCAAATAGTAGGCTACATTTTTATATTAATACCTTCTGGGCAGTTACTGTTATCTTATTTTGTTTAAATATTATAAAAGTCCCTGCGTTGGGTGACAGGATGTTCTAAAATTGGTTTGAAGAAATGTAAGCAGGTTTCTGCAAATCCTCTGGTGTTCTGTTTCCATATACACTACTGACAGTGTTGTTTTTTTAGTCAATGGCTTTTAGTGCTGCACCAAGATAGTCAATAAAGTTATTCAGTAAAAAGATAATAAAACTGGTATTAACCTCAGAGACCACAGAAGAATAGAGTTAATCAAACAGAGGTCAATGACACTGGTTACTTCTCTGTGGTTTACCATGGGATCAAAGGTAATGAAACAAACAGTGACTTGAGCAAGATAGAAAGAACCTGTCTATATAGTATGCTGCAATAGCAAAAGTTTATGCTGCTCTTCTAGAGGTTGCAGCTGCCACTTCCTCACTGAGCTACCCAAAGCACGTTAAAGTATATATAATTCTCAGCCCAATATCTAAGGATTAATTGATGTAGTTTGGTTAGGAGTTCTCTGAAATTCAGTGGTGAATGTGACAAAGGTCATTTGGATTCTCTTTTAATATTGCTCGTTTACACATAAAATAGGTTTTTCCCAGACAAATTATCAGTAAGTTTTGCTGGCAACGGAGGTAATACTTGTGAATACTTCTTGATATACTGTTGGGCAAACAATGCATCTGGTTTATCTTGTTTGATTTTGGTTTTTTGTTACTGTTGTTGTTTTTGTGTGTCCTTCTCAGAAAACAGTGTTTACAACAGTTCTGGCTACTTATAAAAGTTGGATTTGATTAATTTATGAAAAAACTCAAAAATCTACATGGATCACCTTTTGCATGAACACAATTTTCCCAATTGTTAGGAATATTTTCTTTGGGAACATTGATTTAGATGCTAGTGAAAAAGAAACTGTAGTTTAAAACAAATGAAAACAAGATCTGTGGAGAGTAGGAATCTGGAGACAAAATAATAAAATCATCATAGCTTTTCTTTCCTTAAATATTTTTTCCTGGAAAATAAAAAGAGACCAGTTTTACATAAACAGAGTGCCAGCTTATTCCTTGGTCAGGACTCTGCTTTAGCTACCTCTATTATCCCAGTAAGCTTTGCAGGATACTTGAAGCTGACATGAGGCACAGACAGGTGTTTTCTGATGTTCTGGCGCTCAGTGCCAAACTGCTCAGTGCAGAGCATTAGGTGAATGGATTACACACCTCCCAGAAGACCTGTGCAGTGACAGAAGATGTGCCTTTTTCTGGATATGCGTTCTTCCTTGGAGTTGTGCTACCTATAAGACACATGGTATGTTCCCTTCTTTAGGTACTCATTATAAGTACACTTCACAGATGCTTATATTTAATATGTCTAAGAGCTTTCTGGTGTGCAGGAATACCTTACCTCTGCACATCTCTGGCAAGAAGCATTTCCCCAGATACGGTAAGTTTTCTGTGAAGTTGGTGGGACCTGCACCTGTTTCTCACAGTCGTGGTCCAGGCTGTACCACTAATTACTCTCATCAAAAACCCCGCTTCTTTCCCAAGCCCATAAAGAATTTTTTATTATATGAAGCCTTGGAGATATTTTTGTCCACAAAGCCTCTCTGATTCCAGTGGTTCCTCATAAGGATACTGAAGCCACCACTCCAAAATAATTCAGCTCTGCATGGTCTTCAAACTATCCAATCATTCTATTGCACACTAGTGCAGCTGGAGGAATTTCCTTCCAAATATTCTGAGTAAAGAGCATTAATTTACCATGTGCCTTTGAGTACTGATTATTATTTATGATCTGTAAGATTTTTTTGCCATTGGCTGTACTGGTGGAGGGTTTTTTGTTTGCTTGGTTTTCTGCTTGTGGTTTGTTTGGGTTTTTATGGGGGCTCTAGAGCCTTCATTACCATCAATTGCTTTTCCATCCTTGAACAATCAGTGTGCTTCACTTAAAGTGTTTCTGTCTCTTCCACTGTTTTTTGCCTGCAAAAACCAATCATGCTGAAGAAGTATAGGCAGAATAATTTCCTTTGCAGACCTTATGCTCTGCAGACATAAATCTCAGTTTTCCAGGAAAATGTTAGCCTTTCAGCTTTTTTAGAATAGGTGTCTCTTAACAATTGGACTGTTTCTACAGCACCATTGCTAGTCTTAATTTCCAAATCTCATGATTTCAAGGTTAACCATCAACACCTACTTTGTTTCTATTGCCCTTTACTACTAAATTTCTAACTCCTAGAACCAACTTTTTTGTTTGGTTTAGTTTCTTTTGTGGTTTTGGGTTTTTTGTTTGTTTATCTTGGGTTTGTTTGTTTGTTTTTGTGGGGAAGGGTGGACATACTACACTCAGAGACATCAACAGATGGATCTTTATGCTGTGTATGACTACATAGTTGCAAAAAATGTCTTCATTGTACAAGTTTGATGCACTTGACCCCACCAGAACTCCAAGTTTGATTTAACTAAACAGTCTCAACATCTCAATGTCATCCAAATAGCCTTTACAGCTGGCTTTATCAGCAATTCCACTTGCAATGGATCTACAGTACATATATTTTTTTGCCCTAGAGAAAAGATTGATGTGTACTGTCCAAAACTAGTACTGCATGTGTTCCCAGAATATGATGCAGCTGTAGTGGCTGACATGTGTTGTGTGCAGATAAAGCATAACTGACTTTACATCTTTCTGTTCACTGCTGCCATTTGATGACATGGACAAAAATAGAAGGATTTATAGCGATTCCATACACTTTGTTGCCCTCAGTACAGGTCATGTAGCCTGTTCAGATGAACAAGGAAAAGTCCTGTTTTGTCACAGTAGCCTAAACTTCTCCTGTAATGACTGGTATTTTATTGCCACACAAGCTACAGTGAAATAGCAGTTACTCCTTTGAAATTACTTACTTGGGTGTTGGTTTGCAGAATTCAAATCAAGCTGCAGTGAATAAGAAATCTTCACAAGAAGTTTGTCTCCCACTAGTTTTCCAGATGTTAAAAAGCATCTTAAGAAAAGGCTGTTAACTACTCCAACACTCATTGAAAAGGAGATTTAAGAGGAAAAAAAAAATGTATTTTTGGGAGTCCAGAAGAGAATAATGTAAAATGATAATAAGCTTTTATGCCCTTTCTTACATAATAAAATCACAGTGCACTTTTGTGACTTAATTCTTTGCTTCGTTTCAGAAGCTGGTATGAGTAGGTACTTTAGAGGATACACAAAAGTGCGTCTGGTGGGCATCCCAATCATGCTCTAAGTACCACTGAGTAGTAATAGATCCAGTAATCTAGAAAGTAAAAAAAAACCAAACAAACAAAAAACCCCAAACATAAAAATACACAACAAAACAACAAACATTTCTGCTCTTCTGTCAAATCTGGAAAAATTAAATGAGGTTAAATGCAAAATGCTGGTTTATATGTAAGCATTGATGATCCCTGTATCTTTAAAAGATGTTATGTAATGAATCAATATAACTTCTATATGAAGAGATACCTGTTACTTCAGAGCACTTGTTCCTTCCTCTGTTATGTTCTCTGGTTGTGGCATTCAGGGGTGTGCTGCACACGGTACTGAAGCGCTTAGGTAACTGGATTCAGACTAGAACCGTAGTCCGGATTTTGATGACCTTTTAAATGAACAACAGTAGATTATTTTGTCACCTCTCTTAGCTCTAAACATTGTTAATAATCATATATGTCCCCTCTCTGTGTAATTTTTTGCGTGTAGAGAAGATTCCCAGTGAAGAGGGGAAATAGTTTTATGCTGGGCTACAGAATTTTCAAGCTTAATCAAAATCATTATTTTTTGTGGTATATTTCTCCATGGAATATATTTAAAGCCTGTTTCACACTCTAATTTTGATTTTTTTTTTGGTGATTTGAATTACAGACAGTAACTTGACTGACAAATATCATAGCATAGACTTGAGATATTTTTTTTACTAGTAAGCACGGTATCTGTGGTGTAATGCAGGAATGAAAAAGACAATTTCCCCTTGGTCAAATAATTCACTGTGAATAAATTGAATTCCACCAAGCAAGTATATGAACCTTTGAAAGTGGAATGTTTCAAGTATTGCCTTAAGCTTGTTTAGGGTGTCTATGTGATTATAGAAGTAAGGAAGTGGGTAAAGCAGAATGTACAAGTAGATGTACTTGAGCAGCTAGTATATTTGGAAAACTTAGGTGGCTTGTTTGGGCACACATGAGGCTTTTGGGAACAAGTCTGTTATGTCTTTATGCAACTGCCAAATGGAAGAAAATTTTCCATGCTATAATTTCTGAAGACCATTAAGTTCGTTACCAACTTCTTCAGAATATGTGCTTACGTCTGCCAAAAGCAGTAACTGTGTATATGTTCACTTAATTACAATGAGATTTTTTTATGCCAGTACAATCAACTGTAATCAAAATTAGAGCTATATATTTTAAAAGTGCAGTCAACTAAATACACAGTTACAGTTTAGTTCAAATGGATAAATAGATGTTCAGATGCTGTTCCCTCTGTCTTATTGCAGTTTATGATGTTAAAACTTTGAAAAGCCATTTTCTTTTGCAGAATTTATAGACTGTGAATGGTGGGATCAAGTGCACCATCAGCAAGTTTGGAGCTGACACCAAGTTGTGTGGTGTGGTTCGCATGCTAGATGAATGGGATATCATTCAGAGGGACCTGGACAAGCTTGAGAAGTGGGCCCATGAGAAACTCATGAATTTCAACAAGGCCAAGTGCAAGGTCCTGCACCTGAATAAGAGCAACTCAGTACAGGTTGGGAGATGAAGGAATCGAAAGAAGCCCTTCTGAGAAGAACTTGAGGGTACTGATGAATAAAAAACTGGTTGTGAACTCTATCCTGGACTGCATCAAAAGAAGCAGGACCAGCAGGTCGAGGGAGGTGATTCTCCCTCTCTATTCCACTCTTGTCAGACCCCACCTGGAGTGCTGTGTTCACCTGTGGAGTCTTCAGTACAGAAACAACACAGATGTGTTGGAACAGGTCCAGAGAACAGCCACAAAAAGATCAGAGGACTGGAGCACCTCTCCTATGGAGAAAGGCTGAAAGAGTTAGGGTTGTTCAGACTGCAGAGAAGGCTCTGGGGAGACCTCATTAGGCCTTTCAATACTTAAAGGGAGCCTATAAAAAGATGGGGGCAGGCTTTTTTGTAGGGCCTATTGAGATAGAACAAGAGGTAATGGTTTTAAACTGAAAGAGGGTAGATTTAGATTAGATATAAGGAAGAACTTTTCTACAGTGGGAGTGGTAAAACACTGGCACAGGTTGCCCAAAGAGGCAGTAAATGTCCCATCCCTGGAAACATTCAAGGTCAGATTGGGTGGTGCTCTGAACAACTTGATCTAATTGTCCCTGCTCATTGCCGAGGGGATTGCACCAGGTGACCTTCCAACTCAATCTATTCTATGATTCCATGGATTCTACTTGAGTCCACTTGCACCTTTAAGATGAAGCTGTATGTGGCTGATGTTGTGACTGCAAATGCTGACACTTGTTAGCAATTAAACAGGAAAAGATTTCTATAGGTCAACTGATCAAATGCTTCTCAAAGCCAACTCAAATATTTCTGCTTCATTTCAGAAGGTAATTCAGACTATTTAATTCCTGTCTTTGCACAGTTGATATTCAGTTGTAGATATGATTGCCTCTGAACACTCTTTTTCCATATTCAGATGGCAATATAAAGGTTTCTAAAACACATTCTGAAACCGTGATGTCTCTTGGATGTTACTTAAAATGCAATCATCATGAAATAGGTGCTTAGCATCTGGAATGTTCTTTTTCGTTTTGGACATTTTGAGAAACATTATCAGAGAAGAAATGCAAGAAAGAGCAGCTATAGATGATTGCAGATCAGGAGGAATCAAATTCTAGCATACAAAAATGTTTTTAACTTGTCCAAATGAAGCTGGGAAGAAATGTGCTTGAAAACTGTAGCAGGGTATTTGTCCCTTCTAAAGTTTTCCATTTTACAACTTGTCATCGTTCTGGGACTTCAGGCAGGATTCTTAGAACCAGAGTTACAGCTCTGAAAACCCCAGAAAGGAAAGATATTGCCCAACCTCTGACCTGTGAGACCATATTAGAAAGCAAAATGCAGCTCTTGGAAAGTTGTTGAAGAAAAGACTCCAGAAAGTTTAGGGTGACACACAGGAACGGGCCTTAGGGCAGGGAAAAGGTAAAGTTGCTTTGGAGTTCAGGAGCAAGTGATGTAGTAGATTTCTGTGTCTGCACAGGACTCCTGGACAGGAGGTGAGTGTTGCCATGTTAAGGCCTTATCCTGAGAACTGCCAAACCCTCTGTGTTTTGGGGACAGGGGATAGTAGAGGTTACTGATATAGCTTGACAAATCAGAAGGATAATCTGTCCCTCTACCATGTCTCTTTTGGTGGGAGTGGAGAGCTATGAAAAAGCCTCTGGAAGGTCTGGATTTCACCTGGGGATAAAGACCTCTCTGAGGTACTCCACAAGTACTAACTTAGTGTGGTTTTTTTTTTTTTATTCTGTATTTGGAAGTCTTCAGAATTCTGAAATTAGGTTCATATGAATATAGAGTTTCTATGACTATTCAAATAAATCAAAGGACCAATATGCATCCTTGAATTGTGTGTGGTATTGCTATGCCATCTGTGCCAGAGTCAAAATTGAGATCATATACTGAAAAGAAAAATTTATTACTTAATAAGTAAGAAATGTCTGGATCATGCTTCAGGAAGGATGAAGTATAACAAATAATTAAAACAATGTTAAAATATGTCAGTCAGTAGAATATTATAAAATTTCAAGGAAAAAAAGCTAGGCATACTTCACTGCCACCCACAAACAGAATTAAAGAGGATAATCAGAATATATAATTAATAGCAAGAAGTGAGAAACACTCATTACCTTCATGAAATCTAAAATGAAGTCCTGATTAAGATTTATAATTAATGCTTTTCAAACAGTGATCTTTAAATCCTACTTGTTTTATGCAAAAAATATTCTTCTTGGTTTTAACTCTTTTATTTGTTCTTGATTCACTTCCTTTTTTCTACCTGGAAAACAACTGATAGTTAAAGATGCCATAAAATTTTTTTCAATCTCTTTTCCATGTCAGTAGTCTCTAGATTTTGCCACATGGATTTAGGAAAGGAAGAATTGCAAAGGTTGTCTTTTTCTAACTAGTGTTTAGGAGATAATTCCTAAACCTTTAAAATTTTTTTTCTATTTTATGCCTTAGGTTTTCCTTTCATTTCTTTGAAACTACAATTTGAGTGGCTATTGAAGAACTTTTTCACAATGAGGTTGCTGAAGCACCGGCACAGGTCATCCAAAGAAGTGGCAGATATCTCATCTCTGGAAACATTTAAGGTCAGGTTGAAGGGACCTCTGAACAACACGATCTAACTGAAGATGTCCCTGCTCAGTGTGAGATTGGTCTTTGGTCAACAGTCGGTGACTGTTTCTCACACTTTTTTCCTTGGACTTGCACTGCACCATGTTGTGCTTATCTCCAAGAGCTAGATAAAGGACTTTTTTCCTAGAAAAGGGCTGCCCTACCTCTGTATGGCTTTGTTCTCCAGCCACATCTTGGTTTTTGTCCCTGTGCGTTCTTACCAACAATCCATAGTTGTCTCCACAACCATCCCGCTCTTGGTGTTTGAGACATACAAACTAACTTGCTTGTCTTCTACACAGGCAGCCAGGACCTGATATTTAAAATATTATTTATATACTGAGTGCTGGCTCTGAAAGTTGTGTTATCTTGCCTATTGTATAGGCAAACAACTTTTCATGCAGGAAATTTAGCATTTATTTATTTTCCTTTCTCTTACTTTATGGACAAGAGGATAGTATGAATAAATGCAGCCAGTCACATGATAAAGTAATTGAAGGTCAGGTGTGATATGTTTGTTGTGTCCAAGATGTTTTCCTTATTTTACTGCTGGTGTCATGCCCATAACAATAAGCAGCTTTAAAAATTGACAGATTTATCATCTTGACATGCAATTTTCTGGGTAACTTTTCCAAAGCTGTGGTTAAGCTATAAGACTATTTCTATATGGGAAAATAAACTGATTATGATGCTGTACAGATTTTTTATAGTATATTCATTTTTTCTCTTGAGTTCTAACCTTGGTATGTGGTTCTGAGGATATTGGATTCCTGTGGCTGATAGTTATGCTCAGTGGTTAAGAACTGGGGAAAAAGTCATAGCGCTGTATTGATAGTGTTGAAAATACTGTGATTTAGTCAATCTTTGGAGCAAAGAGTTGAAGCCTCAATGCATGGAATGCTTCCCCTAGGCAAAAATTATGATTTTAAAAGTTGGTAACATATAGCACATGGAAACAACTGCAGCATTATAAAACTAAAGGCTATGCAACAAACAGGAGAACAGGGATAAAATGGGGAAGTGTCTAATCATAACCATGAAAACACAGGTAGTCAGGTTTAAAAATCAGTGGTGAAATGTGACATATAAATGATTTGCCTTATAGATGATTCAAGTCGAGTAATTACTTTGAAACAGCTTTACAGGGAACCAGACATTTTACTTTGCAGAGAGACTGTCATTTCAGGAGAGATTAAACTGGTTGTGTATAGCCAAAAGTATTAAAGTCAACACAAAGCAACTGTGACAAGTTTGCAATTCTTCTCAGGTCAGTCTACTCCAAACTAAATTCAGCCGACTGAGCATGAGCCAGCAGTGAGCCCAGGTGGCCAAGAAAACCAATGGCATCCTGGCTTGTATAAGAAATAATGTGGCCATGGGGGCTAGGGCAGTGATTGTTCTCCTGTACTTGGCACTGGTGAGGCCACACCACAAGGACTGTGTTCAGTTTTGGGCCCATCACTGCAAGAAAGACATTGAGGACCTACAGTGTGTCCAGAGAAGGGAAATGAAGCTGGTGAAGAGTTTGGATCGTAAGTCCAAGGAGGAGCAGCATAGGATACTAGAGTTGTTCAGTCCAGAGAAAAGAAGGTTCAAGGGTAATCATATTGCCTGCTAAAACTGCCTGAAAGGAGGTTGTGGCTAGGTGGGGATCAGCCTCTTCTCCCAGGCAACTAGAAATAGGTCAGGGGTAAACAGCCTCAAGTTGTGCCAGGGGAATCTCAGGTCGGATATTAGGCCGACCAGGGAAATGGTGGGGTTGCCATCCCTAGAGGAGTTCAAAAAACAAGTGAATTTGACACTTTGCAATATAGTTTAGTGGGCATGATAGTATTAGGTCAAAGGTTGGACTTCAGGATCTTGGAGGTCTTTTCCAACCTTAGTGATTCTATGATTTTATGATGTGTTCAAGGCCAGGTTGGATGAGGCTTTAAGCGGGCCAGTCTAGTGAAAAGTGTCCCTGCCCCTGGCAGGGGGTTAGAACAAGATGATCTTGAAGGTCCCTTCCAAACTAAACCGTTTTATAATTATAAAGGGGAAATTGGCTTTATGAAAAAAACAGTAAAATAAGTTAATTAGCCATTGTGGATGTTAGCTGAAGTAGCTTCAGATTATGCTGGCTACTTTTCAGGGACAATTGAAAAAATGTATTTTGTTCTGTATCACTCTTCTCCTGGGGAGTGTGTGCAGAAGTTCTGTGGCCTGAACCAAACTCATGATGAAAGAAAAAGAGGAAAACTGGGTTAACAATGACAACTCAAACACAACAAGGATGTTGTAGCTCCATGAAGCCAGACAGCTGTGAGTGTGAACAAGGGCAGACTCAGTGCAGCCATCAATTTCTCTTCTTCATCTGTTTCTGAAGGACAGAAGTTAAAGAAGGAGGATCCTGTCTATCACTAAAGTTATGATTAATTTCAGAAAGTGTATGAGTTCTTTGCTAGCCATGAAAAGCCTGCAGCATTCTTATGCTAGATAGTCCTAGCTTTCACAGAAATGGTGGGCAAGAGTTAACACTGCTGTTCAATCTCTCAGGTTATGTCTCCACCTGCAGCTTGAAATAAATCGCTGTGTCTGAACAAAGGACTCAATTCTCCTGGGCTGCCAACTTCTCACTCTTCTCGTGTACTGAAGTCAAATGGAAAACAAAGAAATCAAACAGCTGTAAGACCTGATGAAGGAGCTGAAATAGGAGACCCAGAGGACTGCAGATATGATATAGCAAGAAAAATATCATTCTCATATGAGTAGTGCATCATGTCAACTCTGTTACTGCAAGAACTCCTCAAAGTTCTCCTTTGAGAAGGATAAAACAAACAAATATCCTCATCTGAAAAACAATCTCCTTTTTGCTGCTGTTGGTATAGAAGTTTTGATTTAAAAAAAAAATTTAGAATAAGCTGTTGTAAGATCAGAAGTGTTTACCAACCTAAGTGACTTCCTGTATCTGTACGTGTGGAATGTAGATATGGCTGTACAACAAGACAGAGAAAACTCCAGCTATTGAGAAAAATACCAAGTTGGCTTTGTGCATATTATTAGTGGTGGTACAGGATAATAACATCCTTCCACTAAGGAATGGACGTTTTAAGTTGGAGAGTATGGTGAATCATGCTTTTTGTTAAACAACTTAGTTTACAAACATGAAGCTAGTTCTCTAATCGAATCACAGTTGTTTTCAGAACTGTTCTTTCAGACTGCAAAGGGCAGGACTACCAGATTGTGTTCTAGAAGGTGGCAGAGAGGGGACCTTCATCTTTTGTTTTCTATTTCTGATTCATCTGAAAACTGGTAAGGTTGTAGTTTACTCACTTGAATATGCAGACTATCATTACTCTATTAACCTTCAGAGACAAAGCAGAAATGATCTAATACTAATGTGTCTGTGAACGGGTATAAAGCAGCTTAAATTTAAATCCAAGGTTAATGTCCAGTAAACTGATGATATAAACTGGCTATCCTTGAAAAGTATTCACTTACGTGTTTTTAAGCCCCCAATCCCATCAACATCTGCCTTATTCAAATCTGATAAAAATGTTGGAAATGTTCAGTTCATTTAGTACAACAAAGACTAATCCTGCACTGATTTATAGTGAGAATAATTTTAAAAACCTGACCTTTTAGTACTGCAGCATTCTAGTCAAAAAATGAATTCTCTGCTAAAGTAGATTCTCTCCTAAATTTTTCAAAAGCACTGCAAAAAGCAAAAAAATGAAATGGCATACCTGAATGCCATTTAGATCTTTATCTTTTCGTTTCCATCTTTCTCTAAACCATGCTGAAATTTACTTGAACTTTGAATAGCTATAGTTTGCCTATTGTTGCTTTTTGTCTTTAGTCAGCACCACTTATCCTTGCTGTTAATATGACTAGGTTTTTAAGCCTGATAACAGCAGAAACAGTTTAACTCTATGTATATAAAAATAATAATTAAAGTTAATATAGTTAGGGTACCTATTTTTAGGCAACTAAATTTAAAAGTTGGGGTTTTTTTTCCCTTTTAAGGCTTAATTCAGATATTAGTTGTTTGCTGGAATTATACTGGCTTTATATCTCTCAAATTAGATCAGATCAGACCAATCAGCTTTTGAAAAGGAAAGTTTTATTTCACTGCATGTAGTGTTCAAATACACTGTGGTACCAACATAAATGAGAAATATCTGAATTTAAAAAGGAGAACTGGAATGACTTAATACTGATGTGGGTAACGCCTAACACTAAAATTTTTCAGTGATTGAAAATATCTTGAACAACACTTCGACCTTGTGTTAGTTTATTCCTGTATGCCCTTAGAATTATGCTATGACTACACTGGCATTTAGAAGACTTCAGCAGCGCTTACCTGGTTAAGAGAAATTGCATAGTGACAAAGGAACAGTAAATACATAGTCTACATATTTCAAGGATTCTTTTCTATCACTCATTTTTTTTCTTAAGCCAAATGTGGTCAAAGGGCCTTATTCCTTGAGATTAGCTAAGAGACTGCTGAAGGGAGACAAGCTCTTGCATGAAGTCCTCATGAGAAAAATTATTTTAAAGACCCTCTCAGAACTGCAGTCAGGGTTGCATAATGAGACTTTCTGCTTTGACATTTTCCTTCAAGTTCTGTGCTGATAAATATAACACATTGCAGAAAAGATTATTATTTTTAAATTATGCTTAATTATTGGATTGGACACACCAGCAGACATCAGTTTTAAGTTGCAAGAAACACATCTTTTTATGTATAAACTGACAAATCCTATAAACTTTTTACACCTTTTTTGAGTATTAGAAATTTCTTATCCTGTGTAGAAGTCACTGAAGAAATTTTAGTTAGATGTTTATATAAAATGTCAAATTTTGATTGTACGTTTTGGATGGGACTTTCATACAAATGTGAGTAACTTGAAAGACCTTTTGACTTTCAGTGAAAAAACGCTTCTCTCTGCAACAAAAATAGAATTTTTGTTCTAAGTATTAAACATTCATGAATGTTTATTCTTGAATTTCTATGATTAAAGTTATTTAATAATAGAATTCTAGAAACAGGAATGAAACTTGAGTGCATATGGAGAGGTATTTGTAAACTAAGTGATCTCATGAGTTAGAGATTGGTTTAATCTAATTCCTGAATTAGAACATTTTCTGGATACACAAAATAGAGAAACATATCTAAGTCATAATGTCAAATTGTCTTTCTACAGAAAATTATAAGCCCAAATTTTGTCTTGCTAGTTGCATCTGACTTCTGGAAATGAACCAAACTCTGTCTTTACTGGGACCTCATCTGCATGGTTCTACCAATGTTTACTCTTACTGTCCTGAGAGGTAAACCAATAACTGAAATAATAAAACAGTCTAGCCAGAGGCTGATAAATTTGTTAAATAGAATTTTTATTTGAATTATTTGGCTGACTTATAAAGATGTTCATTTTACAGAACACTTAATAGAAGTATATATATAATATTTTTCCTAATATATAATCTTCCCAGCAAGTATTCTCATGATTTACTTGTCGTAGCAGCTGGCATTGTTCAAGCAAGTCATAGAGTTGCATTCAATTTAGGTACACACTCAATGCTGACCTTGCGGGTAAGGTAGAATTATTGCAGATAGGTTGGATTTTGCCGTTGTAGTGAGGACTGTCCAAATGCTGCATTTACAATTTTAAAGTTTAATACTCCTCAAAGTCAACTATGTCCACAAATTTGTTCAGTTTTGTGGCCATCTTTTCCATCTGTACGCACCAATGCTCCCTTTTTTTCACCATGATAACCAAAACTTCTTTCGCTTCATTGCCAGTTAATTTTGTCAGCTGAGTGTGTTATAGCAAGGGAGATTCCTATGTGTATGTTTTTTTGTGAATTATGTAACCTTTGGAGAATAAAATGATCAATTTCTAGATCCAGCAGATATAAGAGGCTCTTAAACAAGCTAACTCATAGGAATGTTCTGACTATTCCTATATAGCATGTGTACACAAATACATACCCGTCGTGGCTCTTTCCTTGCAGCCTCAGTGTTTGGTAAGGTACATATTTGGTGGCATATTTTGGGAACACATGGTTTGCCTCTGAACTCTGACCAGCAGAGCTTCCAGAGAAGTAATGGTTTGAGACCTGGGCTAAGTTGTCCTATCTCTCCCTAAGTATTAGTACTGTGCTATATTACAGAAAAGTATGACTTTCATAATTACTTCCATTTATAAATACAGTTACAGCATTACTTTTAGTTCATACATTCCTGTATGCTTCATTTTTCATCAGTGAACACACAGTGACTTCCCTTTTTATAAAGTTATTTTCAGACAGAAAGCATGGGGCTTCTGAAAATTATCAGTCTTTAAGATATAGAGGTCAACTAGATCCCTCATAGATGAGAGGAAAAAGCATGAAAGGGCACTCCAGTGTTGGGGTTTTTTTTCTCTCAAAAGAAAAGTGGCCTGAGCCAAAGTTTCATGTGATTATTAGTCACTGTTCCACTCTTCCATTAAATATAAGGCTAAAATTGAACATGCATTTACAGGAATTAATCTCTAGAGAGTCAAGAATGTGTTGTTCCATTGTCAATGCTTCTGTAGTGGCATATGCATTTTTGGTCTCAATGTGCACTGCTTTGTCAGAGGCAATGTTCAACCAACAGTTTTCCTAGAAAGTTCTCAACTGTTTGCATGTACCAGGATTGAAACACAGTAGTTTTCATCTTTCTCTAAGACAAGCTGGTTGAATTAATATTAGGACTCCAGTTTCTCTGTTCTACTGCCAGATTCAGTAACCACAATGATTTGAGAGTATGACAGTATGAAACACTTTATTATGATTTTCATTATTAAATGGTGTTTTTCTATAGCCTATTGTACATGGCAAATAGAGAAGTTACTATTGAGTCTATTGGGTGTGTAAACATTATTAGTTAGTTGCTAGGAAATAATACAACAAAAAAAACGCCAAACAAACAACAAAACCCAATACAATCTTTACCTGGGAAAAGCTGTTGCATAGTTTGGTATACTCATAATATTGTTTTGTAATAGCAATTCTGATAGTAGTAATTTACAGTTATTAAGCTTTAGTGATTATATAAGAGCAGCTGACATCTAATGGATCAAGATTAATTACTCTGATTACGGTGCTAGCCTGTACAGATTAAAAATTTTTTTTGAGATGTTTAGGATGATTATTAGCAAGATAATTCAAGTCAACGTGCTACACATATATCAAGATTTCTTTGCCATTTAATCACAAAGTTCTACTTTGAAAAGCTGTAAACATATGTCATGTTACTGGTAACATTCACTGACAATCAAGGACCATTTTAAAAGAAAAAATGAAACTGATGTCTAGTGTAGTCACAAAAATTATGAGATTCTCATCACTTATAGATGCTTCCACTCATAGGCATTATTTTATTCCGCAGCTTTTATTTGCCATTGTTCTGGGTGACCTCTGCTTTCAAACAACAGAAATTTAAGTTAGGTGAGCACTGCTCCAATTGTGGGAGTCGAAAAGCCACCCAGCATGAACTAATTTTTAAGAGTTCTGCTTTTTCCTAACTGAAAATAGGGTTAATGCTTGTTTCTGTGAAGCTTACAACATTAATGTAGATAATAATGTTAAAGTCACTGAGATGCTTTTCATAGATAAATCTAAACCATTCAACCATCCTTACAAAGTTTCAAGCACTATAAGACACGCTTTAAAACCAAAAGGCAAAGATGACAGAAGTTGTATAACCCATCTGATTTGTCCTTGAAAGTCACGTCACCACTAGAAAGGAAATAAAACATTTTTAGAAGTAAAAGTTTATTATTCCTACACACTGCAGGACCATATCTGTCAATACTTATGGTTTCACACTTTGCTGTTTCTCACTGTGGCACCACAAGGTTTATCTCTACACAGAACTACTCAGGTGCACGTGCTGGTAAATCAAGCTATAACCATATACCAATCAAACCATTACAACTGCCACTGGAAACCTGTGAGAAACATTTTCTCAAAGAACAGTATTTTAAAAAGCTGTGATGTTTCCATGAAGTTTGTATCTTTCAACTGCAGTATGAAAAATACACTCCACATCTCAGCTAAAATGTCTCCAGTCATTTTTCTCTTTAGCTGATCTTGCAGCAATTAGCATGTCAGATGGAAGTAAAATATTTTTGTGGTCCATGGAAAATAGATGTCACATGTCCTCAATCAGTGAAGGACTGATTTGATGTGCACTGTAGTCCTGTAGTGAAAGCATAAAATTTTCCAAGTCACTTTCTCATTTTGCACAATTTACTTGATTGTTCTCTTTTCCCCAAAAAAAGCTGTGCTGGCAATGAAATTTCTTATAAGACATCACATATGTAGTGTATTTAATGCATTTTTTCATTCTTCTCTTTGTAGTAGAAAAATATTATTCCCTACTTTTTTTCAGATTATTAACCTCAATATATTCTATTGAGTTTTCCATTTGAAAACTGTATATAGTTTTCTTATCTCAGTACTCAACGGGGTCTATCTGACCACAGTAATTTCTGTCAATTTTAAATTAAAATTCGACTATGTTCACATAAAGCACTACACACTAGAGTATTATGACAACTATAGTTTCCTCAGAACTTATACAGCAGTAGGTCAGTTTTCAAGGTTACTTTTAAATGGTTATCTTTTCATTACAGAACTTGAATTATAGGCGGACACCCAAGTTATTGTTCCTTTCTTCTTTCAGCTTTTTTGAAACAAACCACAGGATCTGGTATTGCTTATATTTAGAGTGTAGCCTCAGGCTGAACACCATTTTGACAATATATTAACGTTGGGGTAAAAAATACATTTATCAAGCCAAATAAGCCTAAATGGATTAAATACAAATGAAAAACCCAGAAATTAAATATCTACATGATCAAGATATAATTCCGTTTTAATCCATATTTTGATGTCCTTTGCATGAAATAACTAACTACACTACGTGTTCTGTCATGCTAGAAAAATGACTACATGCCATTTTTCAAGAGAGGTTCATCTAATCTAACTATTTTTAGTATCTCTATTTGTGGTTTTTCAATCCCTTAGAGCAGAAAAGAATAGGCACATCTGGGGCATGGTTCATCTCATTTGAAAATAGACTTTTAAAATGTTATTGGAAATACACTCTAAATGTGATAATGTGATTTCTCTTATGGTTTTAAAAAAAAAAAAAAAAAGGAACCAAAAAAAAGGCCCCTTCACAGTGCCTGACTTGCAATCGTGACATCCATATGCTGTGAAAAGATGACATCTAAAGCATGTCAGGCAATGGATGTAGTTTAGTCCAAGGAAACCCACCCTACTGAGGGAAGTAAGATCTTCATTGAGGCTGGAGAGAAGAATGTATGAGAGAAAGCTTGGAAGCAGCTTTAAAAGCTATCTTTTAGGTGTGTATTTTAATATAATCTCTGATCATATGATTCTGAAGGAACTTGTAACACTTTTGGGAAGGAGACTATACTTATTGAATACATAACTATTAAATGCATTTGTTTCATCATTCCATCTGAATCCTTCACTCATTCTAATTCTCATTCTTAGTTACTGTCTAGGGGAACATTTTAATTACTACTTTTTTTCAAGTCTAGAGTAGAATAACAAACTTGTAACATTTCCAGCCACTCTGGATTAATTTTCTCTTCATCTATTCATACTTTCAATGTTCCTGTGAGCACTACAGTAGTAACTCAAATATGTCCTATTCTTCAAAAGTAATAGACAACAACAAAATCTAAAGGGCGGGGGGGAAAAAGCAGCTAGTGAAATACGTACTTACTAGAATTTGCACATGTTAGAAAATTTGGAAAACTGGATGAAGTGTGCAACAGGAATCTTGTCATACAACAGGAGAATAAATGTGTTGCTCATCTATTTTTCCTTTGAAAGAACCAGTGAAAGTATCAACAAAATTAGGCTTAAACAGGCAAAAACTTCATATATTGTTTATTGCCAATTTTTTTTGTAGAATAAATATCTGCATCGCTTTGCCTTTCATCCCTTTGAAGCCAGACAAGCATAGTTTTTCCCAAAGTTTTTCCTTTAAATCCATCATTAATCTGACTAATAACTGCTTACATTCCCAGTTAATTGAAGTTACAACCTTTCTTATAGATGAGAGTTCTCCTTTCATTGAAAGTGGTGTACAAAAGGGATAAGCCCTCAGCTTTAGTGTACTTCAGTGAACCTGTATTCTTTATCCTGCCTTGAATGGTTTCCGGGGACTGTCAATTCCCTCAAAGAGAAAAAAGGTTCCCCAAATTAAGTCTTCACCAAAAGCCCCTGCCAACTCACTACCTACTTCCTAATTTTGTACAACCATGAGAAAAAGCTTGTTAGTTTCTGTAGGAAAGAGAACGAGAAAGAACGAGAAATACTGCCCAGAGTTATATGGCTTCTTTTTAATTTCATTGTTTTCCTTCTTTAGGTACCTGTGGACAGAGATATTTCTGTCAGGAATGGACGTGACTGAATATAAAATTACATTTTCACAGATGGTATTTAAATCTATTCTTTATTACCATTTTTGCCAGTAAAATTTTTAGTCTTCTCTCTACAGAAAAGGAGCACAAAAATATTAGCAATTTAATTCTTGTACATTGTTTTAAAAGTTTTCAATATACCCTACTTGCATGATTTTTCCATGTTGTTGGCATCTACTTAAGTAAAATAGCAAAAGTGAAAGATTAATTGTATAAGTGAAAGAAAGTAACTAAAAATACTACATTTACTTTCAAGCTTTATTTTTGTTATTGAAATATATCTAAGTACATCCATATTTGACCTTCACTAAGTGGTTTCTGACAAAGATAAGGGCATTTTAAGAGGTATAATTTTGATCCAGATCTCACTGGCTGTAGAGTGACTGTGGTTTAAGATGGCTACCAGTTCTATCATAATGTCTGGGCATTTTTATATTGCTTAGTAGACATGGAGAGCTCTTTCAGATTCTAAGTCTTTGGGGACAAAAAGTCAATTGGAGTTATATCTCACTGAAATACTACCTTCATGTTTTTAATGTGTAACCTCTGTATTTTAATTGAGCTATATATTCACAAAAAAACCTAGACTGGCATTATAGAGCTATATATTGATTTTAAGGGTACCTCAAAGAATCTGTTTCACGGTCATGCTCCTCGGGCTAAAACTTCTCACATCTTTAAAGAACATACATAATGGCTTTGCACTAGGAGATAATAAAAAATGTTACCTAGTCATTGTCTAACCTAAAACAAAGATTGCCAAAAGGGAAAGGTATAATACTGGTGGCAGCAATGCATTGCCAGTGCGTCAGCCATATCTTTTGCAGCAAGAGGCTGCTTCAGCAAGCTGTGTATCTAGAATGCTCTTTTCTCTGCAACAGGTCGGATCAGAGCATGTCTAATTAGCTAACAATTTGCTTATCACAGGCTGCAGTAGGTGAAATACTCTATGACTATATGATAATACATTTGCATCTTTGTCTGATCTCCACCTGCTCAGAACAGGATGTACAGATAAATTATTTTATTTTATGAATATTCTTAGGAGAGAGAGATATAGCTCACTGAACTAATTTTATTTTATTCCTGTAACTAGGTTGCTCTTATTTCTTTTGGTAAATTTCAACCTCTTTTGGATGCACTGCATAATAAAAGGAGTTACTAAAACTGTCAGACTCTTAATGTTATTTTGTTTCATCATAATTTCTCTTGGTTTTAGGAACTTCTGCAATAGAAACACAGAAAAGAAGGAATAATTCAAATTCCAAAGTCTTCCTATTACTCCTTATATATGTATGAAAGGTTCATGTAATATATCCTAATATGTCTTCTGTAGGTAAAGTCTTTTCTATTATTCTGACATAATTTCTCTAGAGAAAAATACCCAGTTTGCTTCTTTTTCTATTTATTCTGCCAAACAACCCTGGAAGTACAGACAGTCCTTGATTCTGTACTGTAAGTGATGTTGTAACATCATTTAAAGTGATTTCTGCATTTCATTTAGTTAAGGTCTTGCTGTTATAGACTACAGTTATTCCTGAAGGTCAGATGGCAAAAACTGAGTTGTGCTAATTAAGCCTGGTGTAGGAGACATCTGGATTGGTGGCATCAGTGTATCTAAGAATTCAAAGCAATGATCAAATCAGTATGATGTCCCCTTGTACTTCTCAAATACCACAGTGGTCCTTGTAGATGCCCTTTCCATCATTACATAGTTTTCCATAGTGCTTAATGAGATTTGGACACTACTTAAAGTATATTGCCTGTGGTTTTAGTGGTATGTGAAGTAGAGCAAGTATTTACATTCAAGATATGTTCCTGATAGAGGTTTTGGCTTAAAGCTTGTTCAGTATTTAACAGTACTAAGTGCTTGAAATAGGTGCAGATTTAGACTGCTTGGCATATTGAACTGCCTGGGACAGAATATAGTCATGTAATTACAAGTGGTGTTTGATACCATATCAGGGTAATAGTTGCTTATGTCCTTTTATCTGTACCAGAAAATAATTGGTTAATTGCACTTTAAATGTCTGGACAGGTCGGTGATTGTTCCATATATTGTAAAATGATTAAATATTTACATACAGTTAGTAATGTGATTGGATTCCCTGAGGCAAGTTAGAAAGGAAAGACGAAGGGGGAAGCAGAGAAAGAAGGTAAAAAGGTTAGCAGTGAATATAGAATATAGGGGAGAGAATTAGCTTTTTTACTTGAATAGCTGAGCACGCATTTTCTATTAAGTATTAGAGATCTAACAGAAAGCTTATTTTTGCTATTGAAGTGCAGCTTCCCAAATGCTGGGAGAATGCCTGAACTGACCTCAACCTTTGACACATCATCACATTTTCATATGAATCAAAAATGCTTAGACAGTTCTTCAGAATGGAATTTGTATAGGCAATGTTTCCTTTGCCTTATGTACTATAACAAAACTACAAAACAACAATATGGTGGTTCGACCGAAGAGGAGACAAATAATCTTCTACACGTTTTTTCTCTTATTTAAAAGAAATAATTTCATTTTCTTGAGATTCAAAGTCTACATCTACAGGACTACAGAAGTTCACAGCCCTTTAGGACACTCAAAAAGCATACTTTTTTCTCTTTTGACACCTGACAAGTGTTTTATAAAAGTTCACAAATTCTTTTGATAGAACTGGTGCAGTATTTTGTGCCCATACTCTGCTTTGTCATCCATGAACCATAAGTGTTTGGGACTAAGTAAAACTGATATGTGGTTAAAAGCCACCATTTTGGCTGGTACCAGACACTGAATTATGGGCTTTTTCAAGAGAAAAATATTAATTTTAACAACCTTAAGTAAAAAGCTAGGACATTGCGCTGGAAGTTTAATATAATTGCATTATAATGTTTTGACTGGACACACATGATAATACATAATTAGAGCTAAGCAATTTCATTTTGTTTTATGTCTAGTATAGTATATTGCTTTGAAAAGGGTAGTTAAAGTTGTCATAAAGCAACTAGTAAATTTGAATTGAAATGATGACTAATTCCATCTAAATAAAATTTGTGAAGGACAAGATTCTGAAGCTTGAACTGGATGACTTCACAAGTTACTTTCAACCTCAGCAATCCTGTAATTCTGCAACCTGCACAATTTCTTTATTTGATATATTGCTTAGACTGGACATCTACTAAACTGATGGTTGCAGCACTAGGAAGGAAGGATGAGGGTTTGATTTGTTGCAGTTTCTTACGGTTCCAATATGGGCTGGATTGCCTTGCTATGCTTGAATCCTTGATTCCAGCCTACCTAGTCCTAACCCAGAATTGCTGATACTCATTGTTTCTTACTTCTGTATCCGTTTTTTGCTTGGATAACAGATTCCTCAGACTGATGGCTATAGTCTTGGTAAAACTCAGTTACTAGGTCTATTGGTACTATTTACGTTAATTTTGGGAGAATGGTGGAGAAATATCTGGTTGACGAAGATCTGAACTGACAAGTTAGAATATATTTACTAAGGGCCCCCACCACACCTCACTTGCAGTGCACTTCCATGTCTCTAAGCAAGACTGGGGATTGCCAACCACTGTCATTGGCAATATATTTGTACAGGTATTGTCCAGCCTCTTGTATCAATTCATGGTATTATGCCATACCGTGTACATCTATGCCCAGCACAAACTCAATAAAACAGGTAATCAAGTAGCACAATAGAGGCATAAAGCTGTTTTAGACTTTGTGTTTAGCTATTTTCTGCAGAGCACAATCTGTCTCACTGGGTCTATTCTGAGTAAAATGTCATTGTTAGTAGATACAGTTCCAGCAGTCCAGCTTATGGAGTGTTTTGAGCTACGGTTTGAGCACTAGTGCTCAAATCATAGATTCCTTATTTTGTCTGTAAACATGGAATTACACTTATCAATATACTAGATAATGTAATAATATGTGTATATATAATGTATACTAGTTAATGTATATACTGTTTAAAATATTTAGTTACCATTAGCTATGTCCTTAAAATATATTGCTCAGTTCTTAACCACAAGTATTGTAGAACTAATTCTGTCTTCATTTTGTGTGTCTCTGATAATGCAGGGAGTGCAGAAGCAATTTTTATTATCGGACCACCCACAGAATCATTAAAAACATCATACAGGATATGACTTATGAAGGGGACAAGTGCATCAGACAGATTTTTAATTTTCTCCTGTTTTAGGTCTTATTGTTTTGTGCTGAGACAATATATTACTAGGGGTAAGAGAATTTATTTTCATACATGTGAAATCCATCCCAATTTAGGCGTGATTATATCATCTTGATTTCTACTGATAGTACATTCGGATAACAGTAATCCTATTTGAATAGAATTAGAGAAGATGACAATAAATATTGTGTGTGCCTGAATTCTAAACTTGTGTCGGGAAGTATGTGAAAATTACTACAAACGTCAAGTCGCTCATTTATGGAAACTAGACCATGTAACTTCACAGTTACTGCTAAAGTTTCACAGAGGATGGGCTTAACCTTCTGCAGAGCTGTGGGCTTCACTTAGAGGAAGTAATACAGATGCAGAGCAGCTCCATATGTGTCAGGGGATATTTTATACTGTCTTGCACAAGATTGATGTTATGGGCCAGAAGTATTCATGTTCCCACTCATGTAGCCTCATGACCTCCTCGTCTCCCTTTCTGTTGCACCAAAACGGAATCCTTTAAGTATTGCTGTGATCATTCAGTAAATCCAAATTGGTCTCAAAACAACTATCAAGAAAACAGGGAAAATGACATACAGGAAACAAAAATGTGCTATGTTTTCAGATCTCTGAAGAGTAGTAAATGTCACTTGTAACACAGATAGTATTTATAGTGACATAAAACCACAGCAAAGTGTCCTAAAATAACCCTTCATTTTTAAAATTGACACATACTCTATCCTTTTCAGCAAGGAAATACACATCTTTATTTTCCTCCATCTCCATTGTATTTCTGTGAAACAGCCAGCCTTGCTACAGCTGTAATTCAAAATACCACAGCTTTTTCTTGAGTCAAAAATGTTACAACAATCATCCGGTTAGAAATAGGAGGAGATGAAAGGCACACTGTCAATATTTACTACTACTCACACTTTTGTTTCTTCTTGGTACCTCATGTGTCAAAATTGCCCTGACTCCAATTCACAAACTTTACATCATGAAACAAGCTCACTATCAATTTAGAGAACAGATATGGATCCCAATTGTGTATAATTTGTCTCTGCTAGTTTAGACTTTTTGAATCTTCATTACTGCCCTGGAAACCTCAGAAAAACAGGCCTTTTGATCAGTGAGAATTGAGATACTCATTATTAATATGGAAACTTTCTATTGAGAGCTCTTCAAATAGATTTTTGTTAATTACTTCCTCACCAGCATTGGAAAAAGGAAGTTAATTTTCACAGAAATAGCAAATAAATGGAAATATTTGCAAAAAGCTTGTGAAAGTTGTCTAAGCTTTTGTTGAAAGGATTTGAAGGGAGAACATCATACTGTTCAGTCTGAATGAGTTCATTAATCCCCAGTAGCCATTTAATACAAATACGCAGGTCCACATTGAAGCTCAAAAAATATCTCATTGATATTTGGGACAAATGTAGGGGTAGCTATTGTTAGAGAGGAATAGTTGTTCTTTAATCCCTTTATTCATGTTGGTTTTAGGGGTTAAGAATCTGCTCATTTGAAGCTGTTAGGCTAAATCAGCTCACATTAGCTCCTCAGATACATTTTGGTTTTTTTCTTTTTTTAAACAAATTAATTAGAAGACCTTGATATTCTACCTTATGCTAAACTGTACATGTTATAATTGTGAGGATAATTGGATGTATATCCCCACTCTACAGTAGGCATTTAATAGCAGATGGTGCCTTGATGTCTCATTTTTCAAAAATATGGCAGATTACATTCACTAGTATGCTACAGAGAATCATCATATATAATTGCCACTAAAGGAGTTGGCAAATTAAAAACTATTTTCAATAGAATTCAAAATGGTTCCTACCTATTCAGAGAGAACTTGTAAAGTGCTGTAGAGTGCTTTGAAATACAAGATGTTGCATACTCATAATTGCTTTTATTATACATTTGTCTGCCTATTAGTAGACTGAATTTTTTGTGTAACTTACCCATGTGATGCTCATGACACACTCCGTCTTTTTTTCTAGGGTTCTCTGTTGCAGAATTTTAAATTATTCTGTAAAATTTATTCGTATGGCTTTGCCTTTTAATTGTAGGCTTTTATGTTTAATTAAGATTTTGGTGGCATCTGCTCCAGAAGTGCTATATAAACATTATGATTCATACATATATGAATTATAAATATTTTGTTTCAGCGAAAACCAACACACAGAACTCCCAACACCTACACATAAGTAGGAGAGCCATAAAATGCCTGAAGTTGAAAGTGTATGCAGTCTTTTTTACATATAAAACTTTCCCTGGTTTTGTGACAAAAAGTCAGAAAACCATGGACCGATTTCTAATTAATTTTTATTGTATCACTCCATTTGTTTTAACGTTATCAACTATTTGAAGACATCAACAATTGTTTCACCCGTGAAACACACAGAAATTACATTTCCTCCTTCAAGTGGTCTAGGAATAAACTTTTTGCAAATTATAGTGGTTGAATTGATTTCCAGATACCTGAGTATTGTTTATCTGTCTCAATGACTGAAATTAATGCTACACTGATACTTTCTAAGACTTGAAAGTACACAGGTAGCTTCAGATCTTGAACTTATGTGGCATCTTAAGATCAGAAAGGCAGAGAGACAAACGGTTTAATTTTCCTCTACCAAAAAATGTTTGCACTCACCTTTTTGGTGTTTATGTAAGGTATATTTGAATGTTCTCATCACCACTCAACTCATTGGCAGACAGTTTTATATTTAGGATTGCCTAGTTTTAAATTCATGCTATCATAGTAAACACAGGAAATGTTTGGGTTTTTATAGTGGACTTCAACAGTTATTTGCAAAAGCTTGTAATAGACCAAGGTTTGGAATTCTGAATAAAGCACATGGCCACCTCTCAAAAGGGATTCCATCTGTCAAGCTCTCAACTGGAAAAAATAAAGGCATGCCTAAAGAAAAATGTGGGAACTAGGCAAGCATGGAAGCTGGATGTATGATATGTATATTCAGTAAACACCTGCATTTATTACAATTAATTGTCCATTTTTCCCCTGAATCCGTGCTTAGCTGTCTCAACATGCTTTGGCATAGAGTTCTAAAATTTAACCTTCAGTTGAATGATAAGTTGCTGTGTCTCTTGGAATTGTCTCCCACAGGCATCAAATGATATCTTCTAGCTCTTGCATTGCAAGAGATAATTCTAATTTCATTCTAATCTATTCTTCCCATGCCCTCTCTACTATACAGATCCCTAGTTTGTCTCATCCTTAGTCTTCCCTTTTCTGAACTGCATAGAACCAGTTAGTTGAGCCATTCATTCTGTGGAATTCATGTCACTTTCATAATAATCACTATGACTAAATTGGCTTTTTTAGTTTACAGATCAAGTAAATTATTATTTTTATGATTATAGAATAAATTCTTTTTTTTATTATTCTTAGAAGAAAGGGATGCAATTGAAGAGAAACAGAACTGAAACACAATCAAGAAACAATTCCTGGAAAAGGTATCAAGACATAGAATTAAAACATTTATGTTAACTCTTAGTCTATCTTTTAATATCACAGTTAATGATTCAATGTAATAATATATGCATATCCATTATTTGTGAAATGTACAAGTCTGTATACAAGTCTAGTATCCACTGATTAGCCAAATACTTAGAATCATAGAATATCTCAGGTTGGAGGGAGCATCAGAGGGTGTCTAGTCAAACCTGGAGCTCTAAGCAAGATCGGCTCTGAGATCAGACCAAGTTGCTCAAGTCTTTGTTCAGTCTGGTCTTCAAAGCCCCCAGGGATATACAACATCCCTGTACAACCTGTTCAAGTGTTTGACTGTCCTAATGGAGAAAGGTTTTTTTCCCAGTCTGAACCCCAACTGGATCTCTTTCAGATAGTTGAAATTACTGATTTTATTTTTTTTTCCCTGAACTTACTGGACAAGAACCTGCGTAGGATCAGAGTGTACACTGACAACTTGAGTCCTATAACTGAACTCACACGTCATTTTGAGATAGGAACCACAAGCCAACCACATGAGCCAAACTGGAGCTGGCTTACTCACAAAGCATTTTTTTAGTAGCCTGAAGGATATGGAGGACACATGCATGTCCTTATCAACTTACCAAAATATAGATTAAGCAAAAATGGGGTGTAATGTATGAACTACTTAAACTACATGAAATGAGTCTCCATCTGCCTGAACAGTCTCCAGAACTGTTAATGCAAAATCCTTTTGAAAAGTATAAAAGAAAATGATTGACACAGACAACAAAACTAATTTTCTCATGGGTAAAGCTTCATGCTGTTGTACACCTCTGTGAAATTTTACTTTTGCATATTAAAGGAAGACTTGTAACTTGGATAAGTGTTAGAGGCAACTAAGCTGAATGAGATGGTAAAAACTAGCAGATGTTGTGTTGTTTAGTCTAGAAAAAGGAAAGCTGAGCAGGAATTCATTGCTCTCTATCGTTTCATTAGGAGAATAAACACAGAGAAGATAAGAGCTACTGAATTTAAAGAGATTTAATGTCAGTATAGGAGCAAACTTAGGATGTATAAAAATTTAGGACAGAAAATAGGTTTTTAGTCATCATAAGCATAGATTTCTTGAACAGATTTCCATTAAAAATAGTAGAGGCAAAGACCACGTAATTTTTAAAAAGAGTTTTTAATAGTTTGTGAAAGAGTTGTTTGTGACTGCAGATGACTGGATCTGGTGAAAGATTCCCTATTTGATATTCTAAGTTCAGCAACTGACCTTGTCTCTTAAGGGCTTATTCTCAGAAATTCTAAACCCAGTTCAAATTTATTTAATCTTATTCTTCTGAGAGCAACTCCTTCATCTGTAAAATGGATGTGCCACTTAAGTAGAATGAATATTTATAACCCTTAAGATAAGGTTTTTCTCTACTGATGTTTTTCTCTCAAGTCATGAAGTTAGTAATTGTTCACATCTCTGCTTTTCCCTTTCTTATCTTGTATAGAATTAAATTTTATTCTCTCTAAGGGGAATAAAATTTTTAATGAGCCAAAGTTAAAAATTTGTGTTTTAAAAAGGGAGGCTTTGCATTACACACAGCTGAATTCCTAAACTGAGTTATAGAAGTATCATCTCTGAATGATCAAAACTTTGGGGTTTGTAGATCCAGCAATAAGTATAAGGAGCTGTCCTCCTCCAGCATCTATTACTCAGGTCCGAGAATACTCAGGGTAAAAATTAATTCTCTTACTCTGTCTCCTTACTCTGTAACTGTAATTCATGCACTAAAGAAATTGAAGGTTTTTCTTTACTTCATTGTGGTTTTGCTATACACGTAGATTCCATTACATGCATATATTTGGAGCAGAAACATCTCTAATAAGAATTATATTGCAAATACAAAAATATTGCATATATATTATTGAATAACAAGCTATCTGGGAAGGAAAGAAGTTAGATTTGCATCATAAAAAGAGTGGAAAATGACTGAAGTTTAGTTTATGGCAATCTGAGATGAGCCATCTAGACAGAAACATTTTTCTAAAGTGGACCATTTCATTATTTAGAAGACATTTTTCAGTATGACAACAGCAATCACTGTTTGCAGAACAATCATGTCTGTACACTCACCCTCCAAGTTTTTTGTGCTGATTACCCCTTCAAAATTGTGGATATCTGGAAACAAATGTAAATGCTAGAAGTTTTGACAGCAGAGTATTTGGCCTTGGGATTGTATTTTCTAGAAAGAGACAGCTTGGCTTTAAGCAGAAGTTGTTTTAGCTTTTATTCTTCTTCGGTTTTGATAAAGTTGCCATTTGAACTAACAGGCCTCCCTTTTCTTAATAAGTGACCTGTTAAAATGAAGTAGGAAGTTATTCCAACTGGGAGTGTAAAGCTTCTCAGATGAGGCTAGACTTTTGAACCTTGAATTATCAAAAACAGTGTACTGCATTTTGGGTTGACATCATTATGCTTACTGTGCATTAAAACTAGAACAGTAAGGGTTAGGCAAAATTCTGAGCTTTTAAATATAAAATATTAGTAAAGTACCAAGTGATCCACAAGCTCACATAATAAGCATTGCTTGCCTACTCTTGCTTGCCAGTATGAAGTGCTGCAGTGATGTGTGTTACTACACATTTACTTGGCAGGGGGTTTGGCCTAGATGATCTCCAGAGTCCCCTCCAACCCTAACATTCTGTGATTCTGTATCCTAAATGCTATATGTTCTTATGCAAAAAAATTATGGAAGCACTGTCACTCTAGATGGCAAATTCTTTGCATAAACTATTCTCAAATATTCAAAGTAGACAAGTCATTGTTCAAATTATTTTACCTTTTACAATCAACTTACAATAATCCCTGGAAGAGACCAATGCATGTTATTTTGTGAACTCTTCTATTAGAAACTGTAATCAGTAATAATTTCTCTTCTTAGTGTTCCTCCTGGATATCTGTCAGATTTATACTGAACCCATTGCTATTTTTCCTGTTGATATGAGGACGTTTAATGGATCAAAGAGCTTTGCAAGAGTTTTTTCCACTCATGACTTTAACAGTTCCTTCCTTCATTTTGTATCATGGTATTTTATTTCCCTGTTTGAATTTTCTAAAACTTTCCAAGGACAAGGTAACTAGAACTACTCGATTAGTGACAAACTGACATCAACAAAGATATTTAAAGTGAAACTATTACTCTGAACTATGCAAATATGTATCCTTAGATATTTTCAGATACCAATTCAATATATGTAAAATATGTTACTGGTTTTTTTTCTTCCTTATGTATTACATATTTTTCTAGCTCATTCCTTATTCTGAAAAAAAAAGGTGAATAAATTCTTGACAGTAAAAAAACTTGCCAGATATATATCTGATTTCTTTCTAAAAAAAACTCAAAAAACCCCAAATTAAAACAAAAAAACCCACACAACAAAATGACAGTAAAACAAACAAACAAACAAAACAGTTGAGATTTTCAAGATTTACATAGTAATTCATTTAATACTTTGCTCTAGCTCTTATAGAAACGGGGACACAAAGCAGAATCCACTGAACATGCTTTTGTGATATGAAGAATAGGATTCAATATATTTCTTGTATCTTTAATTCTGTAAAATGTTGTTTCCCTTTGTAAGGACTCCTCATTTTGATTAGATAAACCTTCAAAGTAAGCTTTTATGATCATTCTGCAATTCTAGTTATTTACTGAAGGTGCTTATTTTTCCAAAATTTGCAACAATCTCTACCAGCACTAAGTAGTCTTCTAGCATTTGCTGTTTGACACTGACATTCTTTTTTGTCTTCAGAACAGTGTCATTTTCTCAACAGGTGTATTAATGATTGGGGAACATCAAAAGACACCTAATGAGAAATCACATGTGTGAGAAAGGATGTCGTATTTCCAAGCATGATTGAAAGCCCTCCGACTTTGATGTCTTATTTCCCTGTCACTCTCACAGTTTCAAGTTAGTCACACACTGCTTGACACAACCACATCCATCAAATAGAATGTTTCAAGTTATTATACAGCAGTTTACATTGTCCAAGCTTGTCTTAAACTTCACAGATATCTTTCCAGCTTCTCACTGTAATGAAACAAATAGTAGCAAGGCTTACTAGGGCTACAGCCATTTTGTTTTCTAACCCCCTATTAATTTTAATAAAGTAAAAATATTTATAAATAATGTGATTAAAAATAATGGTATGTTAATCTTCTATCCCTAAGCTTCCATTTAATTGCTTGAAGAGTGGTGTGTTTGGATCTGATACTTATTTACTAAGGATGATCGCTTAGCCACTTACTGTATTAATATTGACAGATGTCCCAGAGAGATAATAAGTGAAAGCATATCAGTAGTTTGCAGTCATTTAATGTTAGCATATAATGCTACTTAATACATGTTGACTTCCACATTTAGCTTTTGTGGTGAACAGAGGAACAGCATGAGAGATTTCTCCAGAGTTTTTCCCATCAAATAAATGAAAAATGACATGGAAATAAGCCTTTTAAAATGACAAATTCAATGTTTCATTCCACCAATAGAGGGAATATAACATTAGTTTTTCAGGTGCATTTATAGATGTCTACAGGTGGTTTTAGAAAAGCTTTTGAATGCTATGATAGAAATTCTCCTCTCAAAGGCTGTATAAACTTCAGAGCGTTAGGGGAACCAAAGTTTTTCGGCAAATTTTCACTTCTAAAAATTCATGGGGAAAAGAAAGAAACAGAGACAGATAAAGTAATAAATTCTACCTCTACAGGGAGTGTTGTACTCTTCCATAAAATATTCCAAAGCATGACCAGCATCCTGGTTTAGATTTGAAAATATTGAGTGATTAAGCTCTTAATTGCCCTTTATTGGTTCCCTCACTCTAAATGTGTGAAGAATTTTCAATACTTCTTTTTTAATGTCAAGGAAATGCAAATACTAGAAGTAGTAGCGCAAAAAAAAATGGGGAGGAAATATTTAATGATTTTTTGAGGATTGTGAAACATATATTGTACAGGTGCATGTTTCTGCCACCCAGTTCATCTGACATGCAGTAACAAAGCAGAATGAATTCATGAATATAAATACCTGTCTTAACATGCACCCTTAGCAAATCTCCTGTAGTAATAGCTAAATTAAAATTATGTATTCTGAAAGTTATCCAGGAGCTTGATATTTTTATGACTCTTCTTTGACTCCTATCAAATTTGAAATACGCAGCTAAAAATGCTTCGAGAAATTGGCCTGTTGCCTGACTGCTATTACTTCTGATATACCTTTGAGCAGGGTGTTAAGTTTTTATCTTTTCTTAGCAGGAGAATACAGAAAAATATTAAATATATTCACGTGGTGAGGAAAAAAAAAAAAGGAAAAAAGAGAAAAATACTCTTTATCCAATAGTAGTGATAGTAGTTGACATAATTATTTAGGATTAGGAAATGAGTTTGCTTTTTCTTTCTCAATACATATACCTGTTTTGTTTCATATGATCCCCAGTTTGGCCAATGTACTTCCATTGCCTTTTAGAAGGCATAGACTGTTTCAGGAGATAGAAGCTTTACTGTATCTCTCTTGCAAGTTAAAAAATCTCTATAGAATCATAGAATATACTGAGTTGGAAGGGACCCATCAGAATCAGTAAGTCCAACTCCTCTCCCTGCACAGAACCCCCCAAGAATAACACCATGAGCCCAGGAGTGTTGTTCAAACCCTTCTTGCACTCTGTCAGGCCTGATGCTGTGACCACTTCCCTGGGGGCCTGTTCCGGTGCTCCGGTTTCACTATGGGTGAAAACCCTTTTTCTGATGTCCATCCTAGGCCTCCTCTGACTCTGCTTCATGCCACTTCCTCTCACTGGTCACAGTAATAAAGAGATCAGTACCTGCCCCTCCATTTCCCCTAGTGAGGAAGTTGTAGGCTGCGATGAGGTCTCCCCTCAGTCTCCCGTTCTCCAGGCTAAACCAACCAAGTGACCTCAGGCTTCTCCTCCAGACCCTTCACCATCCTCTTGGCCCTCCAATGGATGCTCTCTAGTAGCTTAATGTCTTTTTTTATATTGTGGTGGCCAAAACTGAACTCAGAACTCAAGGTGAGGCTGCACCACTGTGGAGTCGATTGGGACAATCACCTCCTTTTACCACCTGTGCTTAATGCACCCTGGAACACCTATATAAATAATAGTCTAGTTTTATTCACTACAGTTCTTCCTTCATCTGTTGCTGCAAAATCAACAGTTGCTTAGGAGCAGTCATGAGCCACTGTATCCTCTTGAGGAATTCTGTATCAAATTAGATGATACATTGAACCATGTCTCAAATCGTGAATGAACAGCATGGGCTAAATGCACTGTAGACAGGAGTACAGACTGGGATAATTTGGTTACTGTGAGGAATAACCTGTTTGTTTGTTACTGGACAAGAGCAAAATCTGTAAAAAATTACATAAGACTTTATTCACTAATTTAAAATATGATCTGATTGAAACCAATCACAGAAGAAAAACTCTGTGTGTTCATTAAGTCAGGAGCTGCATGCTTCAAGCTAAGTGTTCTTTTCCCATATAAGCCCCTTACATCTATGAGTACTTTTGAGCACCTTTATCAGGAAAAAGAGAGAGATATGACAATTTTAGATACAAGATCCAAACATGGACAACCTGGTAACACTCTGTTGTTATCCTCCAGCTGAAGAAATCAGTTTTGATTTAAAAAAAAAAAAAAAAAAAAGGAAAAAAAGCCTAGATGGAGGAACTCCTTCAGATGCGCTTCTCTTCCTGCTGAGACAAGTCAAAGTGTCCAACTTTCTCGTGAAGACAAATTAGGTCTCTCAGGGATTAGAGTATATTTCAGAGTGCAAGTTAGGTGTCTTACAGCAGTACTGATCACTAAGGATGCTGTCAGCTGGGTGGTAGATTAAAATCAGAAGACTCTTTATTTCTCTGTAGAAACTGGTATTTTTAACAAGGTTCAGTTTTATGCTGTGGTAAAGGAACTTATTATTACACAGTGTATACCCTAGAAAGAAACATGTATGCTAAGATCCATAGTTAGAGTTCTAATGATTGAATTCTCTATAACTTATTCTGTGCCCAAGAATAGGCCAATAGGCTATGAACACAGTAATTAAAAAAATAGGACAATTTATAATTAAAGGCATCAGCATGCACAATTAATTTTGTCTTTTCATTTCTTCTGTTAAGCTGTTCAGCCCAGGGATTCTGTACTCATCAGCACCCATGAATAACTGCACATTTTGGAAAATGTTCCTGGCATTTTGTTGTTGTTTGTTTTTTTACTGTGATATCATTATGATATGATATGTTATAATGTGATACTATTTAGTGACCTGTAGAAAGACTTGTATTTTTAACATAACTGGCAAACAGCTCTGAAAATCCTGACTCGATTTTTGCTCAGTGAATATTGTAGTCTCCTAAAAAAACTGTCTGGGTAAGGCTGAGCTCAAATGGTAACAGTGAGACTTTCTTCCTATTTAAAGCAGAGGAAGGAAAAAAAAAAAGATTGAAGTGTGGGATAAAGTTTGGTTTCCTGATATTTTGTTCATATTTGGAGATTACATATTTCACTTTTAAGGTTTTATGTTGGCTAGATTTCTAAGATCATACCGAAACATAAGAACTTTTGGATTGTCTTTCTGTCTGCAGAATTTTCTTTAGTCAGCTAAACCTTTATCTTTGCTAATTTTTGTCTGTGACCTTTGACAATCTCCCTAGCATGCACATTCTCTAGGTTGTGCTGCCGTTGAACTAGCTTTACCTAGATTTGTATCCCTGCTTTATCCATTTTCTACAGACAGTCAAGAAAAGGTTTTTCCTTTAGATTTACCAATACTGTACTTGCACATCTCTGCTTAAAGTTTCTTCTGTATGTGTGAAATTTCATTTCAATTGGTTAGTTTCTGAACTGGGAGTTACCCTTGTAACTGATGATAATTTTGACAATTTGAATGCTCCCATTGGTTCTCATATTACAGAGTAATATTGCTGAAAGTTTGTCTTCAGTTTATACACATTTGAACACCTATCTGCCAGTCTGATGTTCAGCTAACTGGCTATCACAAGAAAAATATAGTAGTCTATTTTATGTGTATATTAGGTGAACGTCATTTCTTAATCTAAGATTCTTCAATATTTAGCCCAAAGCTCATATCAGTCCCTGCCACGTTTCTCCGTATTTCCCTATTTTTATAAGTATTTCCTTTTTCCAAACAGATGGAGTTAAATTCTGCCTAAGACTGAGAAAGCAAGTGGAAAACCTCCTTTTGCTACAGACATGAAATGACAAGAAACCGAACTTATTAAACGAACAGAAATTGCACTTCTATTGTAAAGATGTACTGTATTACATACATGCAATTTCATTCCGTTATTTCATTCCGTTTCTTAGACTTGAATCTGTTGTGGATTAAATAGAAACATTTATGATTCTCAAGTCTCAGTTATTTTACATGTAATGATCCTATGGAAAACAATTCACACCAGGAGAAATCGGAGTTTGTAAGCTGTAGCTTTCAAGCTGCCTGACTAAATTTCTTTTTGAAGTCTGTTTTGCATTTAGGAACAAGAGTTGTGATCCTATTACTTTCAGAAGACTTGTTTGAACTTACGCGGTCACTTGAACTTGGACTTTTCACATGGGTGATCAGGAAAATTCAAATGAATCAGTAAAAAGAATATGACTCTATCACTGGAAAAAAATCAAGAAATTCCTGTTGTTTTGTTTTTCAAGTGTACTGCATATGATTAGCTAGGTGGCGATGGATAACTGTTCAAGTTAAAAAAACAAAACCAAAAATCCCAACCAGATTTTAAAAAAAAAAAAAAAGTCACTCTTGTTCATTGTTGCATTAAAGGAACTGAAACACAGATGTTGTCTTACAGAGCATGAAGTGGTAAGGAAAATATTTTTATTATGTTAAAAACAAAAAAAGGAGGAATGAGATAGCCTAGTTACTGTGTAATGCATTGATGGAGAACTGCGCTTTGATATTGACCTTCCATTAGCAGGTTTCCCTTCTTACATAAAAAAAAAGTCTGAGTATCTGGTGGATCATATAGATTACAGGACATGTGGCATGTACTCCCAAGGAAGTTCTATTTTATGGCATGAAAACTTTCTGCTCCTAAGTGCAGTAGCACTGCCAATAGGCTTGTGACTTGACTGTTAATCCAAACCACTACAAAATCAATTTTGGTACCGTGTAATAGCAATTAGATCTTATTTTCATATTGCCTTTAACAAAATATGAAGGGTTTTCTCTGTCTACAGTACCATGTTTTAATAGACAGTAATTCCTCTGTATTTATTAACTGGAAACATTAATACAAGGATTTAAACAGAATTTATCTGACAAAGTAAAACTCTTTAAGATGCAACTAGGCATATTTCTAAAACGATTTTTCAAAAATAATAACAAAACAAAAAAAAACAAACAAACAAAGCAATGAACATCCCCTTCAAATTATTTTAGACTTTTCCTACAATTTCAAACACCTTTAAAATGATTCATAAAAGCCAATTAAAAGCTAGCCTGTTGGCTCAGCAGGAGCGATTCATATATCGCTTTTGCACAATCCTCACTGAGGTATGATGAAATGGGGTGAAGGTAAAGGAATAGTAAGTTTCTAGACTTAAAAGTGACAAAGTGTCTAGTTACTCCTCAGAGGAACTGAAGGGGAAAAATCAATTATAATGTCTTTACATCTAAAAATATGGCTCATACCTCTGCATGGTGCATTATCATCAGAGCTGAGCAGATGAGAGAGCAAAGAGAGAATGGGAGACAACTGAGGAAGTGATCACCAGAGGATGCATTAGAAATTCAGCAAGCTGAAAGCTATTTCAGTTAGAAGGGAAGAAAGAAAAATGTTTTGATGTCAATTCATTCATGCTTCGCCATTTGACTTGCAGGCAGGACTATCAGCTTTGTAGCTTACTGAAAGCAGGTAGAAATTTTTATGCCTGATTCTGATTTCTTTCAATGCTGAAGCAAACCAGAAAATAATCCAATAAAATCAGCCCAGAGGTGTTTATATAAGATTAGTGTAAAAATAAGACCCCTTATATTTCTGTGACATAAATCTGTCGGATTCATGGCTATCTCTTTCAGACACCCATCAATTCTTCGGACAGAATTAACAAATGTAATTCAGAGCAGTTTCTAAAGTAACTGCAAGCAGTTTTATTGTCAGCTACTTCCTCTTCTAAGAGAGGAATCACAATTTACCTTCCCTTCCTGAGGGAGACATATACATCTTAGGAAAACTCAAAAGTAGTTTATAAAATGTGTTTTGTTTGAGTTCTGGATGAAAGGGTCTTGGTTTTCCAAGCAAGTCAGTCTACCCAATTAGAGAAGAAAGTAAAAGGCCTGGCCCAATAATCATACCCACTCTTTGTTTAAGATCGCTGCAAGCACTGACTGCAAAGTAATGACAGTGCTTCTGCTCTCCCCATACTGCAATTACACTTTGCTACTGCAGTGTTAGGACATCTAATACTCTTTAACTCACTCTGAAGAAAATGTGGGCAATTCATACAGAAAATTCGAGGGATGCCACTCTGTAATGGCCAGACAAGATAAAAGCAGTTATTTTACATACTGACGCCTTTCCAGTTTAAAGCATACTTCATTTTAAGCACACTCCTAAATTAGTAGAACTGCATATCATGTCTGGCTACCAGGTCTTGTTCATGTGATTTTGGTAACTTTTCTTTAAGAAAACATAGTTTGTTTCCCTTTTCACACTTCATTCACCCCTTATCTACAAAAAAGAAAAGCTTATTACCAATATAACACAGAGAACCTATTTCCTCAGTAAGAAAGACAGCTAAACCAGAGCCATTAGAAGGTGGAGTACAAGGCAGCAAAACTACAGCTCTGAAGAACCAGCAGCTGCCTTGAAATACTGTGCTTGTGGTGAAATTGCCGCAAATGGCTACTTCTCCACTGACTTAATTGGCACTTCACTGAACTGAAGCAGGATTCATACTTTCATGCTTTTCTGTTCAGACACAAGGAAAGACTATATTAGCTGCTATGATGTACACTGAACATTTAGTCAGTTAACAGAATCTATCAATTTGTTCAATCCATCAGGTTCAGGCAAAATCAGATAAAAAACTTTAGTTCTCTTTAGTGCATTAACTGATCTGCAAAAAGCTGTCAATAGAAAAGAGCTGAATCAGTGCATTTGACTAATATTTTGGACTTCATTAATGGGACCAGAACTCAAGAGGCAAAAAGGTGCCCCTCTATAACCACCCTTGCTATGAGACATATCTTCCAGTGTGTTTACAAGAATTTCAATTCTACAACCATTTTTTCCCCAATGTTTGTGATTTTTAGATAATAGAAATATTTCAGTTGTCATATGTTTATATTGTATAACATTGTCCAGAGACAAGATTTTGACACACCTATAACAATGGTTAGCCAACCTTCTCGGAATGAAATGATTATGTAAAAAATGCAAGCTTCAAACAAAAGTATGGCACAAGAGAGACTTTTCTTAATTATTTCACTTTAAAAACTAGGGCTTAATACTTCTACTGGTAATTGTTTACAAGAAACAGTATTTTTAAAGTATACACATATCTGAATGCAGTGTGAAAAATATGCATGTTAAATATGTCCGCCAGGATTGATTTTGGCATTCCTTCACTCTATCTGATAAAATAACTAAATTATGGAACAGAAAGTATTATAAATTGTATGTGAAAATATATTTCAGCAAGATTTCTGGTTTTAAAAGCTCCAAAGGAATAAGTTCTTCATTTAAGGTCAATTATGACAGCTTAAAGCCCTATTGGGCTACATAGCTTGGCATTTAGTATAAAAAGACCAGATAGAGATCTTCTAAAATAAAATGCTTGCTTGACCATGGTCTCGGAGTCATTTGAGTTTTTCCTGTGACTATTTCTTAGCTTATACTTGTCACAGGGGAAAAAAAAAACCCTCAAACTGTAAACACTAACAGCTGTGTGTAGGGTAAATGTCTCTAACTGAACCATTGAACCTTAAGGCAGAGCCTGTTCCTTGCTAACTGCAACAGTTATGGACCAGCTCTAAAGAAAAGTGGCATGTCCCAAATCCTCCAGTTAACAGAGACATGAAACACAGGAGGCTGCTCTCACAGTGCATTATACATACAGATTGTTCAGGTAGGGAAAATGGAGGGCTTGGGGTTCTGAAAAGGGTATGTGGTGGAAAATAAGACTACCTAAACGAGGGAGGCTTCGTAATACAAACGGAACCCAGAAAGAAGATAACAAAGATCCTACCTGGAGGAATGATCCTGGAAGTGGGGGAAGATCCTGAAGATTAGAAGGGTTTCATGAACCATGATTTCTTTTAAGACCTACAAAAATGAGGAGAGCAAATGCACTTATGCTCTATGGTTTAACACGTTTTCTCTGTAGGCAGGGAAGCATAAGCCTTGATCATTTGATGTCCCTCAATGCTTTAATGATTTCTTAGTGTCTTTCTAATATTTTGTTCTCCTTTTTGTGCATATCCACTTGCTTTTTATTGTAGGGCTACATAAAAGTTATGATTGTTTTGATTTATGAGGAGTTAGCTGTTGAAAAAAACCTTGCTGATAATTTTGGAACTGTATTAGGTTTTTGAAGATATAAAAGCATACCTGCTAAAACATGGACAGGCCAAACATGACCATCACTATTTAAGATTCTGCTAAGATTTTATGTCCATGACCATAGCTTTACAGGATGAACCCAAGATCATTTATTTGAACCCCTCCATAGATTATTGCAGAAAGAGCAAGTATTAAACCCTTTATGACAGAATAAAGATGATTTAATGGTGAGTTTGGTAATGGCTTCTCTTAATATTTTTCTGTGCCTCAGAGACTAGGCATTTGGGTGCATTGCCTCAGGGAGGATTATTCAATTTTTATAATGCTAGCATGCATCACAACTACCCTTTTTTCTTCCCCCTTTTGAGTTACAGGAAGATCGGTGCCCCCATTCGTAGAAAAGAGGGGAATCTGTTTAAATAATAAGCAATGGGAAATTAGTTTATGGTTCAAAATCAAGTTTGCAATCTGTGCTAGGGAGACAAAAGCAGATTAGATATATCCTTAACAGGAAATATTGCCATAGAAACTGAGGGAATACTTGCTAGCTATTAGAAGCACAGAGATAAGACTTATTTTAATTTTTGGGGGCCTTTTATTATTACAAAATCCTTGCAGTTTTAGCAGAAGAAATATCTATAATCCCCTGAGATTTATGCCTTTATTTTACTTTTTATCCTTCATGATGTACTAACCTCAATAAACTTCTCTGGCCTGTAGAAACATTCTAACTTCAATTCATTATTTCATCATATTAAAACTTATTTCAAGGCACATTAGGCTTTTCCAGCCAGAACACTAATATGATGTGTTTGTTTCAAACAAACGAAAAAAAAGTGGTGATGGGAGGGACATTTTTTCATTCAGCACTCAGTGAACTGAGACTGTCTCAAAATCTCTAGTTGCCTTCAGAGCTGTTAACTGTGTTGTGCTTGCTTTAAATGTATTGAAAAGAGCAGGACTGTATAGGAAAAAAATGATTGATGTCATTTTAAGGGAAAACTTGGTGTCAGAAAAATATCTCAAGGAAAAAAAAAAAAACAAAACCACAAAAAATACGAGAAAGCTCTCAGGACAATTTCACCTGGAATTTTCCCGTTGCTGTCCTGGCAATTTTCCCGTTACTGTCCTGGCAATTGTTCCTGGCAGAACCCTCAAAAGAATACAGTATATGTATACAGATACATAAGAACGGAGGTGAACGTCTCCTTTCTGTCTTTTCTGTATGTATAGCTTTTACCAAAACAAATCTGTTCAGGTGTCATGGTTTAAACCCAGCTGGCAGCTAAGTACCCCACAATCATTTTCTCACTCTCCAGCCCCCCCAATGAGATGGGGTAGAGAATGAAAAAAAAAAGGTAAAATCCAAGGGTTAAGATGAGAGGAAATAATAATAATAACAATAATAATAATAATAATAAGAATAAGAATAAGAATAAGAATATGAAAGCAAACAAGTGGAAGTAATTTGTTAACAAAAATTCTATACTGCATCAATTTATGAATGAAACAAAAAAAGGAATCATACATTAAAGGACTATTGGTAATGTGAAAGTGAAATAGTTCCTTTAGGCTTAGGAACTTTTAGGAACTATCTTTCATTGCTATGGAACATAAACTGAATGCTCCTACCTAAATATTCATAAGTATATCGTAATAGAAAGATGACAACACTCCCAAGAAACATGAATAAATTTCACTGTCCAGGACGGGTGGGTGAAAAACAAAAAGCCAAGAATATGGCTGAATTAGACAGAAAATTTATTAATGCAATTTTTCAGAGAACTGCTAGCATTATTTTATACACTGTAAATATATTACAACTGTCAGAAAGAGAATGTCAGCCCATTTTTTGACTCTTCTTCCCCAAATCACCTGTAGTTATGAGAATTAGAGAGGGGAAGTGTTTTTACATTCCTACTGTATAAAAGATAAGTAATTTCAACTCATTTGTCAAAGAGGTTTCTCTTCGTTAATTTTCAGTTTTAGCTTTTCAGGAGGCATTTCTTCAGGCAAATAAATATGTAGTGCACAAGGAAATTCTATACTGTAAGGCACATTAACTCAAACCTAACAGCCTTAGATTCCCGGCTTGTTTATAAATAAATTTCAAAAATAAACCAAACCGAAAAAAAACATGTACTTTCTTCTTTGGCAGTATGCAAATAACCCCCTTCCCAATCCATAATACACCTCTCCTCTTTGTTCTTCAACCTTACAAAAACAAAGGGGCAGAATGCCCAAGAACTAAAGCATAATTCCTGTCAGTCCATTATACTTAGTTCTTCAGTGCATGACACTGCAGATAGCTCTTTTCTGTATGTTTGGGTGAAGTTTTTGAAGACTTAAATTAAAGGAAAAAAGTTAAATAAGTTAAAAAAAGAAAGGAAAAAAGAACTTCAGTTAAAAAGTTTACTTTGCATGCCCATGTGATTTATGATTGCATAAGACATGAGAATCTCATTCCAGAAAAAAAAATCAGTTTCGTATGTATGACATTTTCAAACCACATAAGTGAAGTACTAGTGAAAAATATTGATTTTATTTCTACGAAGCTGTCAGATTATGGCATACTTGATATCTCACAGTAATAGACGAAAAGGAGGTAAAATGTTCCATAATCACCTTCCTAGTTGCCACCAAGCTGCCCCTGTGAATTGTGTAGAAGATCAGTAGATGCATTGCCTTCCTTATCTGTGAAATTCAATCTCATCTTTGGCTTAAACGCAAGACAGAGACATACAAATACACAAAATCTCCAGCCATTCACCTCCATTATTTTTTAATTGAATGCTTATGTGCATTGGTCTCTCAGCACCCTACTGATAACAAAATTCCTTTTAACTCTCTAAGCTATGAACTCTGTTTCCAAGGACACTGCTTCTTCACTGGGATTCTTCTTCAAAAACTATCGTGGTTTAATTTTTCCCCTTTTCTTCTCTAGCCCTGTGTAATGCTCCAAAGATTTTTCTTTCAGCTTCCTAAAGAGGCAGAAACAGGTTTCTTTATTTCTCACTTTTCTCCCCTGCACTGAGATAAACTTGAATGGCAGCCAGTTGAGGGGATTAAAATGGGAAGAAAATAACTTCAGATCAAATATTTAGCTGATATCTTTCCTCCTAGATTATCAGCAGGAGATGTGCATATATGTTTTTGGGAAAGTCACCGCTCAGCAAACCATCTGCTTTTGATTGCAAAGTAACTGTAAAAAATTTAATAATATGTAACATCTAGCAAATGCACTTCAAAAAACCTAGGAATGACTGACTGCTAGAAGTACAGATAAAAAGTTGCTATTTATTATTTAAATTTACGTTAAAAAATAAATGGATATTCTTCACTTCTGCATACAAGCTGCACACTGGTACAGAAAAGCCCTCACACAGCGTAGGTCAAGCCACACAGCAGGAGTAGCAACAGGATCTCAGATATGCATAGGCTACTAGGGTTTTGTCCTGAGCTAATCAGTGGGACCTGAGAAGATGGATCTTTCACTGCAGCCTTGACCCTTGTTCCCCTGAGGATGTGGCCCCATTTGTGTTCTGCACCAGGCACAAATGATAGGCTTTGGGCAATGGGACAGCTCGCTGCCCTGTACAGGGAACGCACAACCTACCCTGGGCCAGTTCCAGCTGCTCCTGAGGGGATGAGAGAAACCAGTGCCTATCAAACACTTCAATCGGTTGGAGGAGAGCATGGTACCTTGTGTGAGCTTATTTATTAAAAAGAGTGGGGATAGCCATGTGAGGGCCATTGATGGAGCAACATGCTGGTGGCAGTTGGCCTGGATTGACCAGGAGAGACACTGCCTTGGGAGACCCATGCCAAGACATGTAGAACAACATCAGGTGGATGACGTGGGTGATGGCCAGATCTGGCATGGCCTAAGGGGGGAATAGCCAGGATGGCCTGAGGAGTATGGTGGGAATTGTGTTGGTGCCCTAGTTCTGTGTGGAGGAAAGTGCACGCAACGTGTGGACAGGATTGAAATGAGGAGCCCGAGGGGATCCATGAAGGTGCTGGCAGGGCAAGGAGGTGCTTAGAAAGAGCTGGGACTGGTCTTTCTTTTAGTCCCTGCCTGGTGTCCCAGAGCCCTGTCCCTCACCACATTCAGAGCGGTGACTGGGAGCTCTGAGACCTGTGGTTAGCCCATGTTGTACTGCTGTGGGCTCACCATGGCTTGAGTGGGTGGCTGGAGGGAGAGGGGCCACCCAGCAGAGCAGGGTCAGGGTGAGGGCCCTTGTCCAGGCAATGTACTGCTAATCTGGATAGTGACCATTGCCCTGGGTGCTACAGGGGCAGCCTGCGAGCTAGGAGGGGCTAACTGGAGCTGGGCCAGACCCCTCCAACCTCTCAGAAGGAAAAATAAAGCTCGTGAAGGCTGCCTAGTTTCAGCAGCTGAGCAGACCTATGGAAAGGGGACCATGACTGCTCAGCAGTCCTATACTCCTCCACAGTCAAGAACAAAGCCTGAACTCTATAACAAATGTTCCATTTATTCTGATGTTGAACTAATAAGCTAGACTTTAGAGGGTGGAGAATGGATGTGTTTCCACTATTGCAATATTTTTGGTTTTGTTGAAGTGCCAACCCTTAAAGCCTGGTCTGCAAGCATGAGCAGCTGAAGTTTCTGAGGAGTAAATGCAAAAGAGTAAATCTGTTTACTGGGGCAAGGAGTGGAGTTCAGCTGCAGTCATGTGCACATGTTACTTATGTCAATTATTGTCTTACAAGAAGAGATGATATGGTAACTCATATATGCTAAGATTGTGATGATGTTAAAGGAACTTAAAATGGATAGATATTCAAACTACTCTTGAGTAATCTGATTTAAGGAGGTGTCTGCAAGGTGCCCTGTAGGGGGTAAAGGCTGTGAACTACCCTGAGCCAGTTACAGCTTGTTCCAATGTGAAATAAATGAAAACAACCCATTACATGCCAAAGTTTCCCCCAGTCAGAGGAACACATAGAGGTGCTAAAATATGTGTAAGAAAGGGCAGTAACTGCTAGAAGACTAAGACCTGAGGACATAAAAAATAAAACATGTTAGGACATGGAGCGAGACCTGAAGTTGTGTTAGGAGAAAAAGGAAGGAAGCAGAGAAGAGATAAAAATATAACACGTGGAGATGTACTCTTGGAAAGAGGTGCTGCATGACAGAGGCGTATATCCCTGAGGGGAGTTCAACCCTAAGGTGACCCATGTTAAAACAAGGATATCCCTGTGGATAAGCCTTGCCAGAGCAGGGATGCTCCCAAAGGGTCTGTGGCCTGTAGGTGAGCTACACTGGAATGGATACTAAAGGGTCTGTAGCCCATAGAGGAACCCATGGTGGAGAAAAGAAACAGTACTGAGGAACAGAAGAGAAACCAAGTAAGAGCCATGAAGTAATAACGAAATTATGCCAGTGGTTATGCACTGACCCCAACCTCCAGCTTCATATGTTGCCTCACCAGTGGAGTTGTGAAAGGGTCTGAGTTTAACATACAGTGAAAACAAGAGAAGTTGAAAGTAGGAAGGGAGGAGAAAAGGTGTTTCCTTAAGTGTTTATTTACTCCCTTTTTTCTTTAATATCAGAGTCAGTAATCAGATGAATGTTAATAGAGGCTAAATTAAGTGAAATTCTCTTAGTCAGCAGTGCCCATGCTGTGTGATTACAAGGCAGAGTTCAGTTGTGAACTCTGTAGACAGAGATTGGAGAATGATGGAGTGGAAAATTTGAGTGTTCATCTCAGATAATGAATCAAATTTTCTGGCTACTTGACTGAATAGACAATCAGTCTATGCAGACAGTCACTAGGGATGCCAAGATGAGCAGGTGTACAGGGGCATTTCCTGCACCAGGAAATCTCAAGGAAAGCTGAAAGAGCTGCCAGGAGTCCTCATGTCATGCAACAGTCCCCCTTTCCCTCCCCTTTCCCCTGTATAAAACAAGCTCCTAACGAGCCCTAGCAACCAGGCACTCTGTGAACAGGGTGGGCAGGAAAGGAATGGCACTGTAGCCCTGCCAGCTCAAGCAGGGAGCAATGGTACCCACCCAGTGGAAAGCCATGGCCTCTCTAAGCTCTGCACTCATCACAGCTGAGGCAGCTGCCCAGACAGAGCTCCAGTGGAAAGATGCTGCCACCGAGATGTAAGGTGCAGGGTGTGCCCTGCCCTTACGCCAGTGCAACACCAGCAGTGAGCACAGTGAGTTTAAGATGTTTATCCAACAAAGTCTTACTTATGTATTTAGCTTTTACACAGAAGGTAAATTCTGTCTGAGCTATAACCGATGGAAGCTTCGCCAGTGTCTTAACTAGGACTAGGGTTTCGCCTTGAAGTCAGTGGTATTACTGACAGGGTATAAAGAGAATTCCATGAGTAAACCTAGGGAGAACTAGAACCAAATTTATTCATGGTGTCTTACAGTACTTTATGGATTGATCTTGGGGTTGCTTGATTTTAGTTACTGTAAAGCTTGTTTTATCAAATTGATTTGCAAGTTCACAGAATGATGCTGAGATTAAAGGTGATTCTTTCTTTATTCAACTGCAAGATCTTATATTGCCTATAAAATTGCAGTTACACAAAATGCTGTTCCCAGAACTTACAAAATGGACAGGTGCCAAACAAGTAAAACAGATTCTGTTTTCGATACATGAGACATAGTTTGCTCATATTTAAACATACTATCTATAAATAATTCACATTTTAGAAACATATGGGTAATGTGGCCTAATGCAACTCATTAACTGTCATTATCCATTTCAGAAGTGAAACTAATTTGCTACATTTGTGTTCTCTTTTAGCTCATGTAGGAGATGAAATGTAATTTCTAGGGTAGGTAATAAAAGTTTCCTCTGAAGGGAAAAATTCAAATGTGGATCATGAATTATGTTGTTTGTGTACTAAAATATGGTGTAGTAACTTTCTATGACTTTGTGAAAGCAAATTTCAGTGCCTTTAAAAATGAGTGTAAATGTAAAATAAGTTCAGATTGATCGCATTTAAAATGAAAGTAATGTCTTGAATCCTGATTATGATTTTTTCAGATAATTCTGATTATAAAACATCTAATTGGAGCTAAGTTAGTGTTTTCTATTTTGTTTTAATTACCACCTGATTCAGATGTACTAGTTATGCTAGTATCAAGTAAGTGACCTCCCCTATGCTCTTCGCCAGCAATAATCTCTGCTGTTATTCATCCTTCCCTCCCCTCTTGCTCTACTTCAGCTTCCTGTGCTTCTTCCAGCAGTTATCCTGTGCTCCCATCCTTCAGCCTCTATTCTGCCCAGAAGGTTTCAGCTAAATACAGAAAGAGGAGGGAATAAACGAGGGAAAAAATGTGAAGTTCACAAAACTGATAACTTCCTGCACTTACATTATTAACATTAGCAGTGTATCTCATATTAAGGGAAACTTGATCACCAGCTGTACAGATGACTATCAGACCATATGAAGAATCCTTTAAGAGGACAGTGTAGACTGACGGCTGGCTGCAAGCTTGTGTGTCAATTTCAATTTATCTTTTACAATTTTAGGCCACACAGCAAAGTGGATTAAAGACCTCAACCATCAACAAACACTCTGGCAAATCCACAACCTGTCAGCAGCTCCTCTGCCTCAGCTGAGCTGAAAAGAAAGGAAGTGATGGTAAATCAATAGTGCTTAATTGTCATATGAAACACTGCATAATGGCAACACTGAACAGCCAAGCTATTTGTGACAGTTCTCTGCTTTGAGGAAAGCATAGAGTAGATGCATCTTTCTGGAAATAGATTCTAATAGTCTCTGTGTTTGGCAATTAAATTTTTCCTTTTCTGCTGATTTCCAAATATGCGTGAGAAGGGGATCACTCTCTAGCACTATATTGAAATTACAAATATAGATGTGACTATCTACAGGATTTCCAGTTCATTTCAAGATACTCAGTCACTACTACTATTTCTCTCAGAAGAAAATGTAAAGAGATTTAGTATTCATAAATCTATGTAAATCATTGTGAGAGGATGTACTGAAATGGTGTATAATTTTCTTTATCAATTTAGAAATGATACAGGATAACATCCTTTCGCCTGAAAGAGATGATAACAATGCATTGTTCATGTGACCATATATATGTCTGTGATGCAATGTGATCCTCGAGTTAGAGAGAAGAGTTAGAGTTTCACTTCCCATTCCAAAAGTTAAATGTTTGTTAACATGTGAAGCTTAAAGTACATGTTTCTGTATCTCTTGCCTGATATTTATATGGATACCAGATTTTATTGGCCTAGCTCATTGTGATATCTGAAACAATTTATTGTGGTTTCTCTGTAAGATATAACATCACTGAATTCACACCTGAGCCAATACTTTATGTGCAAGTTTTAACATATGATAGGAATAGTTGATGGACAGCTTCCAATTTCTTACATCTTTTCTCTATTGTAACACTATGCCCTAGGGTTTTGTTCCCCTCTATTCTTCTTATCAACGTATGTTTGCCTTGTCATCCTGTTTCTTATCTTGAAAAGGGATTTGTATTGATAAACCATTTACTCAAATGGGCTTTTGCATAACACACCATAATCAGTCATTTTTAACTGTCATGCCCTTTTTAGGAAAAAAAAAAATTGTTTTATTTCTAGTTAAAGTGGTGCCTTTGACCAATTCACTCTTTGATAAGCACTGAAGAGGAAAACCTAATGAATTTTTGTTTTTCTGAGTTTTCTGAGTTATCTGTTGGATATCAAGCACAGAAATACACCCAACTCCCCTTGTACCCCAGCTTTAATAATGCTATCCTTACCATATTTTTCTCTCCGATGGTCAGGAAAAATTACAGATGTTATGTGGTAAACAGCAGAACACCATAATTTTAGGTTGTGCAACATCTCTTTTGCTTGGTGTTATTTTCCACCAATTGACTAGATTAACTCCCCTACAATTTCCTCTCTCTGGATTAATGCTGTCTCAAACTTGTTGGTCATGGTACTGAGTTGAACCACACCAGAATTTCAGTGTGGATTTCCTCTGCTTAAGGAAACTGTCATGTGCCAATATCTGAAAGTTGAACATTTCTTATCTTTGAACTTTCTCTTACCCTAATAAAATACCTATAACCTAACTTTTATCTTTTCATCAGTTGCACCCAGTGCAACTCTTAAATCATGATACTACACCTTAAAAGTTGGAAATACTTAGTGACCTCTTATTAATAAAGTCAAAGTAGTTTTTGGTTTTTAATAGCTTAGTCTTACAACTTTTTTTCAAGTCAGAAATTTTATTTTAATATGTATACATTACATATCCTTTTATATTATATTAAAACTCATGAAGACATTTCCCCATCCTCTTCAGTTTCCATTTACTTTTGTAGTTGAATTAACTAACATGTGACTGAATTTCCTTATTCAGTGACATTCTTTATTTAGTTTTGAATGTACCTTCTAATTGTACAAAACTAATGTATTAAGATAGCAATACCTTGGTATATCTTCCTCTGTTCTTAGCTATACCACATTAAGTGAGGTGCAGTCCAGTGTGTTGTCCTTTTATCATTGATGTGAACTGGGACTGTGAGCTTCACTCTTGTTTAGCCATTCCATATGTACAATTTTCAAAGAGTTTTCTGGAAGCCCGAGCAGAATTATCTTCTTTAAGCAGAAAAGCATGAAAACATCTCTGTAGGCAAGATGGAGATTGATGATGATTATCTATTTACTAAGAAATTAAAAAAAACAACAAACAAACTGTGTGAAATAGAAAACCACCACACGCTATTCTCCCTCTGGGAAAATGAATGAGAAAGGGAATACACTGTAAATGTTCGTCATATTGTTTAATATACTATTCAGAGGTATTCAAATATTAGAGCAAGGACAGTTAATTTGTGAATAAAACAGGAAGAAGAATATCCACATTTAAATACAGTCTTATGCTTCTACTTGGGGTACTTAAGTGAGTTAGATCTAATATCCATTTCATGTATTATGTGTTTTATGCATTGTTTTTATTCCCTCCTCAATTCCTATTTAAAGGAATATTTATTTTGTTGAATAAGTAACAACATACCATACAAGTGTGTTTTTTAAACAAACAAAAAACCTCAAATCTGGTCAATATATTGCGTTTTGCATCTGTTCTGATGGTGCACTAATTTTCCTTCTAAATAATACTGAGTTATCTTCACTTTGGATGTACATAAAAGTTAAAATTTTCACTGCCAGACAGACATACTCTTTTCAAAGTTCTTGTTATGAAACTGTTATTTGAAGAAACCAACACTGCGGGTAAATTTTAAGGAACTTTTCTGTGTGTAAGATCCAGGTGCACCCTGTCTTAATGCAAAGAACACAAAAGGAAATTGCGTGAAATGTGCTGTATGGTAGCTGCATAGAGCAACATTAGGAGTATTTCTGCGTTGACCTTTAGATGTTTGAGGCTTTTTTCTTTATTCGATATTGTAGTTCTATATTCTGTGTTACAATTTTATATCGATGTATTGGTTGATTTTTTCCTAATTGCAACAGATTTGACCACTGGTGGCTTGAGCTTTATTCACCAGTTTTCTTTCATTCTGCATGCCTCTAGGACACACATTGCTGTAATTTTGTGGTGAGGACATTGCTGAGTCAGCATGGCAATAAATTGTGAATAATGTCTCTGCAAATGGGTTATTTTAGTACATCTCACCAGTACTTACATGCTTGAGTGACTGCAGCCAAATGCTTTTCCTTAGTCGTTATGAAATCCTCATTCCTACCTCTTATGTAATCCTAGCCCAAGCTACCACTCATTCTTAAGTCTGAGAACTTTCCTTGAAGCAATGACATAACAACAGCAATGATTCACTTTCTGATATGCCTACACAACAGCAGAAGCTTGCCAAGCTAGAGAATGAAATGCCCAAGGTCAGTGACAGTGCAATGTAGAAACTTTGTGAAACAGGCATAAATACCTAATTCTAAAAAATATTAACAATCAGCTAAACTGGGGATACTGATTTCTCACAGAATATATTCCCTTCTTGATGGAGTGCTTTATTTAAGAAGTTCTTTAAAGTACAAGGCATTTCCAGTCTTTCATTCAGATAGACAGTAAAAAGTACTCCACGTTCAAAAAAAATGAAATTTTTCATATTTGGGTTTCCATCTTAGCCTTTCCATCCTCTGCAATTTTTAAGCTCTAGAATGCCACACAGAAGATGTCTCTTCTCGCATCAGTGTCTCAACTAGAGAAGTATAATGTGTTTTACCTGCTTCTTCTATTCCTGTGGTTTGAGTTCTCTTACACAATGGCCCAGCCTCACTGAGAAGCACCTATGATACCATTATCTAAACTGTTCTGCAACTTAGAATTTTTTTTGGAAATAGTGCATGGTGCCTTGAAGTACTCTGGGAAAAAACACCAAGTCAGTATTTTCCATTTTTCTGATGGAAACACATATTAAATTAATTGATGTGCCATGATTCTTTCAATTTTCCCCTGAAGAAAAAACTGTTTGTGAAGAGGAGATTATGATTTAAGTCATGAATTTAGAAGAAATCCTAATATCTAGACAGGGAGAGAAATTGGGATTAACCTCTTGTGCTTAACATTTGGTCCCATCTGTGCTTTCCCTGTTGCTTTCCGTGGGTCAGTTCCTCCTAAATGTTTTACATTTTCCCAGCTGCTTTTGTATAACACTTGCCATATGGATTGTATAAAACATGTGGACATGTCAGTTGAGGGATCAAAATCACTGTGCTTGAGTATGATACCAATGTTTTTATAGCTTTAATACGTAATACATGTATGCGTTGAAAGTGTGTATTAGTACTAGGTATTAATAGATTTTTGTACCTCCTAAGTAATGATGGCAACAGTGACTATCCTAAGAGGTCTAAAATACTGCTGGGAATGATATGTTAACTCTGCAGTTGCTATGATTTTTAGTAACTCAATCTCTAAGTGGAGTTGCTGTGTATTATATGACTCTCATTTATGAGTAGCAGGACTTGAATGCAAAGTGTCCCCAGGAAATACAAAATTTAGTGTGGGACATCCATTCTGTATCAATAAAAATGGAGTGAGTAAGGAAGACAAGTTTAGGAGATTTCTTTTTGGTATGTTGACAGAATTTTGACTTACAACAACTTGCTTTTTGCACAATTTTAAACTTTGATGATACTAAATTGGGAGGAACTGTTGACTTTCTTGAGAGGTCCTTCAGTGAGACCCAGACAAATTAGAGGGCTGGGCAATCATATGAAGTTTCACAAAGACAAGTGCCAGATTCTGTACGTGGGACAGGGCAACATTGGATGTACATACAGACTGGGGAATGAGAGGCTGAAGAGCAGCACTGTGGAAACAGGTGACAGCAAGTTGAATGTGAGCTAGCAGTGCCCTGGCAGCCAGGAGGGCCAACCATGTCCTGGGGGGCATCAGGCCTCACCAGTCTGTCGAGGGAGGGGATTGTCCTGCTTGGCTCTGCACTGGGGTGGCCTCACCTTCAATATTGTGGCAGTTTTGGGCACCACAATAGAAGAAAGATATTCAGCTCTTAGAGAGCATCCAAAGGAGGACAATGAAGATGGTGAATGGTCTAGAGGGTAAGTCATATGAGGAGTGGCTGAGGTCATTTGGCTTGTTCAGCCTGGAGAAGAGACTGAGGGGAAACCTTATAGTTGTCCACAGCTTCCTCACTAAGGAAAGCAGAAGGGCAGGCTCTGATCTCTTCTCTGTGGTGACCCGTGACAGGACCTGTGGGAATGGCATGAAATTGTGTCAGGGGAGATTTAGGTTGGATATTAGGAAATGGTTTTTCACCCAGATGGTGGTTGGGTGCTGGAACAGGCTCCCCAGGGAAGTGGTCACAGCACCAATCCTGATAGACTGCAAGAAGTATTTGGACAATATTCTCAGGCACATGATGTAATTCTTGAGGTAGTTTTCTACAGGACCAGGAGTTGGACTTTTATGGTCCTTGTGTATGCCTTCCAACCCAGGAGACTCCATGATCCTATGATTTAATTTGTAATCAGATAGTAAGTAAGATGTGTTAATATTTATAAGATATGAAGTATACATATTGTGTATTACTACAGTTCCTGCAGTTTAAATTTTAAAGAAGTTCTAGTGAAAAATATAACCTTTCCTGAGACTTTCACTGCTATGCCCAAGAATCAGATGTGTCTCTTGAAATAAGCAGATCTTTGCAATGCAGTCTATTGCCTTGTGTGATAGGCTTTCTCATCTTAAATTTAATGCAGTAAGGGAACAAAGTGTCATTGGCTGATTTTGGATGCTTTAGATGTAATTACAAATCATTACTGACTTTGGAATAAAGCCAGATATGTAAACTTTTATGAAAATAGTGGTATACAAAATGGCTCTTGATACAAATAGTATTGTTTTCTGTTGTTAACAACCATATAATTGCTTCCAATTTCCACAAGAATAAATAGAAGTGGATCCTAAATAGCAGTGGATGGTAAATAATGATCATAAAAACATTGTGTGTGACTAGTGCTTTAAAGTAGAGATATCAAGATACAGTTCTGTGTCTCTTGGGGTCAAAATCTAGAAATAATCCTCAATGCAGCTCCCCTGTTAACTTAATTTTACTTAGTTTATTGTAAAAGAATAAAAGTAAATAGGGAACAAACTGAAACCCAAAAGGTTACAGATGCCAGCACTGGAAGCAGAACTCTATAAGAATTTCTCAAAATGTGAAAAATACTCTGGAGAGACAATTTACAAATCTGTGAGAACCAACATTGCTTTTATGTGATACACCAAAGTAAAGAAAACTTAGATTTGAAAACTTACAAAAAAAAGAAAAATGTACCATGGACAGGTTTTGGAAAAGACATCAGCACATTTCTTCAGGTTGAGACATTTTAGAAATAATCATATGAATAAAGCCAAACTTATCGTGATTCTTTTTACATTATTGTGCAAAGTTGATAGGAACTGTTGTAGCCCTTGAATAACCAGTGCCACATCACCTGGACTAAGTATTCACCTTATAATAGAATCTGCATGTGATTTTATTATAAATTTCCAATAGACTTGGTGGCATCTTTAAGTTCCTGCAGATCAAAACTCAAAATAACTTCATCACAGAAAAATTGAAGCAAATATGAAAAGGAGACAGCTCCAAATAAAGACTAGTTTTGGTAACTTCAAGCAGAATGACACAGGTGCTACATTGGTGTTCCCTTGATCAGGCTGTTATGATGGTACTTGTAAATCTTAACTCTTGAAGAAGAAGGTTGAAGGCTACATCTCCATACTATCAATTAAGCTCTAGTATGTATCATCATTATGATATGAAGAATTATATCTGTGCCATGTTGACAAGTTTTATAAATCACTAATATTTCTAGAAGTTAGAATTCCTAGACATTTATGTGCTTTTTAGATCAGTTGTATAGCATTAGATCTTCATCATGTAGGATAAGAGAATCTATTAAAACCTAATTAGGAACAATTTTAATGGGCTTTGTTTACCTTGCTTAAGCAAGACTTCCAGTTCCAGAGGGAGGTTTTTCCCGAGCAGTGAATGCTTGCATAGCCAGTCTCCAGTGGGGTACTTAATTTTTACCACTTTTTTTATTGGTTCAATAGACTACTGGAAACTAAATGAGGAGGGAGAAAGCCAAATTTTCGGGAATGTTACAGGAACTAAATATTTTATTCCTAAATGCATTCAATCCCTAGAAGACTTGTGTCTATTCAGAAATGCCAATGGTTTTCTGCAGCTACTGTGTAAATGTTCATTGAAAATTACTGTCTTTTCTATTTCTTTTGCACATCTTTAGACACTGAGTTCTTTTGGCTATAAAAAGTCTGATTTTTTGTAGGTATTAGACCTACTAAAATATTAAATAAGGAGAGTAGAACTTCCATGTTACAAAGTGAGATACATGAAAAAAAATTGAATGAATGTGGAAATATATGAAAGTGGAAATATAAACCACTTTTAATTGAAATGAAATATTTTAATGTATTGAAGCTGGAAGAAGAAAAACAAGAACGACACTAAATTCTTCTGCCAAATACTGTGGAAATGCATTCATTGTATTAATCTCTGATAGCAGTAAGACTCAAAAAAAAGCCCCCAGTTGTAAGATAGAATAATTTTAATTCAGGAAGAACTGCATAACTACTGAATGTAGCACTCATTGCTAATGATCCGTATTTCTTCACAAAAACAGAAATCCCAAAATATGCTTTGGCTTGAAAAGATTATTCACTCTGTTAGTAAGGTCCTATAGGTGACTACTTCAACCAGTTTTGCTTTTAACATGTTCCTTTTAGCTGTGCCTATCTCAGGGAATCACTTCACCAGGAGAAAATTCCTTTTTCAAATGAACTTCCATTTTTAAATACTACTCAAACAATACAATAGTCAATTATACAATAAAGTTCATCATTTACTTTAAGGAAACGTATAATTTGACCCATAAAGCCCTTGTGCCCGCACCTGGTGCTTTCAGTGGTTCTGATGCATTTTTTAGTATGCTTTTGTGTTGTTTTTGTTACAGTGTTTATTGTGGCCTTTTAAATACAATTTGATGATGTAGATTTCTGTGCAGGTTTTTTGTGGGCATTTGGTGGATGAGTGAAAGGTAGCTTAATGAGTAATAAGTAAATAGAGTATTGCACATTACAGTTCATTAGCTGTTGTGCTGTCTAACTATGGAAGGAGATTGTTTCATGGATTTCTGTGGTACCTTAATACAGCTGGAGAACATTCTATCAAGACAAACTGCTGCATGAGAACATACTGAGTCATTATAATGTTCCTTTTCCTTCCACTTTTGCTTTTAAAAAGCAGCACTGCTGAAGGCAAAGCCCAAAAATTCTATTCAGAACACCTGTACTTATAAATTACTTGCACTGAAGAGGAATGAAGAATAGTAATATGCAGTAAGTGCAGGCAAGGGTGCAGCAGGCTAAATGAGAGTTTATTTAACAGAAGAACTAAGCTTGAAATCAATTAAAACTCAATTGTATACAGCAATTGGGAAACAAATAGATTTTGTTCCTTGCAATACCCCTACTTTCACACATCGAATTCTTTACTGATTTACAGTCAGCTCTAAACTTACTCTTTCTTGATCAGTGTGATCCAAATATAGCCTCAGATAAAGAACAGGCTATAAAAAATTAAAAAAGCTGGCAAATGTTCCTCTTGATTATTCTTCAATCCAGAGATCAAAGTCAGGTCACAGGCTTTTGTTGCAGTACCTTTACTTTTCTTATCAATACACATGCTCATGCTCTTCACGTCTCCATCAGCTCTCATACCAGCATGATCACAAAAAGCAGAGTTATGTGTGTAGGTTTTGTGTATGTCATTACATAATCAAAGAACCATTTAGGCTGGAAAATATCTCTAACACCATGAAGTCTAACTTTTGACCATTCACCACCCTGTTAACTAGACCATAGCACTACGTGACAAGTTGTCTTTGTTTAAAGACAAATACTGGGGCAGAAACTCCAATAAAATGAACTCCCTCCCCTAATATAGAGATACAAAAATGAGAGGAAGTATAAGTGAAAAAAAAAACCAAACAATTTACTGACCGTGAAAACAGCAACACCACAAAGATACAAAGGAAATGGCTTACCCACAAAAAAAGGAGTCCGAGTGTTCACCATGTCACACGGTCCTCTGGGAACAAAGGGGAAAGAGAATGGTGGAGGGTCCTCCCCGCCAACCACCCCCATCTGTCTAACTAAACAAAAGAAACAATGGGAGAACAGGGCCAAAAGCAAAAAACTCAAGAAAACAGTGTTGCTCACAAGGAGTTACACTCTTAAACTAGCCACTTTATATCCCTGGTTATGTTCACGTCTTAACTGCAGCAGTGGTATTAGTTCAGAGTCTTCTTGTTCCCTGCCATGTGTTGCCTCCAGCACGATGTGTTGGCCCACTTGGCTTGGCTGGGCTGCAGAGCAGCAGCAGGGGCTGTCCCAGCATGGATGAGCGCTAGGAGCAGCGATTCACATGGTGTGAGCTGAGTCAGTTTGGTGCTGGTCTGGGCAAATGATTGGGGTTCCCCATTTCGGTTGCCACGAGGGTGGTGGCAGCATGATGGTGACCCCCGGGGCTGTTTTGATTTTAAAATTTGGTATTTCTCATTACCCTAATTTGTCTTTTGATTGGAAATAAATTAAATTAATTTCCCCAAGTCAAGTCTCTTTTACCCTTGATGGTACTTGTTGAGTGTTCTCCCTGTTTTTGTCCCAACCCATGACCCTTTGGTCATCTTTTTCTCCCCCATCCTCGTGACTAGAGGGATAGGTAGGAGCAGCTTGGTGGGTACCTGGTGTCTAGCCAAGGTCAACTCACCACTAATTGTCTATTAAATAACCATAATAATTTTCCTCATCACTCTGAATTTAAGTAACATAAATTTTTCGAAGTGGCCAGAGTCAGTGATAGTGAAATCCTCGTAATTCCAGTTACCCAGTTTATAGCAAAAGATATTTTCACTGGTGACCATTTTCCAGTCTAAATTCATGTCCTGAATAATCTAAGATAATAAAAAGGTTATGGTTTGAGCAAGTAAACATTTAAACTAATTTTTAATATAATAAAAATAATTATTTCCGCATTGGTTTATAGTCTCAACAAGGTTGTGTTATGTTACCAGTTATCCAGCTTGAACTACTAAGTGCATCAACTAAATCATCTTTGCTGTTTTTATAGATAAATGTCAGTGGCATCCTGATTTTTCTTATTCTGTTGCAAAATACAATATTGTAGGAAGGGCCATGAAAACCTAACCATGAAGCTGAATAGAATTAAAATAGAAATGAGTCATAAGGTGACTCCTTTTAAATGTGTGCATTCTTAGTGATGTTATAAATATTAGTAATCATCAGCTTTGGCTAAGAATTTAAAAAATTAATAAATCAAATACAAAAGTAAAAATAAATGAGGAAATCAGTAGTCTTGTTCTATGCTATCTTACTCTAATTTCCATTGAATTAGAATGCAAAATGTTTAAGTTCAGTTTTTACTTAATTTTCTTTTTGCATGGGTTTTTAAGTGCAAGTTATTTCCTGTAAAATTCTGCATAAACTTGGTAGTATAGCAGTCTGAGAATGGGGGACAAAAACCAGGACGAGACACAGCTCCAGTATGGCTGGGCAGGACCACAGGGACATTGCCAGGCTGGGTTTCTGTTATCTGCAAGTTCCAGTTTGTCTTCTGGTATAATTTAGAGCATCCAAACAGTTGCTGTGAACTACGCTAAGCTGCAGTTATAACCAAATTAGTTTGCCTAGTGCTCTGAGAGACTGCTTCTCCAACACTTTAGACTTGTGGTAATGTTGGAAAAATAGAAGCTTGGATAGCTCAGCAGGCTCTATCTGTCCATGCACCCTGTCTGATTAGTTACTAGCTAGAAGATAGTGGTATGAGAAGGATATAAAAAACCAGTTTATTGGATTCATGTTTTATTTGCTGCTGCACCTTTAAAATTGGGGTTTGGTTTTAAATCCTAAAATTTGAATAAGAATGGCAAATTTTGAAATAGTTTTTTAAACAGTAACTATTTTCTGACCTTAAGCAGGAGGATCATGGTCAGAAGCAGGTACATTCAGAAAAGGAATTATTTGAATATACTTTGATTTGCTTTGCTTAGGACTATTAACGTTTATAGAAACTATCCTGCCTGGGCAGAGAAAGAGGTAGGATGACCTAATAGGTCTTTTCCATCTCTTAGTACTATTGTTCTGCTATTACATTAAATATATTAAAAATAGATTTGCATAACACACTGGAACAGCTCCAAGCAAGCCATTTCAATCTCTGAGGAACATAATAAATATGTAATTTAAATACTGCATAAAAACATATTTACTGATCTGTCTGCATTTATTCTTCCATTGGTGATTACCAAAGAACTCTCCCTACATAATGTCCAAATCTGTCTTCACTGATTGAAGTCACACGCTCAGAGAGCAGACCAAGGCTTTGTACCTTAGACCATATTGCCTTATTTTTAAAATCTGTAAGAGTAAGTTTTGAAAGTAGAACTAGTCTTAAATCATTGATGAATTTCAACAGGAGTCTCTTTGGTCATAGTACCATGCTTGGCTTTGAAAAATGCACTTTGAACCTACTTTAAAAGAGCTACATATACATTGCTACACTGGATTTTCCAGCTCTAATTACCAGATGGCTGTGTTGATTTAGTTCAACTGTATTGACTCCGCATGTTCCTATGGAGCTGTTTAGTTCTCTTTGAACTTGCAGTACCAAATTTCATGTGCAAAAGACACCAGACTGATCTAAAAAAACAGATTGCAACCGTCCCTCTTTGTGTTACTTTCGGGCATATACAAAATCATGTGCAAGATATACATAATTTAAAAATACTAATAATTTAAAAAGAGCTACTGTTTTATACAACATATAAAGTAGCTACAGGAGCAAGCTGCTAGATGCTAAATATTCACTACCCCTGCTAGTACATCTAATGAATCTTTCACCACCTGGTCATTGATGAGGTGGGGAAGAGTGAGCCTTCTTTGCTGCTTGGATCAAGCTGAGACTTGACATTGCTGAGCTGCTCTCTGCCTAATCTCTATTTTTCTCTTTTATGCTCTGGTAACTTTTTCTGATAGCATTTTTCCTGCTGAATGCTTGAACTGCTCACAATCCTCTTTTTGTCAAGTTTACCTGTCTTTGGTTTTATCTTCTCTCATGGTTTAACCCCATCCAGAAACCAAGTAGCAGCTGCTTGCTCACCACCAGCAAGAGGATAAAGAATCAGAAGAGCAATTGAGAAAACTCATGGGTTGACATAAAGACAATTTAATAGGTAAAGGAAAAGCTGGATGTGCAAGCAAGCAAAACAAAGAATTGATTCACTGCTTAAGGGGCAGGTGTCCAGCCGTCTCCAGGAAAGCAGGACTCCATCACACTTAATAGTTACTTGGGGAGACAAATGCCATAACTCCCCACATCCTCCCCTTCCTCCTTCTTCCTTCTACTTTACATACTGAGCATGACATAATATGCTGTGGAATATCCCTTTGGTCAGTTGGGGCCAGCTGTCCCATCTGTGTTTCCCCACACCTTCCCATGCACCCCCACCCCACTTGCTAGCGTGGCAGTATGAAAAGCAGAAGAGGCCTTAGCTCTATGTAAACACTGCTCAACAATAACAAAAACATCTCTGTATTATCAACAGTTTTCAGCACAAATCCAAAACATAGCCCTATACTAGCCACTGTGAAGAATATTAACTCTATGCAAGCCAAACCCAGCACGCTTCTTTATCTCGTGTGGATCTAATATGCTCTTTCTCACAGTTCTTTATTACTATTTAGCAATTTTCCTGGAAGTCAAGAACTTAAAGTGCTATATCCCAAATAGAGTTTGGATCCACATTGATAATTACTAGACCATAAATTCAGTGACATGTCTCTTTCTCAGTTTTGCAGAAGTCCTAGAAACATGATACATAGATACTCAAGTTGGTCAAGCAGGAATTCAGCACAGGTATAATAGAATTCACTAACTCATTGTTCTTCATATCTTAGGAAAATCATAGTTATTTTGCCATAAAATACAGCTGAGCTATTAAACCTTGTCAGATCCAATCTGACTCTACTGTGCAGTCAATTCATGTGTTTCTGAATCTCTAACACTGTTAACCCACAGCCTGGCTAATTGAAAGGTGCATATTTGATAATATTATGATTATGAAAACCTTAGTATTTTATTTGGCAATTCTTGAAGAAAGGACATAAGTCTTTGCAACTTAATTTGTGGAAAGGACAGACTTCAACAACTGGGAACCAAACTACAGGCTATCTTTTAGAAATGTATCATGTCTCTGATAAATTACTTCGAATCATGGTGAAATAACGTTCACTTATTTAACTCTAATACTTTTTGATTCTTCACAATGTTAAGAAGATATTATTGTAAATTGGAATATTCCTTTATGTTTAGTTTATATATTTCTAACTCAGAATTTGTATTAGAATGCATTTGTAATAGCAAAAAAGTTTGTCTGGCAAAGTTAAAGTAGGACTTTGCCATGCTTATGTAACAGGAAAGAAAATCCACAGGCTGCTTCTGCTGGAAAAGTGTAAGAGTAGTGTACATAAATGTTCTTTGATTTGCTCCTTTCAGGGTTGAAACAAAGCAATGTATCCTGTAGATACATTAGTCTCATGTTGTTTTTAAGCATTTATATTTTAAGACTTCCCTATTTTTACAACAAAAACATATGCATCACACACCTTTCTGTTAATCTGCCTTGTTCTCTCATGGGGAGAGATACTGGGAGTCACTCGTTATCTAAGGATAGAAGAACTTAGTAAAGGAATATTTCTTTTTGTTATTAAAAAGACCAGCTCTAACTTTGGTTTTATATTCTTTAGAATATATCGCAGCTGAAAGAAAGAATTAGAAATAGAAAAAGAATGAAGGCTAATCCTCAATTTAGCAGCATGAATTAAAAAGATCACTTTCAAGGCCTGCTACTTTTCATTCCAAAAATCTTAATAGCAGCGTCTCTTTCTCAGTGTGATCCTTCTTAGCACTCAATAAAGGAAAGCTTTTTTTAAAGAAAAAGAAACAGATATGAGAGCTTCAGTAAAGTTTTGAAAGAGCACAATATTGTCGTACAAATTAGCAGAAAAAGATCTCTTCATACAAATCTGTCTATGAAGAAATCAAAATTTTAACACAGGATATGGGCTATTGTTTGTTTCAGATCTAATTAATCTAGAGAAATTGTCTGTTTAGGGTTGATTTGAAATCATATATTTATATATATAAATGTAGGTTCCTGTGTTCCTTTCTACTTTTTTCCTTTTTAAATTTCTTAAAATATCAGGCAGCCTACAGATCTGCTGCTGTTGTGCCCATGGCCAACCACTGGTTTCAGAGAGTAACAGCTGGCAGCCACGCAGCTCTGCTGCCAGCGGGTCCTTCCTCCTTCCCTCCTCTGCATCAGGGAACTCCAGCGTCTGAAGAACAGTGATAGCAATGCACTCAAGAGAGTTCTCGAGTAGTTTTAATTGTTCAGTTGTGCTATGGTGTTAGAAGTGATTCAGATGTCTTATTGACTAATCTTACATTTCCATTCCATGTTATTTGAGGGGCCTGTCAGTTTCCTTCAGTTCCCTGAGATTTAACTTTCACATTACAATTTTGTCACTGAACAAATTCCATTGGAAGGTGTTTCTTTAGCAAATCTTATTTTAGTGAAAAGTAGAGGAAGCATGGAACAAGATTTCCCCAGACAACTAAAGCAATAAAAATAGAATGCATCTCTTTAAAGAGACTTTCATTCTGATTTCCAATAAAACAGACAAATTTATCTTTTTCTTCTTTCTTTTTCCTTTTTTTTGTCCCAAAGTTTAATAGAGGTTATAGTAGTGTGGTTTCAAATAATATCAGAAAATCTAATTATTCTTGTTAAGAATCATAAAATACTTCTAAGTAGTACTATGTTGCATACCATTTCAAATCATATTTAATTATTATCTCCTAAATAAAAGGAAGGAATGAAAAACTATGAAGACTGCACAGACGATCTATTTTAATTCACTCCCTAAACCTTGAGCTCCTAATTTGATTATGAATTGAAACATTTGTGGGGACTATTAGTTCCACTGCAATCTTCATTTCAAATACCCTGACTTATAGCTCTACTTCTCTTAATAAGCTTTTACAGAAAGTACCACATTCCTTTGAGACTTTTTATTACTTTCAACAAAGCAAAGAATACTTTCTGACCTCAAGTCTGCAGTTAACATGACAGCAGATGGGAATGCTGAAATCACAACTGTGGCTTCATTTCCTTCCACTAGGTGACTTTCTTAGTTTCAAATGGGTACAGGACAAGGGAAGCACTATTATTGGCAGAAAGAGAATTGTATTATTAGCTGAATCATTTGTATGTGCGTCTGAGTATCTGAAATTAAAATAATTGTGATTGTCTCTCTAAATGCTTGGGAACTTCCCAGCTTGGTTTGATGACAGAATTTGAAGGAGTGATTCTTTTTTTTTTCCCTTCCCATGGTAGATCAATATTCTACTTTCCACCTAATTTTTAAACCTCTTCCCTTACTTTTCTTTAAACTGACTGCCAAATGTGTAAACTACTAGGATGAAAATATTCAAGAGTTACAAAATAAGAGACCATATTCTTTTGTCCTGTCTACTCATACCTAGGGAATTAATTGAAAAATTTGAATTAAAGGCAGATAAAAATGTTGAAAGACACTTAAAATTGAAAGATGTTGCTCAGAACTCCACTACAGGTTCATTAATTTATTAAGAGCCTTGTATTACCAAAATACCCCTGCAAAAGTTAGAATACTTTACTATGACATCTGCTTGATGTACATGGCTCCTGTACTACTGTTTTATGGACAGACAAAGGGCACAACATGGCAAGTAAGCATTTATTCTTTCAGTGCAGCAGACTCTGCCTAGGGTAAAACAGGGACATGGGTACATGCGGATACATGGAAAAGTTTCTGGACTTTTCTGTGGGGATGGACAGCTGATCTCTTTATATGTTGGCTATTTTGAATCATAAGATAATACAACAATGTCAGTTAAAAAATATCCAAACAACAGAACTGGTGATGTCATAAAAAAGAGGAGCTCTTTAGAGCATATTCACTGACTGTAAATCAGCCCAAATGAAAACAGTAGGATTTGAATATTTATTTCAAGAAAATTAGAATAGGTAGTGATGTTTTTAATAAGACTTTTAGTTGGGACCTGTAATTTGCGTTCTCTCTATGATGGGTTTGTCCGTCTTTTTCATATGAAGGACATTGTACAAATGCAGTCAATTCCTGCTTTCTCTGATTACCAAGGGAAGAAGGAAGAATCTATAATCTGTTAAATAACATAGTTAGGTGTGATTTCTTGTTGGTTGTTGAGACCTATGCTTGAAGCAGAAGACGCTTTCATAAAAAAAGGTACTAAGGATATGTCCTGGATCAAGCTGTGAGGAGATTCCTGGTGAAAAGACTGTATTACTCAGGTCCAGCTTTCTCATACTATTTATGTGGCACTGCACTTTCTTAATAAGTCCTGCTGATTAACAGACAGATCACTCTTCACAGTTCAGGGAAAGTTCTCCTCAAGTGCCACTCAACTGCTTTTAGGGGTCCAAATTTGTTCAGGTTCCCTTTCTCAGCCCGCACTTGTGACAATCATTATTTCACAAAAAAGATGAACAACTTAGTAGGCAACAATCAAAACTTAGTACGCCACATCTGTGCCCTAAATACACATCCTTTGCTTGATGTCTGCTTGGCTCCATGAATCTTGCAACATGTCTAGCCCCCGGGCAGTCCATTGCTTAATGCGTTCTCTATTTTTAATCATCATTCTAAGCTATAACTCTCCCCAAATCTTTAGAGAGGGCCTTTATATTTAGACTTGGTTCCAAGAACCAAAAAACTAAAACAGTATGGCATTTCACTCCTGGACACATAAGTCACCACTGAATCTATATTTATATATGTATTGAACTGGTTTCTGTTAAGCACTCTACCTAAGTTTTAGGCTTGGCAAAGGTTCACAGTACAGTTTTTTGAGACTGAAGCCGTCTCAGATTTCATGCATTTTCAATAGCAGGTCTGTCTGCAAGGTTTATCTGATTGTTCTTCTTTCCAGAACAGAGTTTTCACTTCTGTTTGCACTGTAGAGCCAGAGGAGATAATGAGCTGGATTCTGTCCTGTCTCAGTACCTACAAAATTAACAGCTAAATTCTCATTTTAAAAATCATTTTGAGGGAATTATAATAAAGGTCATTAAACAATTTGGTAATATTTTTGTGTCCCTATGTTAATTACAAGTACTGGATGTTGAGAATTCTTAAGAGAATGTATTTGAATCTTGTAGTCAAAGCTACAGCTCCCAGTTACATGGAAAAAAATAAATCAAGCTACTTCAAAGCAAAGACAGTAAAAGATCTCTAATGACAGTATATTTGTTGTCTATAAAAGTTTGTTGCAAATTACATGTTCTAAAGTAGAAATATAGATTCTACAACCCAAAATTACATTCAAATGACAAAGTAAAAAAGAATTACTGCCTTGTATAAGAAGTATCAGGAATGACAAAGGAAATGGTTGAAAATTTGTGTGACTGTTGGGAACTATTTTATTAATAATTGCTAAATTTTTACAGAAGAAAGATGGTAGAAATGTTCAAATAAAACATGAACACCATAATGACAATTCATCAGAACAGACAGGTGGGAGATTTTTTTATCCATGAAATCCACTACAAAACCATAATTCATTTTAATTTACTCTCTCCAAGCCTTCCTGGCTGCCATCAATGTCTTTACAAACGCATGGCTATACATGTCTTCCACTTCATTGCCAGTTTTAACTTCTGCAGTAGCAGCAGTACTTACAATGTCTTTTTTTTCTTCTCTAAAATTTGTTAGCTCTGTTGGGTTTTGTTCAGACTAGAAGTTAATATGAATCTGAACAGCCTATTCCACCTAATTGCATAGGCTTTTCCTTTAGATTCCTCTGTTCTTCCTGAAAAGAGTGTTTGCCATTTCACAAAAACGTGCATAATATGTTACTCACCTCCTTCAGTTATTGTCTTTCGCTAGTTCATCCAGTTTGTACTAGTTACTAGTTACTTAAAGGCAACTTCCTTTAAACTGGAGCATGGTGGGACCTCCTGTGAGGAATTGTATGGGACCTGCTTTCTTAAGTTCTCAGTTCTTCTTGGACTGGTAGAAGGAGCTCTGCTAGGAAATGAAGACAAAGCCAGATATAGCTTCATTTCAATGTGATTCTGATTTTTTTCTGGTTTGTTTATTTTAGTTTTCTCTGTTAGGAGACAGTCACTGTCTTTAAACTTCACCGAAAGCACTTTTGTATCTTTGGTAGGGATCAAGGGACAGACGGAAGTTTTTCTGTACATTTCTGAAGTTTTCTGTAGTTTAGTAAATCTAGCACAGACATACCATAACGTCTTTGCTTTCAGGACAGATTAAATTCTCTCCTATACATGTAATACACTGAGCTAGCACCACACTTGAGTTTTGTAAGAGTTAAACTCCTTTCCTGAGATACTACTTTTATTTGATGACAGAGAATAAATTCAAATTTGTGGAATATCTTTCTTGCTTTTTCCTTATAACCAGATCCATTTAGCCTTTGCCAAGGTATTGTCTAAATGCCCTCTTTCTTTTTCCCAGGATAAGTTTTGGGTTCACCTCAAATTCCTTGGAATATTGATAAGAAAAATATGGATTTTATTTATGATGTCAGGTTTCTGTTTTCACCCCAAGTAGATGCTACACATTTTCTTTATTTACCTATTGAGTTATTATACGTATGTTCTTTAAGAAAGAATGATTGCGTTTTTTTTTTTTTTTAATAGAAAGTTACTCTGTACTTTTGAGAAAATAATAGTGAAACAACAGACTGTCACATCACTTGTAAAGTCTTGCTGTTACTGTAGGATTGTTCACTATAATGTCTCCTAAATATCTTCAAGTAGCTCATAAGATTTCATGAAGGAAGGAAACAGTAAAAATGAAATTCATTGAAATGAATCCTGTTCAACCTTCTCTGTGTTGCTGTTGTCTGGTGAAATGTTATTACTGCAAGTTCAGGCATTTAACTTTAGTTCATAGTTACTCCTCTTAGATCAGTAGCTGTTTTTTCTGACAAGATTCATTTGAAATACCTTAGTAGCATTAATGCCCCTGCAACTTGGGCTGGTATCTTCAGTTTGCCATACTTGAGTTTCTCTTACTGCTTAAAAAGAAGGAGAAAAAAAAAAAAAAGGCAACATTGATCATTTTCTCTGGGTTAAGTACAAAGAGAACAGGCAAGTTGATGGTGTCGATGGTCTCCACTGATGGGCAAACAGTGTTTAGAGGTTTTCTTCTGTCTTGCAGATGTAAAGATGATTGATTGTGGTTCCTTACTTTTCAAACAGTTTAGTTTTGTAAGTTAATCTGCTTGTTGTGTAAGCAGATCAAGTGTCTTAAGTTGGAATATCATAACTATCTTTACTGTTGGTATTGGTGCCACTAAGTGCTTTGAGCAGAAAATAAAATGGACTGATAGAGCAATAGATGTTGGCCTGAAACACTTGAGCCTACATTGCTAATTTGAAAAGCTACTACAAGCACAAATTGCACTAGTTCTGGAGTAGCTTGGAGCCTTGAATAAAGGAGGTAAATAGCCATAGTCCAAAATGGGGAGAGGCCTATACATGTGTATAAATATGTTCATGTGAAATATCCCTGTTATTTTAGCCTGAAAATTCAGCACTTGCTTCCATCAATAATACTTTGATACTAGGTTAATGGACTTTATGATGGAAATTAAATTATTAAAATTGATAAGGGGAAGGAACGGGTGCCTACTCTACCCTAGTCTTTCAGAAATTAATAGTCCTTTATGGATGCTGTCTTCATTTACCTCCAACAGTTCAATTAATCTTAATTATACTTGTTTATTAGGAGATCTGAGTATGTGTATTTAGCTCTGAAGCTTTTCTGGTGCAGTCCAGACAGACTGAAAAAGAAGTGCAATCAATTAAATGATGTAGGAAAGTAGGAAATGAAGAGTGTTTCAGTAGGATGTAGGTAATGTGTGATCCTAGAGATGCATTGCACCTTTAAATCTTTACTACTTCTAGCAAACCAGTTGAAATACCTCCCTGAAGTCGCTCTGCAAACACAGGCAATGCAGAGAATATATTAGACACAGCATCTCCATGACAGCGCCTGTATTAAAAATGGATGGACAGCTTCCGAATACCCATTGCTTGCTGTCTCCACAGATAGGATTCAGCTAATGAAACAGCTAATTAGATTTTTGTAATCCTGTCGTCATTGTTTGAGAGTGACACTTTGCTTGAATTTCTCATGTGGATCTCTTCAGTCTAGGAAGCAATACTTTTTTCAGGCCAATTTGGCTCTTGTCACTTTGCTGGAATGGCAGTTCCCTCTGTTGGTGTAATGAAATCACTGCTTTCCCAAACAGAACTATGTCACTCAGCATTTAAATAGAAAAGAACAGGAAAATGAGGATATGATTAGTCAAACAGGCCCTGTGTTCAAAATCCATTTCTGAAATCAAATAGTAGAATTGGATTGAGTTCATAATGGAAGAATTACTTAGGTATTATTGCAAACTGTATTGCATATTCATAGACTTGCTGAATGTGCATGGATTTGTCAGGCATTCTCCGCTCTCCACTCCTCATTTCTATCCAGTGCAGATGCAGTGAAGGGATAACCAAGTGAAAAGCCATTTAAATTAAGGAGTGATTAAGGCAAGTTTGGGTGGATGCTGAATGTTAATCTCACAAGCAACATGTACGAAGGTGCAACTTTCACTGGTAGCTCTCTGACTTCAGCAGTGCATCGTGATGAGACTAATATATGAGAGGCTGTAGTCCTTGAAGCTTAATTGAGTTATGTGTCGGGTTTTTTTAAAAGCTTCTTGGTAATAGTATTTCTGATGGTATTGATTTCTATTGGTAGTTGGGAGCTATATGCCCTTAGAGATTCTTGTAAAATCCCTGCAATTAGAGAAACAAAACTGCACTGACCAGGAAAGCTGTATTAATTGGTAACTCAATATAGTTTGATCCAGATCATCTGCATTCCTGCATAGATGGTCCCCTGCCATCTGTGGGACTCTGAGTTCTACTCGCAAGAAGTTCCTTGGGCAGTTCAAATTATACTCTGAAAAGTCTTTGCACTAAGAGTCCCTACATTTAGTATGTTAAAATAACAAAGTTGAGTGAATCAGTGTGCAAATTGCTAACCTTCAGGGCAGGTACAGTCTGTTGAACAGCCCTGTGATGTCAAATACATTCTGCAGAGTTATATGATATAATAAATACTGTTATGTAACTCAAAGTATTTGTGTGAATCTATATAGCAAATTACCTGCAACAACTGACTAGATTATAGAAATACTTGATAAAGTATCTTACCCACTTAATATTAAGACCACAAGCCTATTTGGTTTAATTGTTATACATAAACAGTGTATATAAATGTCTTGTATTTCTATAGCACATCGGCATACAGAATTTCAAGGGCTTGATGCATAGCCTGTCTCATGACATCTCTGTTGTGATAGATGCCATCTCCATAGTGTTCTTTGGCAAACTTCAGCAAAGAAAGTTAATTCTTGAGTCAAGTCAAAGGCCACACGGGATTTGATATAGGAACTTCTAACTGAGCTTCTGTTGTTAGTGAGTCTGTCTTATGGGTTTCTTTTCTTGGTATTTGTGACTGGTTTGACTCTTTTTTTCGTGAATCAGAAAAGCTGTGATTTTCAGGAACTTAGATCTAATGTTGAAGCAGGGGTACTAATTCCTTCCATTACTTTTTCAAATGAGAAGACTACAATTTTCTGTGATCAGGTGTGAACTACAGAGTTAGTATCCTTAAAAAAAAAAAAAAAAGGGCAGGAAGAAGAAAAAGAATAATTACAAAGAAAATTTGGAAAAAATGTTTCAAATTTTTAACAGCTAGTTATATTTCTGTAAAATGTCATCAAATTTTAGCTCCACTTTTCATTAATTTTCTTTTCCGTTGCCATTCCATGTCTGTCTTATATATATTAAGAACTGAGCTGAATAACTGATTTGGTTTCTACAGATGCTGTCATCTACATTTTAAGTAACTGAGATGTTCTGTTTTCAGAATACATGTGAAATGGACTAAATTATATAGGCTGTAAATACTTTCACATTGTTGAAAGCCTGCTGTTCTTTTTCATTGATCTTTAAGTGCTTACACATTATGCTTAGTGTATATGTCTAAGAGGTTTTGTCCCATAATTTTGAGTTTCTTTTGTTTTTATAAATTGTTGAGAATTTTTTGTAAAAAATCTTTTATAAATAAAGAAATATTTACTTCTACAAGAGAAATCGTCAATTTTTAATCATAATCTTTAAAATTTTTTTTGAAAAAAACCCCGTAATTCTTTTTAGGTAATGAAATTTTTTTTTCTTTTTTCTCTTGCTAATATTGAAATACTTTTCTTTCTGAAAATAAGAATTGCTTAAGTAGAGGAAGATGAATTTCTTCAAAATATTTTAGACCTGTCCTGACATAAAGGGACTATTTTTATCATGTATAGGTCATGTGAACATTTCAAGGACACTAAAAAGGGCAATTTATATTTTTTTCTCAGTGTTGGTTCATTTTTTTAAATATGGACATTGTCTAGGAAGAAAAAGTGTTTTCCCATTCTTCTTGAGTTTTGATGTATTAATGAGTTTGATCACTATAGAAACAAAATCAGTCCTCCTAGTAGCATAATTTTAATTTAAAACCATCTGAGTCACCTAGTCTTTCTTCATAGTTATTCATTATTTGTGCTAATTGCCTGAAAAGGAAGTTGTTTGTCTGTTCCTGCTGCTTATTCTCCGCTAGAAAGCATAATCCTTTGTTTGTGGACAGCACAATTAGCAGCTTTGGAGATTATAATTACTTCATACCCGGGGCTTGGAAGAAACCTGGGGAAAAGATACTCTTAAGCCTTGTCTGAAAACTGAGTTTATTTAGAGCTACTTTTCAAAGTTTCAGTTGTTGGAGATATGAGCATATCTGTAAAATGCTCAGTCCACGAGTGTGTGTGTAGATGGGTTACTGGAAAATTTGTATGGAAAAGAATTGATCTAGTTACCGTACACAAGGCAAAATACAACAGTAACAAAAAGAAACCCAAAATAATGACACAAGGTGTAGCACAAAAGTAAAGATCCAGACAACATATTATCTTACAATAATTTTCTTAACAGACTGATAGACAATAGATTTGATATTCCTGTGTACCTCACAAAACTTATATGAGCTACCCTGACTGAGAAGTCTGAGAAATAGAGAACCAAATCCCTAACTACTTGGTAGACCAAGCAGTAGTAGCTTTTTCTTCCCCTCTGTTAACTTGTGTTCTTGTAATAGGTGTTGATATGGTATCTTTGGCCATATTTCCAGTGTAGGTGTGATGGTATGCAAATACATGAATTTTCCATTTCATCATCTGGTACAAGTTAAAAAAAATGTACATGCTTTAAAAGGTAAATTTATAACAAATTTATAAATTAACAAACTTATCTAAAGCAGCAGGGATAATAAGACTCACATGTAACTGTTCCAGTTCAACTAGGGAACATTCTGGGGTATTCCTGTCCACACTGGATATGTATTCTATCAGACATCAGCTGATGACATTTTTTACTCTGTAATAAATCATATATTCTGTTTTAAAAAGTAGCAGTGGATTTCAGTTTGGTAATTTATCAATACTTTGTATAACTAGGACTCAGTGTAGATAGCGTGCTCAGGGATTAGAAATTGCTGAGATTGAAAACCAAATCATCTTAAAACCAGAACTTTCTGGTTCAGTTTATTTCCACACCTTTGATTTTGAAAACGATCTGGTGACTTTGGTACCTGGGATGAAATTTTATTTCTGTAGGTCCAACACATCTGTAAAAGAGCAATCTTGGTTCTGCTTTGATTTCTTCATCTTCATTTCTTCAGAAAAATGGCCAGCTAAATTGGCAATTTTCTATCAGTGGCAGTAATTTGACAGGAACACAGAGCTCAGTTTTAAACTTTGAGCTGAGCTAGTAGCTAAAGCAGCAAAAAAATTCCTCCTCAGAAGCTGAGCATACTTGATTTGTGGTTACTGAAAAGGTTGATGTTAAACCTTGAAATATATTTTTCTTAACAGTGTAAGTTTAAAGTAGATCAACATTAAAACAACATGATTGCGTTTCAAATAAAACATATTAGCGTCTGTTTTATTTTGCCAAACCTATAGTTCGTTTCAATTTAATCTTATTTATAACCTATTTAATCACAGGTAGGAAGAAAACACAAAAGTGGGTAGTTTTTACTTTAAAAAAACCCCGAACATTATTTGACCTGTAACAGCATTTAATGGTTGCTGTTGAAATAAGAAACCATTGTATATACCAAAAATATAAAAGAAAAAGACGCTGTATATTCTGAAGAATTTATCTAAACAAAAGTGGTATGTAAGGACTGCTAGGGAATGAAAATGATAGATTTGGTGGTATGAACACACTACATAACTTTTAGCATGTGTAGTTTGTTGTCTCGGAATAAATTGTTTCATAATGTTAAATATTCTGTGCAGACCCATACCATCTTGGTGTTCTCTAAGTGTTCTTTCGCATGCCATTACCACCAGTTGCCCTTCTTTATGTAGTTTCCAATATTTCTTTGCTGGTCTGTTTTTTTCTTCGTATGTGGCAATCCCCAAATACATATGAACTAACCAGCTTTTGAGAAAATGGTCTGATTTAGAGTCCAAGGCTCTAAAAGAAGTACTAGATGGGACACTTTTTTTTGGTAAAAAGCCATCCATCATCCCACTCTGGAAACAATGGAGCATGTCTGTTTATAGAAAAGATGTCAGCATGGGGTTGCCTGGAAAGCAGATCTGTTTTGATCCTGTGCTCCTGAAAGCTATACCAAGAGAACAGTTTTGTTTATTGACATTGCTTAGTGTCCTGGAATCTCCTTGCAAAGGTATTACTTTGAATGACAAATATAAAATGGAGGGGAAACAAGTCCTGGGACTCATGCACTCTCTAACTGTTATTTCACAGAAAGATAGTGATGAATACAGAAGAATATAGCCCTCTTCCTTCTTTTCTAGCATTTATTTACTATGAAGGAGATTTAATATATCTGTTTATAGACATATTTAATAGCTACTGACATATCTTTCAACAACCAAAGTCAGTGTTTTACACACCAGATTGGTCAAAATAAAGCTTAGTCTAAAAGTCAGCAGTGCTTCTGAGCAGAAATCCTGAAAACTTAACAGTAAAATTAACTTGTGTTATATGTGTCATCACTTCTGCTTATGGTACCTTTACAGCCATTAATTAAAACCCAAAAAAATTAGAGTGGAGTCCATTGTTGAGGAATACATCTGGTGTAGGTAGCTCAGGTTGCAAGCTGCTGATTGAGAGGCAGATTGAGCTCTGAGTGGAAGCCTAAGACACAAGGCCATGAACTGCCAAGCCTCTGGTTAACCAAGGGCACGAAGATGGGTGTCCACCAGGTGAGTGGACACTGAAAGACACAGCAGAAGACTTAAGATTGTTAGCGCTAGCCAGGTGGAAAGACAGTGGGAGACAGCAGGAGCAGAGAACTCGGGAGGAAGAGTGAGACTTGAGTGAGGGTAGACTGTGAGAGGGTAAAAGCCCAGGGCTCCTTTGTTGAGGGAGCCCCCTCAGAGGCACCAGCCTGGGCAGTTTCTGTGTTACTGTATCACAAATAAATAGCTTTATGGAATGGGACATCTGAGACTCTGCTATGGGAAACCAGGGGTCGAACCGGTAAGGAAATCTGGTCTGACTGTGTGAGAATGCAGTGTGCAGAGTCAAGTGGGGCACTCGTGAGCTCACTGGAGCTGCATGCTGTGAAGCTTCTGCATGTAGCTTCAATCAGAAATGATAGTTATCATGAAATTGCATTCTTGTAAAAACTGCTAGAGGCCCAGTCACCCAAACAGCACCTGCTGATCTTCTGTGTACTCATGGGATTTTCTTCAGTTGTCTTTTCCCTGATAGAATGTGTTTCAGAGAAACAGACTTTATATTCTTGTTATGTATTCTGCAGAGAACAAACAAACAAAATCAAAAAAAAAAAAGGGATATTTTCTCCATTGTTTAATAGAAAAAAAGGAAACAATAATTTTAAATAGTAAAGTGTTTAAAGATGAGCAAAAACTCATACAACTATCTCACAGAATATTACAGCATTCTGCTGATATTACTTAATATAAATCCCTATATTTTTGTTTGGAGCCTTGGATTATGTGTTAAGGTACTTTCTGAAAACATCACCTTTCATTCCCTTGACATATTTATTGGTCAGACTATCTGAGGAACAACAGGCTGTTTACTAATCACCTTTTAAAGGCAGATGAATTAATAACTGACTTTCTATTCTTTCTGGAAATGGTCTTTACCAAAGAAAGAGCTTTTTCAAATTTTGATTTTGTTTTGCATCTCAGCAGAAGAAGCTCTACATAGATATAATTTCTAGCAAGCTGGGCCCTCAGTATTGGCCGACATTTTTCAAGACAGTTTAAAATTTCAACAGAACAATTAACCTGTTTGAAAGTGACCAGTCACTGAAGCTGTGAAACTGGGTACTGCACATTAAAATGTGATTTAGGCTTGGTATCGCTGGTGAAAAGCAGATGATGGTGCTTGTTGAGTATCTAAGGGCACCTAATGCAATGGAAACATTAAACAAAGACAGAAAGAACCCAGTGGTATAGTCCATGGGAACAGTTGTGTCTTACCATGGTGCAGACAGCAGGTTTTGCTGATACTGTGCAGTGAAAATGAATGTTGTGAGGAACTAAAAATATATTCAGACTGTGAAAGAAAGCTGCTTTTCTTTTCTGGCTTAAACTGCTTTTTGCCACTATTTATGCAGCCCATTGTTAATATAGCATATCTGACATATTTATGGCAAGTGCCTGTCTAATAGAGGAACTCTCAATTCTTTATATTGTAAACTTATATGAGGAAGGACTCATAAAAAGTCTATATCACTGACTAATTGTTATTTTGGACAATTAGCCTAATATAAATGCCTCTTCTCTATGAAACAGATATGAAAATCATGATCATAAATGTACATATAAAAAAATCTAATTTTTTTAAAAAACCTACTATATAGTGCTTGCTATTAAATATGAACATAATAAAATAATAAAACTCAGTGCCTAAGAAAGGGACAGAAAAAACTTGAAGTAGTTTCTTTTACAATTATAAACTTTCTTGCTTCCACACCAAGTGAACAATGCCCTCTGCTGAGGGAAGAAAAATGCTTGTGGGAAGAAAAACGGCTAAATATCTGGAAAAATATATCTGAGACAAAACTGTAAGATAAGATAAACTGGATTGATTCTTCTGATGTTTACTGACATATCTAAGGCTCTGTCTATAATTTTTTTGTTTACTGCAGATTATATATGTATATTTATATGTGATAAAATATGTTTGAGGCGATACTTGCAAAGATTTCATACATGCCCACCTTTGTGTAAATTAAGCCATTGAATAATATAAAAGATGCTGATGTCAATGCATTTTTCAGACTAGGTGGGTGGTGTGTTGTATGCATGTATCTGTCAGGGTGATCCTAAAACTGAATGATCTATGGTGAGAGTGAAAATTCTGTTGAAATCTACAGCTGAAACTAAGAGAACAGGAATTGTCTCTGTATTGCTCACTACCTCCCAAACAGTTTGTGCCTCCCTGAAGTGCTTGAGAAAAGGGAAGGAAAGGGAAGGGATAGATTTAGCAAGAGCAGCTTAAACGGGAGTTTCTGATGTGGGTGTCTCTAGGGAGCATTGCCTGATGACAGTGAAAATATTGAATAGTTACTTCTAATCATTTCAGTATCGTTTGGATCCATCACTGCATAAATCACTTTAATACTTTTGTATTGGTGTTTTTTGTATTGTATTACAAATACATTTGTAATGCTGATTAATGTGTGTGTTCCTTGATTCCAGAGAACTTGGGGCTTTTCTGATATATCATTCTCCAGCTATTTACTTCCCAACATTTTCTCTGATAGTGGAGGGAACTGAAGGCAACATTCCTGAACTGCAGTCTTGCAGACTGAAATTCTGAGGTGGAAAATGTGGGTTTGAAGCATCTCCTTCAGAATTTGGAAGGACAATAATTATTGTCATTTTTCCATGATATGTTTACTGGAAGCTCTTGAGAGCAGCAGAATTTTTTAAAAGTCTCCAAAAATGTCTGTTTGCAAGGGTCTTTTTGTTTTTACCACTCCCACCCTTCTGCTCAGTGCTTATGATGAAAGCCTTCCGAGTCAGGCTTTGAGTCGGGACATTCTGTGATGCTCTGGTAACTACTACATTTTAGTTCTTCCTTGATAAAGACCTGAGAATTTGGTGTTTGACTGCTCCTTTGAGGCCTTTGTGTCTTTAGAATCATAGAATTATAGAATGTCTTGAGTTGGAAGGGACCTTAAAGAACCTAATTCCAGCCCCCTGCCTTGGGCAGGGACACCTTCGAGTAGACCAAGCTGCTCAGAGCCCCATCCAACCTGGCCTCAGTACTGCCAGGGATGGGGCATTCACAACTTCACTGGACAACATGTTCCACTGTCTCTCCACCCTCTGAGTAAAGAATTTCTTCCATATACCTGGGTTTATTCTTTCCAGTTTTCTCAAACATTGAAGAATTTGAATGCTTCAAAAGTGGTTTTTTTGTGAAATGTGTCATGTAAGAATCGGTATTATGTCAGTCATCTTTGTCTTAAGGATTTAGATAATAAGTCTGAACAACAAGAATGTGATTTTTTTTTCTCTATACAATACAGATATGCCTGCAGAAAAAAAAAAAGGGATAAAAAAGGGAATACTTAACTAGTGGAATGAAAATTAGTCATGCTTACCTAGACACCACTGTGTCTCAGGATGTAATATAACATCACTTCTCTTACATCTGCATCCAATTAGCAGCTGGTGTAAAACTGATAATGTTCAATTGGATTGATACTTTGGTTAGTATAATGTTTTTCTCTCAATAAATGTTGGTGTTCCAGATGAACACATTTTTCTTGTTTTCCATGAGAGATGGATAACTGTTGAATGCCCACTTAATCCTATTTTAATCTCTTTATTCTAGAATGCATATCCCCAGTAATGCATTGCCAGTGTTCTCAGTTACAATTGATGATTTTAACAGTATGATAGAAACTTCCCTCCAGATCTGTGGTTTGTTTACAACAGGAAAAACAAATGAAAACTCCAAGCCAAAACAAACAGACAAACAAAAAACCTCAAACACTGGTTCTGCACATGATTGAGAACTTTTGGCCTTACTGGGCTTAGTGGGAAAGTTATTATTGCCTCAAACAACAGGATCCTGCAGACTTATATTGAAGCAATTATGTGATTAAAAAATGCTCGCTTGAGTAAGAACAAAAAGATCCGACATGCAGATAAAAAGTCTCTCTGTACCAAGATCTTCCATTCATGTCAGAAACACTTATTCCTTGCATATATGTATTTGTAACTGTAGCAGAGTCAGCCTTATCATTGCTGTCCTATCAATCAGCTGTTGATTCCTGATGTCATATCTGCATATTGGATATTTCCCAATGAAAAAGGGAGCAGCCAACTGTCACGCATTCCTCTCCATAGTTATGGACTGTGATTCAACCAAATCAGTGTTTTGTTCAGAACAGAAAAGTAACCTGGATTCGAGAGTACATCTGGATATGTTTTTAACACCTGCTTTGCACCATCATCTGACAAGAATACCAATAGAGAAGGCTTATTACAGTCAGGTGCAATATTAAACCTCAGTACAATGAGAAAAACACTTCAACTTAAGACCAATTGAAGCAATATTGAATGCTTTTTAGGCTATTATGCTGTACTTTTCTGTCTGATGTATGTCTCCTGGTTTGCTTTCTTTCTTTAGACTTTAAAAAATGTTTTTGACTCTGTTCTGTAGCTGTTGTTGTTGGGTTCTTTCTGGTGTTTGGTTTTGGTTTGTTTGGGTTTTTTGTTTTCCCTTTCAAGGATTACTTAGCTTTTCTTTTTCTACAAATTTAAATGTCCAGAGTGTCAACTAGAATGAATGAGGAATGCAAAAGAAAAAAAATGTTAATATGTTTTAGTCTTACATCTCAAAGGAAAACATTCTAGTAAATCTTTCCTGTACTTAAATCTATGATGTTCTTATTGTGTTTTAATTTTAATAAGAAGGCATAAAAGTAAATGGTAGCTTATGGGTATTTGTATCAAACAAGTGTTGTGTTTAGGCTGAATGTGGGTTATATATTTTATAACAAATGTTTTGTACCATAGATATTTTAAAGACTGGACTACATCTTGATCCCCAATTCATTCCAAGATGTTATATTCTGCTAGTAGAAAGGATGTGGGAAAGTGAATGGAAGAGATGTGGAAGGGATTGCCTTTGTATGAAACTGGCATAGTTTGCCCAACAGTCCTCGCTTCTGCTGTGTTTTGCTACAGCAAGTGTAAGAGAACATGTGTTATTAGCACTTCCAGAAGGGACTGTTTGCTTCTAGCTTTTGTCAGCCTCTGAGGACATGCCAAGGAGACTGACAAACTCATTAAATAATAACAACAGTTTCATTAAGGGGTTAAATTTTTAATTTGAAGTGCAGTACATTATTCAACCCTTGTACCTACTGATTATAAGCAGAAAGTAAATATTTAAACATTGATGCTCTGACTGTTATCTCTGTGACCAACTGTGTGGTATTACAGAACAGTATATCAAGTAAAGAGGACTAATGTACTGAACTGCAGGGAGTTTTTTAGAGGCCAAATATGTTAACTTAAAAATTAGGAGGGACATTAGGGAGAAAAGCCATAACGTTTCTTAGTGCTAATAGCTTTAGGTGAGTATTGTATCTACCAAACAGACTGATATCTGCCTAAGTAATTTACTTTGGCCTAGCCATGATTTTTCTGTTCATCTCTGTTATGATCTGGGTTTTAATATTACAACTTGAAATATTTAAGACCACGTCAAACAGCTGTTTCAACCTCCCTCTTTTATACTGCAACCACTTGCATTCATGCTTACCTTATAAAAATTCCACTTTTTCACAGCAAAAGACTGAGGACTCCAAATTGGTTTAAAACATTTCTTCTATAATTAAACAAATCTAGAAAATATTCTCAGATTTATCACACTGACAATTGCATCGTATTTTTCTCACTTCCACAGTTTGCCCAGTACAAGGTTTGTGATATTTTGCAGCATGTTGTTACAAGCTGTGGAGGAATTTGGCAGCTATGGTACAGCCCTTCTGGATGTATTTTGTAGACCTCCTTTGGTTTTCACTGGTATTGTTGAATATGGTAGAATGTTGTATAAAACTACTTAATCACATTCAGACATCAATTTGTTCTTTTGAAAATATATATATATTGTTCTAATCTTATATATTTGTGCTTTTTTTTTTTCCCCACAGTACAATGAATCAATGGAATTTTTCTGGGATCAGCAGTTTCGGGGCAGTTATAATGAGCAAGCCTAAAAAAGAACAAATTTGTGCATTGGTATGGTGAAGTCATAGGCATCAAGGGCCTAGTTTGACAAAAAGAAAGGATATTTCTTAAAATGAAAATACATAATAAATGTAATTCATTAGAGTTTTGGAGATAGTAGCAATTTATCTTCTATAGAACCACTGAGTGTTTATAAATTAATGCATTTATCATTTGGTGCATTGTTTTGGATCCAAATGATTGCCTGAAATAATAATACCTTAAAGAGGTTTGGTTCAAGTTTTTGAACATGCTTATTTCTTATGCAGTTGTACATATGGAGACCTCCACAGGAGTTGAGCTGCTCTGAGGACTGAGCAAACTCCTCCACAAAAACCTTTTCAGGTATCAATACATGACAGATACACTTAAATCAGCTCACAGCAATAAAGACTCAAACCAAAGTACCCAATAAAAGCATAAGCCTGTGTGAAAATATGAAACATTTATTGTACATATCTGCAAAAAAAGAGGATGTAATGTTGTGGAGTAGAAATACAGAGGAGATATGCGTTTATTTTTAAGGGACATCACAGAAGACCTGGCAATCTAGATAAGCTTTTCACAGACTGTGTTGACTCCACGGGGCATATGAACTGTTGATAGCCATCATTTACCCTGCAGAGCTTATTTGCTCCATTTTCAGAAGTTCTGTGTATCTAAAATTTTGTTTTCCATCCATACCCTTACAGAAGTGATATAAACATTACTGATCATAAAAAGTGTGTAAATGTACATTTGTGAAAAAATTTGCTCACATGAGAAATTGTAGAGTTGTACTTCAGTGTATGTTATTTTGTGGTGTAACCCTTGCAAGCACTTTCTACCTGTTCATGACAATGTCACATTTTGGAAAACACTGTAGTAATAAACAGTCTTCAATTTTTAAAAGCAATTTGACAAAATGTTTTGCTGCTAATAGTAGTTTATTTGAGATATAGATACTGATATTTTGATTACAGCATTTTTTGTGTGTTACAGAAATGTCTAACACTTGCAATGGTCAGAAGGATTATATTTCTTTATGTGCTTACTAAACGTCATTTCTGCAATTCCTAACAGTGTAGACACTGAGCACTCTTCTAAAAATTGTCAATGGCAAAAGTAGAAGCAATGCCAATGGCCAAAACTTGCGTCTGTTGCTCAAAATTCCATAATTATTAGAAATTTTAAGTAAATAGATCTTAAAGGTCTGGCTCACTTTATTTAAATTATAGGAAATCTTCTTTCTGGTATAAGATTGTGTGCAGTTTTGGGCACCACAATAAAAGAAACACATTAAGGTATTAGAGAGTGTCCAAAGAAGGTCAACAAAGATGGTGAAGGGCCTTGAGGGGAAGCCATGTGAGGAATGGCTGAGGGTATTTGGTCTGTTCAGCCTGGAGAAGAGGAGACTAAGGGGAGAACCTTACTGCAGTTACAACTTCCTTGTGAGGGGAAAAAGAAGGGCAGGCACTGATGTCTTCTCTATGGTGATCAGTGACAGGACCTGTGGGAATGGCCTGAAGTTGTGTCAGGGGAGGTTTAGGTTGGATCTAAGGAAAAGGTTCTTCACCCAGATGGTGGTTGGACACTGGAACAGGCTCCCCAGGTAAAGCAGTAGCAGCACCAAGCCTGACAGAGTTCAAGAAGTGTTTGGATGATACTCTTGAGTATATGGTGTGACTCCTAGGGATGCTTTTGTGAGGGTTGGACTTGATGAACCTTTTGTCACCCTTCCAACTCAGTGTATTCTGTGGTTCTCTGAACCATATTCCTTTGTATATATATGAAGATTTCCAGCTTTCCTTTGTAAAAAAACACTAGTGCTGTGACAGCTTTTTGCAGAAGTGTTATTTTTTTGGATGCATTCCATTTTGTCTAAACGTGAGTTCCCAATGTCTTTTACATTTGCAAGAAAATGTATTGCTGAATCCAAGTCCTATTTCAAGGTCAACTTTACATTCAGAAAGATTGGGAGTAGTATTACTCATTTTGTGAGTCATGAATTGCATGTGAGATAATATAGGCTCTGCCTCTGCAAAACTGAGTAGCTAGCTTTCCTCAGAGTTCTACATTTAGCTTGAAGCTGGGGGATTCATGTGCACTAGAAACCACTGCTACTTGTCACCCGTTCTTTCTGTCCTCTTGTCATTCACTTTATAAAATACATAATCAAATTGAGCACACTGGTTGAACCATCATTGAATACTATAGATTGAGGAGACCGCAATCTATTCATTCCTTGTGCATTTGGTGTCACTCCTCACCTGTAAACTAGATCTACTTAAATGGATGTTTATTTGTGTTCTGTTGATTCCAGCTATCCCATAGGAAATAGTTCCTGTTAGCATATTTAAGTTTGCATCACTAACATAGTTTTTACTATGACCAAACATGGTCAAGTTTGCTGTTTCCCTGGATTAGAAATGTATTTCTGACTTTTGTCCCTACATACTGTGCTTTGGTTCATATTATAGAATTTTCTTAGAGTATTCATTTGGAATTTAGCTAAAGAACACAAAATAATAGACAATATCAAGTATTCAGGAAAACCATTGCAAATGCTTAAACAGCTGTTGGTTCTTTAGCATCAACTATTTTGTTCTACAGAGCTTATCCTGCTATACCACACTACTTGCTAATGTAGAAACTTACACTTGAAATGACAATGACTTTTCAAACTACTTTTTAAGAAACTCATATTTTTTAAAAATGCACAGTCTTCTTGTGTGTTGTTGATTTACTTGGAGTATCCTTGAGTGATCCTTTTTTTTGACACAAGGCAATTCAAATGTTTTGTTTTTTTTCATTTTAAGTATTCTCAATCATTTCTAGTGATATTGATCCACTAATATTTCATCCCCAGTCAACTTAGGCAACAAGAATGTAATTTTTAGATCTAAACAATTTTCTAAAATGTTTGAAGGTGATATTAGATAGGTATTTTTACCTTCCACAGCTTCCTAAGTTATTCCCTTCTGTGTTTATTTGTAGATTGTCATCTGGCCTTTTTAATCACTTCTTAGCTCCATGATTTTGACACTTATGCTTCAGTTCTGCAACAAAAAAATTGAATTTGCTCTAACATTTAGGCACCCCTGCATCCCCCAGCCCCCCCTCAAATTAATCCCTGAAACCATTATTTGGAATCCTATAAATAAAAACAGTAATAGAAATTATGCATAGTAGAACAGTGCTGCAGCACTCAGGTTTTGTTTCACTGACCATTTGCCATTTGATTACCAACATGGTAGAATCTGAAGGTATATTGCTATAACTATTTAATATAAACTTCAACATAACAAATAAAAGTCTTTTCACAATTATCAACTATGAACTCTACAGTGTTTAATATTATTATTACATACACTGCTGCATGCATAGTAAGTGTAATATTCCTTTTCAATGGGCTGCGAAATTACATTCATCTGCCTCATAATTACAAAACTTTCATGTGTATGTATCTTCTGCTAAGAATTCATCATACCTTCCCTCTTTTGCTTAATACTCAAGGCTAGGAATTTATAGCAATTTTTATCTGGAGCACCAGGTTTCTAGCTTTAACTCTGGATGTTTCATATTCAAAGATAGTCTGGAATAGCAGCTATAAAACATTAAGAAAAGAGTTAATCAAGTATAGCAGCAATTATAGATTCCTTATATGTCTTTTTTATCAATGTACACAATAAGCCACAAAGTTTCCTCTGGAATCAGAGCTGACTTTAATGAATCTACAATTCTAGTCTACTATTGTCATTTTCTGAAAGAATCTTGTCAAAATACAGTAATGGTTTTTTTCTATGCTTATGAGAACATTTGCTAATGAGGTGACCTTTGTATGATGCATAAATTTCTGTGCTTGGTATTGCATACCTGACATTCTAAGAATTACCAGCAAGTAAGTATATGGCTATTATGAAGTAAAATAAGTTAGACATAAGCAGTAGTTCCTATTATTTCCAGTCCAATGGACTGAAATAAAATACTAAATCAGTGTCTGAAAAAGGACATAAAAGAGGACACCAACTCAAAACTAAACTTATTTAATTAATGCATTTCACTAATCGAACATTGTCGACCACAGCAATTTCGCTTAATAGGAAACTGAAATGGAATATCTACCATGACAGAACTTGATGTGAGGGACTGGATATTTGCAAAACATTGAGTGATAAATCTAAAAAGCAGAAAAGGAAAATAATGAGGGAATCCACAACTGCTTTATAATTATCAAATTTTGCCACGAATGGCAAACAGCAATATATTATCACCTGCTAATTTGTTATCACTCTCTCATACGAATCTTAATTTCAAGAGCAAAAAGTGTCAACAAAAGTAGTGTTATACCTGTTCACACATGTGAAGTTATTTTAATATTATTAATTTGTTGGCAGAGGAAAACTTGCAATTCTTTTAACTTTTACAAAGTTTTTTACAAAACCAAATTAAAAAAAAAAGGTAACTTCTTTGGCAAGAAGTAAGTGTTGGACATCATTTTATGTAACCTTCAAGTCTCAGCTGACTTGCACAAGTCACATAGTAAGAAAATATAGTTGCACCTATATTTCCCAATCCAGAATGATATTCCGGGTTTAGGGAATTTTGTCTACTATCAGTTAGGGTTTTAACTGAATATGTTCAACAGAAACTCACAAAGAGAGAAGTGACTACCTTTATTTGAATTCTACCTCTGTTTCAGAATTTTGACCCCCAGTGTTTAAGTGTTTTGACTGAAACAGTTGTAAACTGACTCTGGATGTTTTGTCCTCTAGACTACTTTTATGCTCTTACAGACTTGAATAACCTCATCTGGAAAGTTTCAGGAAAATTTTGTAATGTGTGTGCCTACTTGCCGTTGTGTTACACAATTACTAGTGAAGTTAAAAACAGATCACATAGTCTTAGAATCACTAAAGTTGAAAAAGACACTTAAAATCATAGTCTCATCATAACACTAAACTACCAAGTCCACCACTAAACCATGTCCATAGATATCATGTCTACACAACTTTTAAATACCTCCAGGGATGGTGACTCAACCCCTTCCCTGGGCAGCCTGTCATGTTTGACCACCCTTTCAGTGAAGAAATTTTTTCCTGATATCCAGTCTAAACTTCCCGCAGCGGAACTTGAGGACATTTCTTGTCCTATTGTGATGGAGCTCATACATTCAGAAAAACTAATGTGCAACCAAAACCAGTGGCGAAAACCAGTAAACAACAGGTGTAACCATGATGACACTGCAATGCCATTTAACAGGTTACAGGTTTGGTTTATCAGTCAGGGATACTGTTGCTGCACTGACAAGAGCAATAATGCAAAATGTGCACCCATGCGCATACACAAGGAAGGCCTCTCCCTCATGGGTACCGTGACTGATGCTCTCAAGATTGGTTCACTTCACTCAAAGTGTTGAAGTACACTTCACTCAAGTGTATCCAGTAGAAAAATGGTCACTCACCCATGACTATATAGTTTAATACTATATTATTATATAGTATATATAATAATAGTTACATATATTCTTATATGTACTATTATTCTTATTATTATTTAGTTGAAGCTATTACTATATAGTTGAAACTATTATATAGTTGTAATAGAATAGTATAGACCATCCAACTTCTTTACTCTAGCCAAAACTAACACAACTCTATTATTTTTTTCTTTATACAAAGAAATATAATGTTTAAAATCATGAGTTACAAAACCCTAGTATTCTCCAGTATTCAACGTGAAATTGATAAAGCCGTAAAATACTGTTATTATAGAAGTGCAATGAACTCCTCCTCCCCCAGCTTTCATTTAATAATATATACAAACATGAAAGACAAACATATTAAAGTCCTGCACTGCAATTTTATAGGATTCTCTCCATTGTCTGATGATACAAATGGAGATAAAATGTTCATTATTATTATGATTTCGATGCCAAATCATTTTAATCTGTATATTCTCACAAATTCCTGGTGAGGAAAACAGGTACTGTCACTTCAATTTTACAGATAGGCTTAGAAAGAAATTTACTTGCCCATGTCTTTGAAAGGGACAGGAGCTGAGGTCAATCCTCTCTAGTCTCAGGACCTAATTATTAGTTTGTCTTCTTTATAACTTGCAAAAGAAATTCTACATTGGCATATCTAGGGAATAGCGCCTGTGTTTATTAACAATAGAGGTAAGTCTGCACTGAAAGATTTATATTCACCCTTATTGAGGGGGACAGGTCAGTGAGAAATAATAGAACAGGCCTTTTGTCTGTTCAACTCTTTGTATCTCAGCTGAGGCTACCAAAAGAATGCTGGTTAATACTGGTGGATTTTGTCATAGGTCCTTTGACAATCAGAAAGTGGAAAAGCATGGCCAGCTTATTTCATATAAGTTGCTTATTTCCTAAAAAATATTGTCTTTCGGTAGTTTTGGATGATCAGAAATTTGAAAGGTGGAAACACGGATTTATCAGTGGGTGACTGGATGTAACACTGGAAATGGAAATACTAAATAATATAATAATTATTATTTTTATAATAATATAAATATTAAATATTTAAATATATTATTGCTTTAGAGTTATTCTGTTTGGAGAAGAGCAAACTTGAAAGATGGCCTTCAGTTCATCTCCCAGTTCAATTTTACAATTAGAAAGTTACATGTCTTTTGATTCCTGGGTAGATACCAAGCTTTTAAACAAGATGAGATTTTTTTATCTTCTGCAGCTGAACAGAGAAATTGACTCCTGTGATCTAGACCTGTGTGTATGTAACAGGATAATAGATAATTTTGTAGTATCATTGGGAAAAAAAAAAAAAAGGGAAGCTTAAGTTACTTAAAACTTAAATGATAGTAAAGCTTAGTATTAGAACAATTCACTTCATTTTTCCAGAAATGGCATCCATAAAAGTACATCTCAGAATGTGAGAAAGCTCTGGGGATACCTAAGTAACAAGAATCATCCCTATATCTGTCCCATTTCTACCTCTATAAACACTTTACTGGAAGATCTGCTAGGTCTTATGCAAGTAGTTCCTGGGGCTCATAAAGAAAATCTTTTTAGAGGAATGGTTAAATTGGTTGTTAAATATTAAATGTCTACCTGTAGCACGGACTCTTAAGTGCCTCAGGGTTTTGAAAGAATTAAAATTGGTTCTTTCTGAATACTTATGTTACTTTCCAGGGTTTTAGACGGTTTTTCATCTACCCTGCTGATGGCCTTAGGGTATGACAAAGTCAGTTAGTGTTAAGATGCAAAGAAATTCCACCAATTATTTGTGAAAATCACTCATTAAGTTCCTACAGCAGCTGGCAGATATTTGACATTTTGAAACTGCCAAGTAAACTATAACACATTTAATCAACACACCTCTTTTTCATTACAAGACCACATTTAATCTCACTTTCTATCACACATATTAAGGAATTCCATGAACTGCTTAGGGTGGATAACACTAAAATAATTAACAATACCTTGAACTGTTCCTGCTGAGTGAAATCACATTTTGTGCTTCAGAAACAAAGCATTAAAGCTAAATATGAAGTGCCTGGCACTGCAACACAGAGAGCTTCTCTACAAAGTGACTGTGTTTCAATGACGCTTCCATAGGATTCTGGCACAGAGAACAGTCTTTCTATCTCCTGGGTTACTTTAGGCCAAGCTTAGCACAGCAACACAATAAGTGTGGGCTCTGCAGCCCATACTTAGGTTCCCTACAGGTGCACCTACAGTGCAGCTTTGCCCTTCTACCTTCCCCTTCTGTCTAATATAATAGGTTAAAGAAAATAATTGGGGATTGTAAACATCAATATTCACTCACAGGGAGGAATTCTCTGAAGAAATGTCAGAAGCATGGTAGCAATTAATGCATGGAATATGATAGTTTTCTTGAATAATTCTGTGGAAAAAATAGAGTTACAAATTTCTGTCTAAAGTGTCTTTATTAATACAAGTTCAGAATTAATGTGGCAAAGTTAAGCTATTCCATAAGTAAACCATAAAAGTGGTCAGAGGTATGAAGAAATTTAATTAAATGTGAAATTAGAGACAGGGTAGGAATAGAGGATGATGAGCTGATAGATGCCCCACATTATAGAATGCATACTTGAATAAGGGTATTTTTGATGCAACATAAGGGATAATAAGTAGGAAAACAGAATTAAAATATAAAGGAAATATTCTAACTGGAGGATCAGTTTATATAAAAAAAGTTTTGGTGAATTTAGCACTAGGTGCATTTTAGATAATTTGGTAAATAAAAAAATGTGGAATAGCAGAAAGGCTGGCACTGAAAGGAAGTGGTTTGCATAAGCTAGATTGCCTTTTTCATCTTTTGAGTATTTAGCTCTATTTCTCACTTGAACTGGCTAGTTTGGACAAACTGTGATTTTCTCTATTTTTGCTCATCTGATTTTAACTTTGACCATCTCTAAGCTGTGTCAGCGGAAGCAACACTGTCAAAGAAATACTCTCTCTTTGGAGTTGTATTTTTAGATTGTGAATGATCAAGTGAGAGCTAAGCTTTTCTACAGCTTTTCAGTATAGGAGTTGGGTCTGTTTCTTTTAAACTGCTTTTAAAATGACCACTGTAAATGGAATCACAATATCACAGAATACACTGAGTTGGAAGGGACCATAAGGATCATCGAGTCCAAGATAATGCAAGATCTGATCCGATGTGGATTAGCCACACAAGGCAAGCCATTATGCAATTGCTGAGGCACTCATCTGTCACTAGTTAGATGCAAACACTCCCATGGTGCCTTCTCAGCACGCAACCTTCTACTTACGGTCAGGAGGCATGACAAGTCTAAAGTATATTTCCCAGAAAATGTGTGATGAATTGGAAGACTATTACAGTCTGAGTACTGCCTAGAGACATGCATTTTACTAGAAGCAAATATCTGTGTAGCAATTATCTGCTGTCACTATTTGCTATAGTCTTGTCAGTGCTCACACATTAAGCAAAATCGAAATAAATAATTAAAATTGTGTTATCAAGGTTTTTCCTCAAAGTTTCCTATGAAAAATAGTATCAATGCAGAATGAACATTTTTTTGCGTTATGAAAATTTTGTCTTGGCTTGTGCTGTATGGAGCAGATGTTCCTTGGATGAAACATGCAGGTCCTTATGCATATAACTTTGTGTACCTAGAACCCTGGAGGTATATTTGGAGTAATGGCACTTGTAAGGAGAGGTGGAATATTTTATATGTGAAAGTTTCTTAAATGAGTGCTGCATGCATACTTGATATTTGATACTGTCTGGTTGCATAAAAGGAAACTTGGTTAACCACTGTAGAGGTCTCAGAGGACTTGTCACAGAGAAGGTACTTTTAGCATATTACCTAACTGGTCTAAATTCATCAGTGGAAGCAGTTCTAGTTGCATACAAAACTCTGATAATCATCCTGTGTGATACAGCTGGTTCTTCTTATATTATATTCCAGTTATGATTTATGTTTAGGATGATTTTGGAGGGGTAAGGGTGAGGTGTTTTGTTTTAAATTCATGTCTTCACAAGTATAAAACACATACTTGTTTTCAAAGACGTATGCCTGAAGTGTTTGCTTTTCCAGAATGTCCTTGGACTCTGGCAACCCCATAGGTAAGCAGGCAGAAAATCAGGCAGTTTGTTGTTCCCAGCCTTTCTGCATTTATTCAGTAATTCATCAAAACCAATCTGTTTTTGCAAATCGCTTCCATTTGGCAGATAAGTGTTTTGTGGCAAAAGTTCAGTTTAATCAGAAAAATCCTGTTTAGTTCCATTCATTACATGGTAGGAGAGAGACAAAACAGATGCATTTCAGTCTACTAATCACAGAGCATGACTGGATGAGTTTCAATCATGTCTCTATCCTTTTTGTTTTAACTGCTGTTACTGATACTAAGATGGTAGCTATGAAACCTGCAGACTGCATTGCAACTTTTTATATTGACAGCTGTTGAACATGCATTTTCAAAATTAGCACTATGTACTTAACATTTTAGGTGTGGAACACCATCTTCGGAGTGAATGTTGCTCAAGTGCGCTTTGCAGACATCATTTGCAGGTCATTTAAACTTCAGATGATCCTCATTATGGTTATGGTGGTTGATAGCATCTGAAGTACATACAAAATACTACATTTGTAAATGAAATTAAGGCTCAGGTCAAGACAGTATTTATGATCTTAGAAGTTGAAATGACCTTAAGTATGGGTATGCAGATGAATAAATGTATATAAATCTTTTCTTGAATTAATGATTAATTACTTAAAGTACAATCAGCAAAGGAAACATCTAAATTGTTCACTGAATCTAATAAATAGGACAGCTGTGACCAAATATGTAGCTTACCAGTTTCTGGCTGGTATAGAATTAATTTTCTTCTCAGCACCTGGTAGAGTTCTGTGTTTTGAATTTAGTATGAGACTAATGTTCGTAACACACTGATGTTTTAGGTGTTTCTAGGTAGTGCTTACCCTAAATCAAGGACTTTTTGATTTCTCACACTCTGTCAGTGAGAAGGTGCACAAGAAGCTGGTAGGGAGCATGGCCAGGAGACGTGACCCAAATTAACCAAGGATATATTCCATAACAGAGACCATTATGCTCATTATATAAACTGTATGGAGCTGGCTGGGAGATACTAGTCACTTCTGGCTGGGCATCAGTCACCAGGTGTTGAGCAGTTGTGTTGTGCATCAATTCTTTTTCTTGGGTTTTATTCCTCTGTGTCATTTCCCTTTCTTAATATTATTATTATCACCATTATCACCATCATCGTCATCATTAATCATCATCATCATCGTCATTTATATTTCAATTATTATATTTCAATTATTGAATTGTTCTTATCTCAACCCATACTTTTTTTCAATTCTCCTCCCCATCGCACTGGAGGGAGGCAGAGTGAGCAGCTGGCTATGTGGTACTTAATTGCTAGCCGGGGTTAAACCATGAAGTCTAATAAGAATAGCTGAATAGAATAAACATAATTTCTTTACTATTTTTTTAAAATAGTAATTTTTAAATAATATTTTTAATAATATTGTTGGTATTCTCAGCAGTGACAATGCCTCAGATTTAATTGTTCTGCTGATTTGTTTCATGGGTTTGTGTCATTGAAGGTTTTTTTGGTTTAGTTAGAATTAGCTTTTGAGAGAAAATACCTGTCATCGAAAGGAAAACTGTTCAAGAAAACATACGAGAAACTTTGTGAGCCCGTGTAAACCCCTCTCTCTCTTTTTCATTTTTTTCCTTAGGAAGAGATCTATTCTGGAATATCCAATAACTGCACGGTTAGAACATTTGACGGAAACAAGAAACTGAAGTTCAACTTACTGCTTTGCCCTGGAAATATCACCTCTCTCTGCAGATGATCTAGTCACTTTGAGGTATAGCAAGGTTTTGCTTTTGCTCAAGTATACAGTAAAATGTAGTTAATGTGCTGGTATTATCATTTTAAAGCTTTGGCTACAAAGAAAAAGCATGAGAAAATAATACCTTTTTGGGATATACACTTGTCCAGCTGATGTAGAGACATTTGATATAGCCTGAGGGCAGCTTTTTGCAGTCACAGCTCTGAATAACTTTCAAGCAGCAATGCAGAAGAAACAATAAATCAACATTCCCTAATGCTATAAAGAAGTAGTATATAAAGGAATATCTCTGTGAAACTTGATAAATTGGTACAACTCAAGATGTCTAACACTTTTTTTATTTTTTTTCCTTCAACCTAAAGCTTACTTTTTGATTTTCTGCACTTAGTCTCTGTTGCTGATTTGTTGTTTTCAATAGAAAGTTGAATTTGTGACAACATTTTTTTTTTCCTTCTCCTTGACTTACCAGTGGGTGAAACATGAAGAAACAGAAAGACAAATGGAAAGGGGGAGAGAAATAGACGTTTGGCTTTATTAAGATTTAATTTCTTTCTTTGTTTAGATCTGGAACCTAAATTTATTCCTGTTCATGGCTGAAGCATAAAGAATGCAGAAACAGAAAAAGTTTTTAACCAAGCAGCCCTCATCCTTTCTACTGAATGATATAGACTTACATCTATAATTTCTACTTTAAGGTAAAGCAAACAAAGGTTGAGGTAGAAGGAAATAAACAGTATTTTCATTCAACCACTTTAATTTTATTCTTGGAAGCTCTCTTGTATTCATTTCCCTCTTCTAATTTTGCAACTAGAAAAGTCAAAAAGTAAGTTTTGGGACTCTGCTATGCAATGAAATATGCAATGCAAGGGGATAGAGTTAGTTACTTAATATGCCGATATCATCACAGACTATTCTGAACTACAAGGGACCCACAAGGATCATCCAGTCCAACTCCTGGCCCTGCACAGAACAGACCCAAGAGTCACACCATGTGCCTGAGAGTGTTGTCCAAACACTTCTTGAACTCTATTAGGCTTGGTGCTCTGACCCCTTCCTTGGGTGCCCTGTTCCAGTCCCCAACCATCTGGGTGAAGAGCTTTTTGCTAATATCCTGCCTAAATCTCTCTGAGACAGCTTCATGCCTTTTCCTCAGGTCCTGTCACTGGTTCAAATGGAGAAGAAATCAGTGCCTGCCCTTCTTCCTCCCCTCATGAGGAAGTTGTAGACTGCAATGAGGTCTCAGTCTCCTCTTCTCCAACCTGAGCAGACCTTATCTGCTCTTCATATGACTTTCCCTCAAAGCCCTCAATGGACAGGTACATTGGTATGGATAGAAGAGAATTCAACTATATCTAATAAACATATTGTTTAGCCATTAAATTAAGAGACTATTTACTATTTTTCTGGAGTTCCTTCCTTGAAACTTACGTAAATTTTGTCTATTTTGATCAGTAAGAGAAACTTACATGCTTAAAATACTTAGAGAGAAAACAGATGGCACAGTGACCCTGAAATTAGCTCAGCTGGTTACAGTATGGTGCTAATAATGCCAAGGTAATGAGTTTAATGCCTATATAGGCCATGCACTCAACAATTGGACTTGATCCTTGTGGGTCCCTTCCAACTCAGAATATCCTGTGAATTATAAAGCTCTTATAATTATGCTAAAAATGTGGTTCTCTGGCTGATCTGGGAATCCAAAAGGAAAAAACTAATTTATTTTATATCCATGAATGGGAAAGTTCATTAAACTTCAGGCTTGGGAAACAGTTTAGTATTGATTGTGGTTAAGACCAGAGGGCTAAGAACTGGAATGCTTGGCTACTGTATTAAATTCTTCTGCAAATTTGCTCTGTGACCCTAGAAAAATTAATTAATTTACATTCTATGCCTCAAATCTAGTCAATTTTTTTGTCAGTCACTTAAATCAAAAGAAAAATAATTTAGTTTCGGGATCTTCTGAGTTTAAATACATCTAGCTAATGTGGATGAGAATTGTTACTGCCGGTTTTTCTCTCTTAAAATAAATTCTATTTTTCACAAGCTTAAATATGGATAGAGATATCATTATAAGGCCTCAGACTTCAAACCACAGAAGCCTGCCATTGCTGGTTAACTGCTTTTTATTTGAGATATAATACCCTGGGTTTTTTAAATCTTGATATTAATCAAGAGAGAATGTTAGTAAAGGTTTTCTGGTATTTTCAGAAGTAACTACAGCTGCTTTAATTAAATGTTACTGAAAGTAGATGCAACCTTTCTAAAATTTTGCAATCAAGTTAGAGATTGGAAGGAGATGATCTTTAAGGTCCCTTTCAACTCAAGCCATTCTGTGATTTTATGATTTTAGCTCTCACAAAAGATTTCTTTAGCAAGTTTTGACCTAATTGGGGCTTTAGGTTTGTGTTTGCATTTTTTTGTTTGTTTGTTTTTGTTTCTTAGTTTGTTTTTGACTCCTGGGTACTGTAAAACACCTGTCTCCTTCTAGTGAATTATTTTTATTACATGATGAGTGTGTTTCTCGGAGATTCCTTTACATGAGAGGTAATGTATTCATGCATTTTATTAATGTATCTAGGACTACTATGAGCCCTAGTTGATAACATTCTATAAGGTTCTGCAGTATATAGACAGTTAAAACTTTTGAGAAAGCCTTTTTTGTTTTCCTTTGTATATCCTTTCACTATTTCATCTAATTTTGTGGTAGGTAACATCTCTACAAATCAAACTGGGCCTTCACTGTTGTTTTTTTTTAAATCTCCTCTAACAGTATACATATAAAATCTGCTGTACTGTAACATAGAAAACTTGTTTTATTGAAGTACTTTATTTTAAAATGTCAGAACAAAGAATGAGAACCAGATCTTACACAGTGATGGAAACTTAACATTTGTCTCACAGTGACAGCCAACATCTTCACTGTTTACAATACACAGGAAATAGAAGTAACCTCAGTTACACAGAAAATGTAATCCTGTTTCTTAAGAAAAATATTGACTGAAATACTCCAAATAAAAACTGAAATAGATAATTCATGAAACACACATCCAGGCATACGGTTGTGATTGCTGAATAGGATTTGGTTATTATACACTTTTGACCAACACAATTCTTCATGTATAAATGTATAGAGTATAGAGAGATTTTGCAACATATAGCAAAAAATATCTTCTGTTTTTAAGCAGCTGATAGATGAATCATAAAAATAGCCATACATGATTTCTTTCGTTCTTAGTCATAGTCTTTTGGAAAACAAGCTGATATTTATGAGATAAGGATTTCAGGGAGTGGTGGGTGTTCAAAGAGCAAAGCTGTGTGTTCCTTTTTCTGGCATGCTTTTAAGTATGGAAGCATGAAAACCGGTACCTCAGCTATTTATTGGTCAATAGCAATAAATTAAGAAATGTTTAAACGATTACTTAGTCCCACTGGAGCTACAAACTTTTCCATTGGTTTTAATGTAGCTGAGACTTCATCTGAAATGCTTAGCTTTCAAATCTTAAGATATTTCCATGTTAACTCAGTCTTCAAAAGAAAGCTATTTTGTTGGTTCTTTTCTTGCACCTACCAGTCTCACAGAATCACAGAATCTGCCAAGTTGGAAGGGACCCACAAGGATCCTTGAGTACAACTCCTGGCCCTGCACAGGACCATTCCCAACAGTCACACCATGTGCCTGAGAGTATCATCCAAATGTTTCTTGGACTCAGACAGCTTTGGTGCTGTGACCCTTTCCCTGGGGAGCCTGTTCCAGCTCCCAGCCACCTGTAACAAGTATTACTAACCCATCAATGTAAAAACCCTTCAACCATCATGATGCATTTAAACCTGTGCATTGTCAAGTGCATTCAGAAATTGTATCAAGATAGTATGTACATGATATCCATAAGCATTAGTTAACCCCCAAGACAGCTCCCAAGACATCAACTATCCATGAAGATGGAAGAAATTCCAATTTTCATCAAAACTTTAGAGCCGAGGAGTTTCTTGTATGAATTTGGAGGAATAAGATTCAATGAATTTGGAGTTGAGCAGTGGTAAACTGAGGTTATAGTTGTGTTTTGTCTTCAATGAAGCCTAGTTTGGCTCTAAATGGTTGTGTGGAATTGAGTTTTGGGAGTTTCAGTTAAGCATTATTTTAAATGAGAAAAATTCTAAATGCTAATACAAACTATGTTTTATTAATTTGCTTTTCTATGATTATAAAACAAGCATTTAATGTGTTTCAAAAATCTTGGTTCTTTTAATTCTCCAGACTGTATGATCAGTTCAATATTGTATGTAATGTTCAGTAGCACTCATGAGGTGGCTGTTAAACCAGCTTACACATATCCTCTGTAAAGTTTCTCTACATTTTGCTGCATATCTTATGAGTTCATTGCATAGCTGCTTTAATTCATGTTAACACTGAGGTATTGTTTCACATTGTGTTTGATTACAGCGCGATCAATACTAGTTAATTTCCCATTGTTTTTATCTGAAATAGTATAATTCATGTATGTATCCACCATAACATATTCAGCCATAACATTTTAATGTATTTCTTTTAACCTTGGATTCACTGGTCTTGCTCTCTGCAGGATTGTCTATATGCCTTGGGTCTGTGCCAATTTTATCAGCTCTGAATGGAAATGGCATAGCTTGAGATTACAGGTTGCTTTCTTTCAACATTCCCTTCCTGTGTTTGTCCATTAATTTCATGTTTGTCCATTAATTTCACATTTCACATTATAATTTCACATATTGTGAATTCACATTCACAATATGCAGTCATAATGTAAGCTCTTATTAGTATGGGTTAATTTATGTCTTTTTAAACTGACTATTGTTTGCTTCTCATATCATTGAAACTCTCCATTTTATAGAATTGTATTGTAGAAATTCCAGTTTAATTCCCCTCTTGTAGACTTATGTACCATCACTTCACATTTAATTACAATTATGATCCAAGCCAATGAAATTCAGTGACATTCAGCTATATCTTTAAAGGTAATAGTTCCATATTAATTTTCTACACTAGTACATTTACCCAAGTTTTAAACAAATTAATATTTAAATGTCATTTTTAGAGTTTAAATCCAGTAGTATCATTTCATATGGTTTCAGAGCTGACAAGATTCAGTTTCTATCTTTCATTGAAAAGATGTAAGATCAGTAGCTGCTTCTCTCTTCAGTTTATTATTTGAAGCTGTAGATAGTTCAACAAATACTTTTATTTTGTCCTAGATAGCTTTATACGAAACGTGATAAGTTTTATTCTTCAAGATGCTCACTGCAACGCTGAAAGTTGCTTACAGCTCAGGTTTAAACTCTGCTTGCTCTGTGGACCAGATCCACTCCAAGTTAAAGGATTGTACTTCTATGGATTTACAGTACACAATCCAAAATAAAAATCTATTCCACAGTGTTATATGAGATGATATTGTTAAGATTCCTTTAATATTTTTAAATAAAAAAAATTTAGTCTTCTCTATCATGTTTTACATTGTAAGCGCCTCAGGGCAGAGATTACTTCTTGCTTGAAGTGCAAGGGCTTGAATATTACTCTTATGATTGCATTGGGATTTTTGAGGTTTTGCTGAAATGAAACTCCCAGCAACATTATTTTGTCAAACTATAATTTTTACAATTTTAAACTGAATTACTTTATTTAATAATTTTGTACTACTGATTTCAGCAGCATAGTATTATTAATTCCAATTAAGATAATTCTCACTAATGAAGTATGAAATACGTGTCAGTCAGATTTCAGTTAGCAGCTTCACTTTCTGTATTTTGTACCAAATGTAAGTCAGTCTGCTTCTTATGTTTTACTCTTTTTACATAAATTCTATTTTATCAAAATGCAGCCAATTCTCTAGCTAAGATAAATTCATTCAGAGTCGAAGGTAGTATCAAAATTCAAAATTCAGATCGCAAAATAATGAGTTTACATGTTTATATAGCATATGACATATGCACATGCACAAAACCTATTCTTTTGCTTTCTGCATATTTGTGAAGAGATGTTTTAAACACTGCAGAAAAATTTGAACTTTTGTGACCTGATTTTCATATTATATGTTTGATATTAATTAACTATAACAATTCTGGTTGAGAAATGATATTGTATTTATGCAGGTTAAAAAACATATGACAGAGTCAGATAACTGCACATTACATCAGCAATTATATCAGGTCCTAAATTATGATATGGAATTATTTTGTGCAAAATGTCAAGTGATATAAGTAGAATGTGTGTTCCAGTGTTTTAAAAAAAATGTATGTGTGTATGTCAAATTACATTCCAAAGTAGTGAACACTGATGGGAGAGAATTCCTCTTAGTCACATTCATCGAAGAACAGGGCTAATGAATGTGACTAAGAGGTGCTAAAGCCAAATCATAGGCCATGGCCCAAATACAGCTCAGGTGTTCATTGATTAACATGGCAGAAAGTAGAACAAAACCCAGAAACTTCATTCCTCATATCAAGACTTCTACATCTTAGTAAATCACTTTCCTTATATATACATACTTGAATCAGTTCAAATTTTCTAATAAAAATTACTGGGAAAAAAGGTATATAAAAAAGACAACACTACATATTAAATTACCCCATATGACACACGAAAATATGATTCAGTAAAGTATATATATGACTGGAGCTGCTAGAACTGCTGTGTTGCTGCTCGATTGTTCTAAATTTTTTTTTGCCACACTTTTCTCAGGCAACTGTACAAGCAAGAACTTAGAAGGAAATAATTTCATTATCAAAGACACTTGAGCTTATGCTTTGTAAAACTTCTCCATTTTACCTGTCTTCTGAATTTATGACATACCAAATGTGGTTAGCAAAGTAATTTGAAGTAATGCTATAGCTTAAATGCAAAGGCAGTAGTTAAACTTGAAATAATTTCAGAGGCAGTAGATCAATGTGACAGTCTGTAATGAGCTAAAAAGTTATGAAGCATATGTGAATCACTAATGTTAATTTTTTATTTACATTGAAATATTTGTATTTGGATACTTTAGAGCAGTGATGTACCTCTAGCCGATATTTAACAACTCCTTTTTAGACCCATCTAGCCCTCTCACAGGTTCTTTTTCCTTTTTTCTCACATATGCCTCCAAAGATATTTCTAAATGCTCAGATATTATGTAAATTAATTACATAGGTAGAAGGATGCTTAATAACAGAATTATATTTATTTGGTTGCTCAAGTAGAATACTTCTGTCTTCACTATTATACCAAGAGACTATTACTGTATAATCCTATCTGGGCAACATGAAGAAAATCAGTGGGCCAGAGCCACTTTCTGAGATACTAAAGAAGTGATGTGTTTTATCACAAAGGGAAGAGCATTCTTCATGTCCTTCAAGGGCAACCAATTCTCATTAGCCCAGTCTGCAACCTGATAAAAATTTGAATATGTTGAATTAGTCATAATTTTTTCCGGCAGACTTTCTTTCATTTTAGATTTTGTACCTCATAAATTTTACAGTGAGCCTGAACAAACCGTCACAATTAATATAGCTGTCAATAATGGTACTCAAGTTTCAGTAATAGCCAGAATTATAGATATGAACCTGAATTTCTTCAACTTTTTTTGCTTTAAAGAAAAAGCTGTCCTTGCTAAAACTGTATATGATTCCTACCTGAAATTAATGAATATAGGTTTGATTGGGGTTCTACACTAGACCACAAGTAAAACTTTTCCCCCTGCTATTTAACTCACAGACCTGCCTTTCACAATGCCTTCATGCTGTTATTTTGCTATGTGCCATCAGGGGACAAAAATGACAAAGCATCTGCATAATTACTGCAATGACTTCCTTTGTATAGCAACCTATGATGGGAAAACTCCTCACTTTTTTCGTTATTTTGGGAATACTTTGTTGACCTGTTCCCTTAATCTTGGTTGGGGGTAAGGAGCAGTGGAACTTCTAAATTACCTGTGCAGCTCAGATGAGCTATCTCCTGAATATGTCTACCACAGCTGATATACAGCCATGCAAAATGCTCTCCAAGTCTTATATTAGGATGATTTTCATAAGAACTTTGTAAAATAAAAAGTCTTGTAGTATTGAGCAGATCAGAAATACCACTTTAGCTGCAGGAGGTAACATAATTTCTTCCTTAAAAAAACATCTGTTAAATATAAAAAATTTTCTGCCCAAGCTCCTAATACTGGCAGAACCCCTGAGTGGAAATTAAAAAAAAAGGTGTAACGAAACTTGAAAGTCAGTTGCATGAAGGAAAGGAATAGGTTTCTATGACCTATGAGAAGACACTGAGATATGATGTTGCTTTCCAGTTTTTGTTTATTTCTGCAAATGAATTGCAGGATTCATAGAATCATAGAATCATGGAGTGGTTTGTGTTGGAAGGGACTTTAAAGATCATCTACTTCCAACCAAAGCCTTAAGGAAGCCTTAAAAATAGTAGTGGGTGCAATTATATTTGTAATATGTCAGATGATCATGTCAGTTTTCAATAATAAATTAATTAGATAGTGTTATTTTTCATATGCACACTCCAATTGTTTTCCTCTGAGGATTTCTGAATGATACAAACAGCATATAATTAGGCCTCTAAACAATCGTTGGAGGTAATCATTTTCTTTCTCTACTTACAGGAAACTGAGGTGCCAAGTGGTGAAATTATATGTCTGCTAACACACACTGAGTGAGGAAAAATCAAAGTATGGATTTTTTCTTAGTGTTAGAACAGAAGATATTTTCGTTTATGGTGTTTATATAAAAATAGGAAATCATGAGTACTTAGGTGTTCAGGTCCCATCACAAAATAAAAAATGCACCTCTTCTATTAAAAAATAAAAAAGCCTGTACTGAATCATGTGTAAGAAAGAAAATTTATAGGCTTCAAGCAAATTTCCTAAGTTGAACAACCCTAAAAGAAATAATTATAGAGCAAAGGTCTACTCTTAGCAGACATCACTAAGCACTTTCTCTCACCTATAAATTGTATTAATCTAGTAATTTCTGATGACCATTTTATTGTTTGCACATAAAAAGAGAGCCATTATTTACACAATCTATTTCTTTCTCCTGCTGTCTTGACTTGTATTCAAATACTGCTGTCCTTGAAAATAGTTTACTAACTTTAATATGATGAAAAAGAAATGAAAATTCATTAAATCAAATCAGTCTCTACTATAAAATTAATGGTCAAGTGCATGAGGGTCATATATCCTTTAGTCACAAAAAAGGATATATATTTTATGCCAATTATAGGAAGTATATTGTATTTGCTTAATATTACTAATGACACAACATGTCAGTTTTCGTTACAATTTCTCACCCTAAATTACGTATTTATACATTAAGGTAATTATGCAGTGGTAGGAAAAAAACTGAAAACTTGGTCTATAGTCAGTGTGTTGCAGGATGACTGATTATGACACCTTATTTCCTAATTAGCAGGAAGATTCTGCCTGCCTAATGTCTCTGCCTGACACATTATTCCAACTTGATTTTTGTTAGTTTTTCATCAACAGTCCTTAAAGGACTTTCATTCTTCTGCTTTGGATCTCTGTTCTGTCATTCTTTCTATTTCACCTGAATTTGACCCCTGAGACTGTTATGGTATATGTATCTTAAATATAACTCTTGATGAAAGAATCCCTAGCTATACAAAAGAATTCTATTTTTATAATAGACCTTTTCCAGTTATTGGACTCAACCAAATGTCTTTATAAGAAGAGACTTTTAATAAAAACACACATGCAATTCTCAATCCTTCAATCCGAGTAAATGTAGCAGCTTAACAAAGAAAGTTTATAAATAAATTTCTTTCAGCAAAACACTTAGACAAGTGCTAAATTTTAGGTGTGTCATGAATTTGAAAAACTATGTAGGTTCTCCTCTGAGAATTCACATTATGTTCAATGCTCTGGTGTTTATTACCTTTATTCTAAGGCATGCTTGTTTGGAAAAAAAAAAGCCATAAATGGTAGGAAAGATTGGTACTTCAAAGTATCTTCGATGTTTAAGTGCTGAAGGATCTAAAAAAAAAGAAATTATCTTCTATTGTCTCAATAATTTCCCCAGTGATTTAAAATGGCATTGAAAATGGCAATTAAAAATAAAAGTAGGATTTAAATTGCAGAAATTCATAGAATCTAGGCAGCGCTAGTATTTTTCTGGGAAACACCAATTACTAACTGGCTACAGAAACCCAGATGACAAAGAGTGATGTCTTAAGAATGTTTTATGTATGCAGATAACACTTTTTTCATCATAGTTTTTAATTGACTATATAATTTTTCATGGAAAATAAATCTAAATGTTTCTTCAGCTATTTTTAAGATTTTTGATTAACCACAGTTAATTTTCAGGTTAAATGTCCAAGAGAATTCCAATAGTCTATAGTACTATTAACCCATTCAACAGCTTAATTATTGCACTTTTATCTCTAGTTCCATTTGCTATTTTATTTCTTTGTCTCATTCTTAGGGTATGGAAATATTTATTTATTTTTAATTCTAAAATAGGAATAAATATAGCAAAAATCATTGAAAGCACTGAAATATTACAGTCAAGAAAGATTTGGTTTTTCAGACTGAATTAATTATATATTTTGGTTAACTTAAAGATTTAAGAAAACAGAAATGTATGTGCATACAATTGAAACTTGGGTTTTGTCAACATAGAAATCTTTATAGGAAATTCAAATATTGAAGAGCATCAACATCTGACACTAGGGAACATAAAAATGAATAAATTTTGATTTTTCCTTATAGTAATTTACACTAGTGAAAGTTAGAGCCAAATGGATTGGGATTTTATGTCTTTAGATTTTTTTCAAATCAAACACTGGGACAACTGAAATATGCCTTTGTTTCAGAAGTGTTTGATACGGTTGTAGAAGCCACTTCCCTTACCACTCCTCCTTGTGGAATCACAAAGGGCCACACTGTCTATTTGCTTTAACTTAAGACAAGCCATATGAGCTCAATGAATTCAGATGAACCCCTGACTATGTTGTCTCATCAGAGGAGTTCTCAGAGAAAAGACTGATAAGTACTTTTTCCAGATGCAGAAGATAGGAAGGTGAAATAAGTAAAACTTAGGCAATGGCTGATGTTACATATACTTTATCCATTCAAAAAAAGACATGATGCACAAGTTCTGAAGGAAGTACTTAAAAAAGGAGGTAAGAGACAAACAGAAGAGTTTGCTAATGAATCATCTACTGTATGTTATTAAAATAAAACTAAGACCCTAATAAAGGACACCAAGAATAACAAAAATGCAATTAATTTAAGCTTTGTCCTCATTAAGCTCCCATAATTATACTTTCAAGATGAAATGTAATTATGTGGGGGTCAAGCCATTTGAAGCATGATTTCTGTCACTGAAACTATTTTAAGGAAGGTCAGTCTGAACATCTTAAATGTTAACAAGAGACACACACATTTGCCTGGAAAGGAACAAAAAAGGCGAAAATTCATGGCACAACTTCTTTCTAAAGGATTGCTGCAAAGAAAAAAAGTTTTTGCTTACAGTATTGAATTTAGTTTGCATCCATTATGTTTGCAACAAAAGTAAAAACAAAGACAAAATACAAACAAGGGGAAGAATAAATTCAGAATTTAACTCAATGATGCTGATGCTCTCACTGTAACACTATATTTGAAACTCTACAAAGGAAACTCATTGAACTGTCTTGACTAGATTTCGCTGAATGAAAGATTAGATTCTGTTAATGGGCAGGAATTACTGAGGGGGCATTTCAGACTTGCTTTGAAGCTCAGGAATGGATCAACATCTGAAGAGTCAATCCTATCCTTCCTGTAGTCTTTAGAATTTGTAGCTTTATGTGTTTGAAATGAAGACACAGGGAAAAGATGCCCTAGTGTTCTCCTAAACTTATAATTTCATGGTTCAATTCTAAATAAATAACAGAAAAATAAAAGAACCTAAAATATATACCTTCTATTTAATTTGTCACATTTTAAAAGATCTGTGTTCTCCTTCACAATTTTATTATTCTGTCAATAAAACAGTAAGATGGCAGAAGAAACAAATTTAAAGTAGCAATTCCGATAAACAGTATGTTTCCTATAAAATCTTAGTGATTTTATAGGCTCAACTGTTTTCCAATGTCAGAAGTGAAATAACTCCATGCACCAAAGTGAACCACGCAGGTAATCAGGTCTAACCACCGCAGGGGAAACATTTTCTACAGAACTATTCCATCTCTGACTCCTCCAGTCCTGATTCTCAAGGGAATCTTTATACAGTACTTCCAAAAATGAACTTGGGAAATAAATCTTTTCTAGATCTGGAAACTAGAAATCTTGAATTCCATAGAATTAACATCAGTTTTTATATTCCAATATATTTCTCTCTCTGATTCATCTCTGTTTCTCTCTTTTCCAAGTGTGTTAACAATGTAACACTTCTCAATAACACACTCCCCTTTTCTAGTCTTGCTCTTCTCAGCTTCCTCTCTCATTATCTATATCTAACACAGGCAGGTTAAGCTAAGAATGGTAGTGTCTGGTTCTATGTCCAGTCTGGATTTTTCTCATTCTTGTCAAACCTGAGTAAAGTACTGTGACCTTGGAAGCTTTTTTTTTTTTTGCTCCAACTGTATGAATGAAACTAAACAAACAAACCAAAACACAACCCCTTTCTTCTGGCAGATTTTGTCTTTCACGTATCTGTACTCCATGTGGCTGCAAGATTATGACTGTAACAATTGAAAACTAGTATAACTCAAAAAAAAATTGCAGATTTTATTTAGTACCTCAATGCCATCCTAGGTAATAACTGGAATACAACCATGAAAAGAGAATACCGAAATCACATAAATGTTACTACAAGATCTTCAAGCAGTTGCCAATTTTTATTTTTGTATTTTATTTTGTTTCTTGTGCCATTATAAAATGTGGAGTCTCAGGGTTAAATATTCCCATCATAGAATATAGTCCAGAAGTAATGTTAAAGTTCACTCATTTTGAATCAAGGCAGAACAAGCTGACATCCTGACAGAGGTGTACATAATCTGTTCTTATATTCTTTCACATTGGAGATTGAGGTTCTTTTGTGTATTCAGTCTACTGCTTTCATTGTTTTTCTCATTTAGCAGAAATTAATGTGAATGTAGGCATTTGTTTTCTTCTATTGTATTTCTAAAAGTTATTCTCTGATTTAACATAGTCCGTAATAAATGGATGTGTCCATTCCAGTGCAGTGTTAGAGAGGTCATCCCAGTGAAAAGAAGTCTCAAAGGGATTATTTTTAGAGGGTAGACTTACTTTTAAGTACCTAATTTCAGCCCAGATAATTTTTTTATTTCTTTATTTGCAACACAACTTGTTTATGTCACAAAATGTACAGCATAACAGGAAAGAAAGTGAATTGCAATTGAAAAATTGGATTAGGAAAATGCAGAATAAGTTTCCTAGTTTCCTGGTTTCACAGGCAATTTCATATAACTGTATGCCTCTGAGATCCAATTGTGTCACTCTTTTGGCAGTTTTTTGAAGGTTTGTGGGTTTTTTTGAGCTGTTGGGTTTTACAAAGAATTTTAATATTTATCCAGATACATGCCTTCCTGGGAATAGCTATTACTGTTTAGTCACATTATTACATTGCATACATCATCGACTTATGTACAGTGTCTGTTTGGAATTCAGGCTCTTTAAGATTGTGTAGTTGAATACTTCCTTTTACAAAGCTTTGTTAAATGACTGCTGTACCATCTCATCCAGCAGTGACTAAAAGATTTGTTGTTTTTCTGACTGTCCATGCCTAAATTACTTTATGTGGGTTTTGTTGTTGTTTGTTGGTTTTTTTTCTTTTTCAAGGCAACTTGATTATTCCTTAGTATAATATCAATAGAATTCTCCTATAGTATGTCAGACTCTGTGGAAACAGAGAGAGAAAGACAGGACATGACTGAAAAAAAATTCAAAAAAAGGAAGAAATAAAGAAATAATAAAGATAATTAAAATAGAAATATAAATAAAGATAATAAAAAGTCGATTGGTCTCTTTTATGTGGAGTGAGAGATCATCATCAGGATACCATTGATCGTGTTTTCATGAAGCCAGATACAATTTCTGGACAAATCAGTGCATCTTTCATAGATTAAAACAATATTTTATATAGAATTGCTTTAGCTTATTAAAATATCACACAGTGTAGAAATACTTAGGGTAAAGAAAACAGACAGATGGCTCAGTAAATTAATCTATAAGCAGCAACAGAGCATAAGGTTAGTTGCTGACATTGACTGAATGTTGTGGAACGCGGTAGAAAGATGACAGTATTAATTAGTAGCAAACATATGAAGGTGAAAACGCATGTGAAAGGGGATGAGATGGGTTAAGAACCTGTCATTTAAAGGGAGGGTGAAATTTCATATGTGATATTTATAATTGTATTTAAAATTTCCTACAATTCACTAACATTTTGATTGAAGGCTCTAGTTAAACACATTATGAAAATAGGAACACATGTACAGTGTTTATCTATATTCTTTACTCCAATTTCAAATGCAGCCTCCATTTGAGCCTGCTTTCAACTCTTTTCACCAGTTGTAATCATAACGTGGTAAAATACATCATATAGAAAATAGAAAATAGGTCAGATGATGTTACAAGGTGCTTTAATTGAAACTGCTCTGAAACTGCTCTGAAACAGACATTTCCTTGTTCTGCCAAATTACTAAAGATTTTTTTCTCTTACAGTTTCCAATTGCAATTTATTTTTGGGTAATATATTAGTATAAATTTGGAATTCCAAAAGCTACACTATTATATCTATGGTAAACTTTATACTGTGTTCCAAGCTGGATTGTATTCTTAGCTTTTTAGCTCTTGAAGTCAAATTATTCTTGTTCCTTAAACTCTGACATTATTACAGTTATAAAAATGACATTATCTACTTTTCATATATTTTAAAAAAGATAATGCAAGTTCACTGACTTTTCTGGAGCTGCATAAATTCATACTAGCTGAAGACCAGGAACAGAATGTTTTCAATTTATTTCACTTTAATTTCTGTTAACTTACTGAACCTGATTTTGAAAAAATCCTGAGCACTCCTTCAGGTACTGAGTATTGCATTCACTTGAAATTCTGCTTTTTATGGTCTTCTGATGAAAGAGTAAGGGTCAAAAAAAACCCCAAACAACAGAGTACATGAGCACAATTTAATATCTCCATGTATGATTTAAAAAAATCTTCCAAAATTCTGCTGATCTTTTATTCTATCACAATCCACATATAGAGACTAGAAATACATGACAAAATGGTACATAAATGCCTATATTAAAAGGCAGATATTTTCTTATTTATTTTCTAGTGATATTTGACCCAACTTTCCTCCATGAAGAGCCTAATGGTGACAATCTTTTATTATTTACATTCAGTAGATTTAAAAGCAAAATAACCAAATATCTTGCTACATCATAACACATTTGGCAGAATTTTTTGACTGATGTCAGAAACAGTTTGGTGTGCTGAATGAGATACAGCATCCCCAGGAGTGTTCTTTCCTGATAGAAATCTACCTTAAGTGCTTCTCTTTGAAGTTTTCACTCCATTCAGAGACATCTCTCTAGAAAAAAAAATTGCAAGTGTTTTCTTACTCATATTTACTGAGTCAGGAAAAGTGAAATTTGTTAGGAAGCTTGAGAACACAAATATCTTATGCTTTAATCATATTACAGCTCACTCTCTTTTGTTCCAGATGGCGTATGGGTGGAGTGTATATAATTTTACATTTTTCATTAGTCCATTTCTCCTTCCATACCAAGACTTTAAAATCAAAAAGTTTTTTTCTTTAAAGAATAAAAAGAAGAATGTAATTTCCCAGACTCTTCCAAGATTTGTCATTGACATCAAGATTGATTATGAGAAAACAAATGTTTGGATCTATTTCCGTTTGTAGCCTCTTATACTTGTAAAAGATCATGTTACAAAAAAGAAAAGTAAGAGTATGTTTATGCATGATAATGATTTTAATGTAAAAATAATGTTTGAAAAGACAAAAGCATTTGACACTAGCTCATTCATGATTTAAAATTTCTGATTTATTTATTCATTTTTCTTAGCCTGCACTTGACTTTAATTCTATGCCCTTAAATCCAACTTTAAAGCCTCAGAAGAATTTGGCATGGTCCATGGATCATATAGACATGAGAGAAATCAATTTGCAGCAGAAGCTAAAGAGCGAATATTTAAGAGATGAGAAGGGAGGGAGATGATGGACTCTGGGATGTGTTCCACCAAAAAATGTTTGATGCTGAAACTCAGGTCCTGAAATGGTGTGTGATAGTAAAAAAAAATTTATAAAAGAAGGGATTGGAGGCATAGTAGTGGCTGGATGCTGATAATCATTCTATAAACTGAATAATACATCCCAGCTCTGAAAAAAAATATACTTTCCAATACTAGGATATTTTTTCATTAAATAATGATTGTTAAACCTATTAAAAGTGGATCTGGTTGCAATAAATAACTAAGTATCTGAAAGCTTATGCTTATCTTTACAGGTTTCCAGCTCTTGGTTAGGAAAAAAATACTGCATGTGATATTTTACAGTGTACTTCTAATTTAAAAGAGTAATGGATTAAAAACATCACCAGAAGAGAGTGTTTGTCCTCTGGAATGGTTTACACATTAGTGAACATAAAATATATAGCCTACTTCTAGCCATATAAGTATCTTTAGAAACCTAAGCTGCTATTTTGAAACAAAATCAAACCATTCTGCCTTTTTCATAGCCATTAAATTTCAAGTAGCCTAAAACAGATGGAAACAAACATCCATGAGTCTCACAAAGAGAGCAGGAAAAAAATAATGTCGTGCTCTGGCCTGAGCCATGGCTGAGTTCTTCAGGGCTCTGAGAGTAGGTATAGAAAGGTATGTCTGGACCTGTGAATTCCTAAACCAGGAGCCTCTTGTAAGTTCCTGAAAACGAATCATGCTTACTTTCAGTGCAAAGTGTTTGTAGATGTTTCATAACTGTCAGTTCTATTAAAACATTACCTCTGGAATCATGAGAAGGAGCAAGGAATTTCTTATGACCAACACATATAGACCCTCATTTCTATATGCTTACATAGCTGTCATCTACTTGAGGTCCTGATTTATCTGAAAGGTGTTGGTATTGTGCATAATACATAAAACACAGATTAGAATGAGTGGAATAGTGTTTTAAAATTAGTGTTAGCTCATATCTGGAACTCTGTTTCAAGGTTTCTGCTATTATTTCAATAACGTTTTACAAATGCATTTTTAAAGATTTTTTACATAAATCTCATTGAGCAATAAGGTGTGAGTCTGCTTTTCTCCCCAGCCCCATCCCCCAGACCACACCCTTGGATTGGAAGGAATTATACGTTCTTTACATTCTTGCTAAAAATCTTTTAGAAATTCATTCCTTTAAATGATTTTAGTTAGCAATGTTTACCTCATAGAACAAGTGCTTTGTATCCTCTAAAGACTAATTTACACAAAAATCTACATGTTCCCCAAGCTTAATGTGCATACAGTTCTCTGTGCAGTAAGATACTGTGTGGTATAAATCAGTATACCTTAATAAGTGTTGTAATTTCTATTTCTGAAAATTGTTTATAACCTTGAATTTTGAAAGTCTATATGACTTTACAGACATAATCCCTGCAGATGGGAGCTATTACCTTTGTTTTTTCTTTTCATCTTGCTTCAAAATACTCTAAGTTTTAAAAAGGCCTCCAGGTTTTTTTATAAAAGGAAGACACAGTCACACAGGTACACACATGCGTGCGCCTACACACACACACGCTTTGATTTTACATGGACTGTCCTCAAGAATCTGATTTGTTGAAGCCCTTAAGGTTTATCTCAAAAGTGCATTGAATACATTCCAAGGATCAAAAGATCTGGAATCTGAATATTGTTATTCTCCTCTTACAGTTTTTAAAGAAGAGAAAGCTTTCTCCTGTAATAGAACCAGTGGATGTTTCAAGGTCAGGTGGCCATCTCTAGCCTGCCTGTTCTTTATCAGCAGTTTGTGCTTAAACAGAACAGTTGAACACCCTTTTTTTTCCGCTGGAAAATATATGATTTTTTTTATTTCATTTAGCTTGGCGTAACTAAATTGGCTTCTAAGTTTTATATAGTTATGCATATAAAAGAATGTGAGAAGTCTAGTTCATTAGTTACTAACATAACTGAATCTGTCAGCTTTGAATACTATGTTATTTTAGAACACTATCTAATCTGCTAGTTGCAGACTAAGAATGCTTTTATGTTATTTATCAATATTTTGGTTTACTTAATAATTTTATATCATTTTTGAATACTTGATCCAATTTACTAGATTATTATTCAGATTCCTCAGTAGTTATTCCTTTTCCTGTTCTTTGATGCGAGGAAACACATGAGGAGTTTACCAACAGTTATTCACTATGTCATCAGTTCTGTACTATTCTAGTTCTGCTCTCTCCATTTTTGATATCAAAAATTCTTGGCTGATTTAGGAGCTGTTTATACATGTATTCCCAGTTACATTCCATTATCTAAAATGCATTGATAACAAAAAGGCCTTCTTCCAAAATTACCAGTGTCACCTTGATTTCCACAGGTATTATTTAACAGTGATTGTACTTTTCCAGTTTTATTGTAGAACAAATTGCTCATGATCTCTGATGACATGCAGCTGCTAATGCAGGTGCATTTCTAACACAGCCTAAGGAAATACAATGAATATTTGAAACAATAAATCTCATTTTTATTTCTGTAAGAATGATAACGTCAACTCTTTTTCCTGTCCTTCTTCTCTTCATGTGTCAAAGAGAATTTATAAATATAATTATTTCAAAGGTACTTTAAATAAGAAAATGAAATAGAGAAAAAAAATGACAGGTGACAATGACATCAGAATGAGAAAATACAGGAAATATTGTAACCAATATTTGAAAGCTGGAGTATTCTAGACTTGCTTTATCTTTTGAGATTATCCCAGATGAGTTTATTATGTGATTTTCCAGTAGCATTTGGAAACTAATCCAAACAATCTTTTATCTTTGCTAGTACTGATTGGTTACTAATGTTTGAACACTGATTTTCCTCTGCACATATGGTGATGTCTGCTCTGGCCATGTCAGGAGGAGCTGAAGGAAGAGCCAATAGCAGAAATCAGGTATGTGTGGTTAAGAAACCAGCGGCATTGACAAGCAGCTGTAAGATGGCTCAGCTTTAGCATTCAGGAGAACTCTATGGTCAGTTCATTGACATTGGCCTTTAACAGCGGAGACAATGACAGTAAACGTGTTCTGAGAGAAAATGCTGATCGGCATGCTGGGTTGAATTACCTTCTTGGTTTCCTGGTGTAAAACTTCCCCGAAACATTGAAAATGTCCTTCACTGCAGAATGTTGCACATAAACAGACTGACACACAATGCAGCTGAGGTTACAAATGTGTAGTCATCTTGTTATAAATGTCTTGCTCATTCTTATTCTAAGTAAATGAAACAGCACTGAATGGTTTTGAATAATTCTGTAGTGGCTTTAAGATAAGTTTTCATTGTTAATCACCTTTCTAGTCAAAATTACACTAGTTCAGTCCTGAGAACTAAGGATGGGTAGAGAATAGTGCAGTGTGGTCTTTCCATCACAAAGCATTGCAGAAGGCCTCTCAGCACGCAGGAACTGATGCCAGAATAACATCTTCCTAAAGCAGGTCAAAACTCCTCTCACAGGAAGCAGTTGCTTTGGTGGTTTTTAACTCCAGTCATACATCAAGAAAAATCTAATGTCATGTACCTCATTAAATTAGTATTCAGTATAGACTGACGATTTTAATGAAACTTTGAACATTTATTATCTTTTTTAAGGATTTTTGCTTCTTTTTAAAGGGGTTATATGAAAGTTAAAGTCAATAAACTCATTATGGTATGCAGATATTCTTTTCCAAATTATCATATTTTATTTATCTTAGCTTTTTTTATTATTAAAGATACTTGCAATTATGCATTTTACAGGAGAGTCCTTACAATATAATTGAAAGAACAGACTAAAAGAATTGGTCTACAGTGGGACCAATCTCAATTAACATTAACTTTCTCCAGTTAAGAACTGTGAGAAGTTTTTCAAGTTACCAACACATTCAACAGAAATCTAAAAATCACCTTCAAATAGCACGGCTTTTCTGCTACAGATACTACCTCTGTGTATTGTTTTCCTTAGATCTGGATTTTCTGGTAAGAAGGCAACTTACAGGGTTCTGCCATGTCCATGGATCAAGGTGGTCTCATTATGCTGTAGTGCACACTGACCAGGTTGATGGCACTGACATGAGTTAAAGATTTGTCTCAGTATGCAGAAGTCCACAGACAAAAATTTATCATTTGGCACATCAAATGCAAGACACTACATGTATTTACAGATTATTTATAAGGTTAGAAAAATCATATTGAAAAATATAAAAGGTCATAGATAATCTAGCTGGAGCACTTCAGACTTAAGAAGGTTTATTAGGGAGTGCCCCTGTAGTATACTGTGTTAGGATAAACAAAGAGGTTCCTCTATTTCATAACTTATGTTGAGGTGGTATTTTATCCTCCTATGATTTACAGACATATAATTCACTCTCTTTATTTTGCTGTTAGGTAACTGATAAACAGAGAGAATAAATTTAAGAATTACTCCGTGGTCGATCTCAGTGGCAATTATTCATCTAAATATCTTAGGATCTCGACCTCATTATTTCATTGTTTGTAATTCGCTGTTCTAACATTACTTTAAAGTTATCTGATTGCTGTTCACCACTGAGGCTCCGGAATGTTAGTTTCTTAAATAGCAACAAAGATGTGTCTAATCTTCACAATCTGTTATTGGAGGTACACCAGGACTACTTTGCACTTGAGCAATTGGTGATGAATTCTGAAGTGTTTCTATTTGGGTGAGGTACTGATAATTGTCTGCTAAATAGGAACCTCTAGAAAGAGATAACAAACCTCTCCGAGTCTCAGAGTGCTATGAACCTGTAAATAGAGACACTGCTACTGTCAGTTATGATATTGGAGTTAAAATAAGAGTGAAAAATTTGGTGCTATCCTAAGATAATGCAATACATTTCCTATACGGCACAGCTTGATACAAAATGAGGAGCAGAACAGTGTGAGACTTATTGAAAAAGCTGCTAAGAGAGAAACATGAAATGGCAAGCGGGAAAAGCCCTATCAAGCCAAGTAAGAAAAGCACTGCATGGCATTATAGTATGAAGTGGTTGCTTCCTTACATGTACGTCTATGTTATTATACCATCAGTAGAGAAGAAGGAAAAGAAGATTTATGGTCTTGTTTTCATATCTTTGTGTAACTGGTAAAAGAGACAGTGTGTGTATCAGATAAAATAGTTCAAACCACAGATAGCAGAATTTAAGATTTTCAAGCTGGAATCAGGACAGCTGAAGTGGTAAAAGAGTGTAAGATCATAACCATTACTATGTTTTCTCTCTTGTCAATATTATTATTTAGCAGCCTGTTTTTTCCCGTGTCACTCATTTAAAACCTACAATATATTTCTAGCTGATAGAATTTTATAGTCACGATATAGGCAGAGAATTAGATTAAAAGGTACTAGTTTTTAATGTAGATTCTGTAATGACCAGAAGTTCAGATTTAGCTAAGAACATTCTGCCAAATGCCAAGTACTTTAAAATCTCTACTGAATCCTTTTTCTTTTTTTTTTCAACATTTCCAATAATTACATTTCTAATACACAATTACTTTGTGGATTAAAATTGATTTCTAATGTTTGACTATCTCACCAAATAAGTCCACAAAAAAAATATTAGAAATATATTTGAAGAAATTTTCCTTGGGAAATATTTTCAGTCATGCAAAATGAAAAAAAACCCTACATGTGTGGCAAGATTTTGATTTTCTTTTTCAAGGGTGTTCAATATCTGGAGTCTGAAGAAGAAAAGTTGGATTCATATGTAGCTTTTTAGGGAGACTCAATAATAGCATATGTATATTCATAAGGAAAAACATTCATTTAATTCATCAGGAGGAGGGTAATTACCTCAGTATGCAGATTTTTGCAAAATCTTGTTCAGTCAAAAATTACCTTCATCTATATTTAGCACAGATATGATAAATCCACTGAACTTACACATTTAAACAACATTTGGAAAAAAAACCAACTTTCAATACACAATTAAACAAAAGGACTACAATTATCACCATGTATATGACCAAAGCAGATATCAAATTACTAAGAATAATTCTAGTGAGATATATCGCCCTTTAATATTACTTCTGATTGCCATAGCAATTAATTTAATAAATCTGTACACTCTCAATGTAGTTTTCTATGAAAATGTCTAAAACTAGGTAGGTATTTCATTTTTTCATTATTTTTTCCTTTTTTTTTTTTTTAATGCCACTGTACTTCGTATTTAAGGAATTACATTTCTGTGAATATTTAGGAAAATTAAAATCTGAATCCAATTTTGAAAAAGGACTTTTAATTACATAAGGAAATGTTTTCTTACGATTCCATAAAGTCTCGCTTGAGCTAGTTATTAAAGGAACTGAAAGTAGTTCAGCTGTGCTAAAAAGAAACTAGAATCAGCGACCTACTCAAACATTTTCTCACTTTCTTGTGTGGATTTTGTAGTAGTGACTGCTGTGAAGACACAACTGTAAGCACTTTTTAAAGCCTGTTTAGCTTTTCCTGGTGTCTTTGAAAAATTCGTACATTTGATAGAATTTTTGTCAGGAAAACCTAAATAAGCTAATAGATTTAGGTTCATAGACCTTCTAGTGGCTTATAAAAAGGTGTGATTAAAACGATCTCCAAAGATTACCTTCTCCAAAGCCTTTTGCATATGCAGACTCCTATATTCAGGACTGTAAAGGTATCACGAAGGGATGCTCACAACACAATGCAACACTTTTATTTAACCCGTAATGGATCACATCTTGACCTGCTCTAGTAGTTAATATTGAATAGACTGGCAGACACGTAGACAGCAGGCTCTGGATAACTTGCATGTGTGGACTGTTTTCTGTGAGACAACTGAGTGTTGCTTGTACCTCTTTGAAGCCATGTGGGAGGAAAAGCAAATTGAAGCATCAGTGCAAGCATTCCTTCACAAGGAAAGTCATTAACACATCTAGTCTGCTACCACATCTGTTACCTACACAACTTTGGAGTTAATTGAACAAATATACACAAAGATGTAATGTATTTGAAGAGATAGGGTCTTTAATCTATAAAACTGACCATGTTTAGCTTTATTCCTGCTACAAGAGACCAGTAACTTGAAGGTCATGTCACTCCCATGACTTATGAAAATCCACAGGAATTTTTCCATTGACTTCATTGTATTTTGGATGGGTCTCCATTTTAGCAGTAACTTCTTACTCTGATTATAAAAGTACACAAACTTTTAAACACTGCTGTGAAGCAGCATCTTCTGTACATAAATTCTGCAATGGCAAACCCAACGTTTATAGTAGATCTTAAAGGAAATGGCTGACAATATGTAACCCATGTAAGACAAAAAAGCCCTGCAGATCAAAATAAGAATTTCAGAAGAAAATCTGTGCTCCAGAAGGAAATTTGGCCATTGAACTAGAAATCAGCAGAGACGGGGTTAAATACAATTGATGTTACTCTGTGAAACATCAATGCATGACATTTCACAGTAGTCAGTATGCCCAGATGCCCCCAGGGCTCAGCTCGTCCCTCCTCCATTCTCCACTGCACTTTGAACAGTAAGACACCGCTAACAGGCAGCTAGCCCATGTGCTTTTGAGCCACTTTGCAGGAAAAAAGAGCAACACATGAGCTGGACTTATGTCAAATCCTTTCTGGGAATCTGAACATGTGACGTCCATTGAATTCCATTTTTGTCTCCTACGGTAGTCTTGTCTTCAAAGAAACCTAACCAGACGGTGAAGCTTGCCTTTGCTTTCTTAGAGGCCATCAGTCTTTGCTCACACTGTGTATTTCTAAGTGTTTTTCCTGTTTTGATCTCTGAGAAAGACTTTGTAAGATACTTCCTGCAAGTGAAGTTTAACGACATTCTCAGATATGTTCTAACTCTTTTGTTAGTCTATGGCTCCGTGATAACTACCTGAACCTACTGAACTTCAACTAAGACATCTTGAAAAAGTAATACATACAGAAGCTTCCCTGCAACTGTGGTCATAAATCTCAACTCACCATGGGTAAATAATAATGACTTCCATTTATAGGAGCACTTTTAAGCCCTAAGATCCCAAAGGTTTTGCAAACAATTGTCCTGATCCTTCATTCATCTATTTCAACAGGTAAAGGACAAAGTTCTACTGTCACAGATGGTAATTTCTAGCATCATAGAAATCACAGGTGGGATAAAATTTTTCACGTACAAAGTAGAATAAAATGTATGGTTAGGAATAAATTCATGTCATCATTTTAGAAAATTCTGGTACAATTTGTTCAGCAACTCAAACATCGTCATTCAAACTACATTTTGACAGAAAAGTAGAAGTCAAGACTCCAACAACATTTTTACAGAACCCCAGAAGATTCTGAATGAGCATGTCTTTTAAATTTAGTCTCTGAACATAATTTTCTATGTATTTCCTATGGTTCATAAATGCATGATCAGTGTAGACTCTGTTCTATACCACTGGGTTACTGTTGCTATCTCAAAGAGCAATTACATATTCTTATAAAATTTTCTATTCAGATATCACCCAGACCAAACACTTTTTAGTCTTTAAGAGTGCAAAACAATACTGAAGGTTATGCTTGATCATGCTATATTCATTCCTGACAGCATAAGAACAATAATAGCAGTGAAATTTTCTGACAACTGCCTCCATATCTCTTTCGGAAGTAATAGTCTTTCAGGGGGTAATTTACATTAACATCTTTGTTTCTCTTCAGTCAAAAACCAAAAATTGTCTGTGTGGACTTAGGGTGAAATCAGTTTGTGGAGGAAAATGAATCCCCTTCTTTCAGGTACTATAAACAAGTGTATATTTTATGTCTGTATTTTATATTATGCCATAACAATGTAATCTCTTACAGATATACCAGAGAAAATTCTGAAGTAAAGCTATGTTATTTGTTGCTAACGTATCACATCTAAAATAACATTTCTGTGTAAGTTAGGAATTACCCAACAGTTAATATATTTTCAATTAATAACTTGAAAGTTATGGCCTTTTAGTCTCTTTGGAATCTAACAATAAATAGGAGATAGTACTGCTATTTTTATTTGCTGTAGTTGGTAATTATAAATAAATAAATAAGAGTTTTTGCATTAGTCATGTCGTGAGCCATGTTATTTCTCTTATTTATTAGGTCACTACTGGCACATGATATAGCTTCTGCTCTAGAAATGAACAAATGGGATTACTTGATAAAAATATAACCAATGATAACAGAGAACAAAAGCTATTTATTTATGCACAAAGGCCCTTGATTGTAGACAAATATAGGTGATTAGAATAAAAGTACTGAGAAAAATGTTCTCTATTTCCCACTATGACAGTTTGCACAGTACAGCTATCAGAGATGAGTAGCAGCTTTGGTGACTGAAGAGAAAGTCAGTCAGAAAAGATTAACTGAAGGACATGTTAAATTTCAGTTGCCTCAGTATGAGCTTGAGAGGGCTTACATTTAACTATCTGTCCTAAATTAGGAACTATAGCTATAGAAATTTTATATATCTTGAAATTTATTTCCATTCAGTGAACAATCTTTGATTTCTTATCTGTGAATAAAACACAATCAATAATGTATATTTTTTTCTAATCTTAGCCTTTCTAGTCTAATTGTCTGAGAAAAAGGCATTGTGATATGTGAAGTATATCTAATTCAATACAGTATTTGACTTGGTGGAAGAACTTGTGGACAAACTATCAAACTAATGCTTTTTATAAAATACAGTATGGAAATTGTATTTTACTCTATTAATGGACAGATTTCAGATTTTCACTGGGTAGTTGATTTTTATTGACTGAAAACTGTGCAGTTTCCAATCATTTCAGCTCCAATATTATAAGCTGAGAATTAAGAATGTATATGAGTTCCTGGAGAAATTAATAAAAGACAAACAAAATTTTCTTTCTTTCCAGTAATTCTTTTGTCCCTATGAACATGTATTGGGACAAAAAGAGAGGAAGAAGATGAGAATAAAGACATCCTAAACTATGCAATATGTATAATTGCTTTGGGATTTTCACCCAGCAAAAATTTGTGATTTATAATTTCTTTGTCATCCAGGCCTGGAGGGAATACGTGGAAAACCTATGTAAAAAAACCCCTATTTTACATATGTTCTTGAGGGATGAATAAGTACTATTTTATGAAGAGATTGTTTAATTTTGCTAGAGAGTTATGTGTAAGCATGCATTCTTCTTTTTCTGCTTAAAATAACTAAGGGAATTGAGTGTTTCAGAGAGTAAATTCCAGATGAAAGATGTTTAAGTTATGTCTTGCTTTACACAGATATATAAGGTTGTAAAAAAAACACTTGTTTTTTTTTTCTAGACAGAGGTTATTGTTAGTTTATCAGGTACAATGCCTTACTTCAATTATTGACCACCCCTTCAAAGGAGAGTAATAATTTCTTACTGCCTACTAAGCCAAATGTGCTTGCCACATACAGACAAAGGTATTCCTTCTTGTCTCTTGCCAGTCAATTTATACCTTGAATTTATGTCCCTTTAGGTCTTATATATTCTTTTGCATAGTATTGCTATGAGTAAATAATAAATACATATCTTTCAAAAAATGAAATGTTTAGACACAAAGAAAAAGAAAAGAAAAATTTGAAATTATACCTTTCAACATGCATTTTGAAACAGTCATGCTCATGGTTAAGTAGAACTTTTGTCTTTAGCACATCATCCCTAACTGTACTTCCGTGAAAGTCTGATAAAGCTGCTAATCATAAATGATTCCCTACCAGTTTCTGATGGGTCATTTCCATTTAAATATGATAGCAGATATTAACAGACAAATAGAATACGTTTCTAGCTGATCATCAAGTAAATTAGTACTAGCCATAAACAGTTATCCAAAAGTCTGCTTGCCTACTTTTTGGTTTCTTCTTCATCATGTCATCAATTTTTTATGTGACAGATGTCTCACATAATAAGAGCTTGTTTAAATTTGGTTCATTATAACAAAAATAGTGGGTAGTAGATACCTCCAATCTTTTCTGTCATGCTTCAGATAAGAATATAATAATGGCTGTAGTGAGTCAGTCATTCTGCTCAAATAGTGTCATACATAGGTAAGCGGGTGCCAATACTATGACAAAAAAAGGGAAAACACATATTAATAACAGCTTCTAATAATACTCTTCTGACTATTTTCCAAGTATTTTTACCTCAAGACACACTTAGGGGGATTTTCAAGTATTTAGTAACCCTCAGTTCAGTTCTGTTCAGTGTCCCTTGCCTCCAACAAAACTTTCTGCAGCTACACTATCCTTTACTCAGAGTGAAGCAAAATAAAAGTAAGCCAAGCCAAAAGACTCCTATACAAGTTTGTTAACTTGTAAAAAAAATGTTTTCAGTGACAGAAAGTATGCTGTCTTAGATGCCTAGTCAAAAAGGCAGTTCCTGTAATTGTGACCCAAAGTATAGCACATGACCTAGTAATACTAACTTCTCAATACCTCTTAAATGAACATTCCATTATCAGTCAGTGGTCCCAGGATTCAATAAATCCAGAAAATCATCTACAGGGAAATAGAAACTTTTAGCTCATGAAGAGACACATTTTCTTTGAGAGAAATGATAGGACTCTTGGACACACAGGATTGATTTTGGCAAGGTCTGTCCTCACAGAGAACTAAGAAGTCAGAGTGTTTGGGGTTTTTCCCTCTGTACCAGTATAATTGTATTATTGTGGCTCTTGCCTATTTTCATTTTTATTGACGTACTTTCTTAGAAGATGGTCCTGAAATAGAGCTCCTACATCAAGATCTCTGCTGATGTCGATATGAAATTCAGAAAGACACTGTGAAAGTGTCATGTCCTCCTTCTACATACCCCTTTTCAACTCCATTCAAAGGGTATTTGATCTCTGTCATCATAGAATAACAGTTGTTTGCATTAAGTTACCATTTAGTCCATATAGAGCTGCATTTGGAAAGCTTGCAGGTACATCCTTTGAATTCACACAGACTATTCAAAGTACTGTAACACATCAGGAACCTCATTCACTTATTCCTTCATCTTGCCACCTTGGCATATGCATATTTCACTTTTACAATTAGCACATTGATTCATGTTTTTCCATGGTTTGATTGACATTCAGAATACTAAATTACTTCAGTTCTGGAATATCTTTAACTGATTATAGCCTTGAGACACCCTCTGATAAATGGCTGTGCTCTAATTTTCAGAAGCAAACACTCTGATAATCAAAGGAACCTTCTGTTTATGCACTTCTCATCTGGCAGTATCACAAAAATGCTTTTAAATTATTCTATGAGCTTTAAAATTTATGGGTGTATAAATAGTATTATCTAGTTTCATGTTTGAAGTTATAAATCCTTTTTATTCCATGTCACATGTTTTAAGTTTATTCAGATTTCTATAAGATCTGTTAGGCTTCTGTTCCAAGACAATTCATGGCCCCAGGTAAACCTTTTTTTGCTATAATTTTGAGAAAGAAATAACTATGACAGTCAGATCCAGCTAATAGATAGTTATGAGAGCCAGAAATCAAATTTCTCAGGATGATAAGGAGACTGCAAAAGATTATATGGAGTGGTGCATTCTCTAATATCTATATCAACCACCTATTTCAAAGATTCAGCATAGACTTCAAGGGAGATCCAAAACTATTTTTGAGATACAACTGCCAGAGAAGTTCTAAGAAATTACTACCACCTCAATAAGAAAGATGTTGGCTTATATTTATGAGTTAGGGCAAAAATATTACCAGGGAACTCTGATCAGAGTTTGGAAGATCCCTGCATTCAACTCATTCTAATTAATTCTAATTCACAATCATTTTACAAAAAAGAGTATTTTCTGCTCTGGGACTAGCTTCTGTAGGTCCAAAAACTAGACTTTAATTAAATGAACCATAGCTAAAACTTACATAAAACATGAAAAGTTCTAGCTGTGCCAAATTTCTCATAGACAAACACTCCTATCGGAAAGAAATTCCTATTGGACCCAGAACTCAGAATCGATGTAGGGCCAGATGAATATAAGGTTGAATTTTTCCCCCCTTCATTTTAAAGCATTGATAAAAGCTGAAAAGAAGTTGAAACTTTCAGCCTCACAGATAAAAAGGGAGTTACAAAGAGAAAATTGATTCTCCATTGTCTTTTAAGGATCAACAATATGTTGATAAAAAACAGCTGACATAGAGAAAGAAAACATAATTTGTGAATCTAATAATGCCTGAATTGGACCTGTTAATTTCATTTGATCATTTTGATTTCCAAATTAACAGGAGTGTAACAGCAAATTAGGCCACAACTGTCTTATTTTCAAAGTATATGTGGTGTGACCACATTAACTTTTACCTTTGCCATGTAGACTGAAAGCTTAATTTTCAGCTCAGGTAATTTTGTGCACTTGTAGCGTGTTTTATCTGTGGATTATGGAATAACTCAAATATGGTAGAAAGACCAATTTCACTATAACTCAGGATCAGAGAAGTTCATCCAGTACATTGTGAAGGTCCTTGTTTAATTTAATCTTGAGACTGTCACTTTCTTTACAAACCAAGGGCTCCATTTTGCAAAACAAATCTAGGTTTGATGATCCTTAGTGATCTATGTGCAATCCTGGAACACATGTTCACTTTTTAACCAAAATTATGTAGCTTGTTGGTTTATTAAGAATATTTTGCTGTCTTACAGAACCTTTGCAAATACAGCTTGAAGGGTGCTGTAGTGGTTGATTTATCCTCTATGAGCACGAAGTTACAATGAAACAAGAAGTATTTCTACATAGCATGGTACAGTGGCATTCAGGGATAGCCAAATTGGTTTGTAACAAAACTATTGCCTATGATGCAGTGTCAAGATGTTGTTGTCATCATGTGGGATCAGTTAAATGCTCTCCTGTAGGTCATTCAATCCCTGCCTAAACAAAGCAAAACTAATTCCTGGGTTGTGATAAGAAGAGTCAGACCTTAACAACAGTATGAATATTTTTAAATTTTAAAAATTCTCAAAGCTATATTACACTAAACCTACTTCAGCTATTTAATTTATTTCATTCATCTATGACTACAAAAAGATAGCATTCTTATGGCACCTTGTGTTATAATATGCAAAAAAAAAAAAAAAAGGGCTGGGGCCAGGACGTTTAAGAATGTGTTCCCTTCCAAGAGATCTCGAAGCTATTTAAAAAGTCCAGTTTTCTTATTCTCATTTTTTACTGGAAGTGATAGAGTCACTAAGGCCTAGAAACATTGAAGTGACTTGCAAAAGTTCAAAGAGTTTGTGACCTTGCCAATCAGTCATAGGATAAGAATAGAAGCCAAAACCACTGGCACTCAGAAATGGCCATTAGGCTGTACTTTGCAGCTTGCAGTAGAATAAAGCCATTCTTCATACACCTTCATTCAGCCATTCTTCAAAGCCTATGGTGTCTATCTCGCATCGGCCTTTTTAGCCATCAGCGCGCTTGTAGCAAGCGTGGGTAGAGTCCTTCACAAATCTTCGTTCGCGAAGCCTAGCCATGATGATGATGATGGTAGTATGCAACTGCTGAATACGGAATTACCAGTACATAGAGGAAGTAAAACTATTAGATTTCTTAGTCTGTCCTCCCACTACCATGGAATTTTAAATTTTTTCAGAATTTTGTCAAGTATGACATTAGTTGTTGATGTCAAATAATAGCAAACGTATGAAGTAATCAGGGCTAAGATCCCATATTTATGATGTAAATATGACACACAAATACAGTCCGTTTTTGACCCTAAAATTAATAAACAAGTAGGATTAATGTAGTAGCCTCTGTTATCAATCCCAAAATACTATTCTGTCTGGCTATAGTTGGCAGATGGACTGAAATCTAGGCTATGTCACACTAGACGTTGGAAGTTGCTGTTAGCTTTGCTGAATTCTGTCCTATTTTTCTATGGTTGTTACTGTTCCCAGATGACACTTTCTGTTAAGTCCTTAGTGCCAGGCTTTTATCCACTTTTATTGAAAACATCAACAGCAAACGAACAAACAAATAAATAATCATATTCTGTGGATTGATAAATAATATCTTCTTCCAAATTCCTTTAAATGAACTTGCATCTTCAATGATATCCAGGGCCAGCTTTTCTGTCCTCTCTCCACTCCCCCCCTACCCCAGCCATTCTGCCAGCCTAGGGGGGAAAAAAGCTAGGATTTTAGCACAGTAATTTATAGTCTTAATTAAAGAATAATGAATTGACCTTGATATCCTTGTTTCTCCAAGATTGTGTGTTATAAACTAACCCTGTGGTAGAATAAGAGGTGAGGAAAGATAAGGGGGCAAACCTTCTCCCAGTATACTCACTGTTAATCAGAATCATGGCTCACATTTACCTAAAGAAATATATCTGTAATAAAAACAGAACCAAGTGTCTTCTCAACATCTGGAACCAATTTAGTTGTGCTAATTTTAAAATAAAATTATCTATAAAAAATACGTATTTTGAAGAACTAAAACTTCTGTCTTATTAAGCCTTGCTGGAAGTTTAAATGTAAGCTACGTTGGCAGAACAGAGACTTAATTCATTCTTTCTTTCAGTACGCAAATTAAAGTCTCTAATTCAAAGTGTGGATTCTTAAGAAATTTTCAGTTTTGCCACATTAGTGAATAAATGAATGGAACAGAATTAAAATGGTGATTCATCACTGCAGGATGATGCACCACAAAATATGGTTAATTCAATTATCTTGACAACTGAACTATAGTTTTAACTATTTATGATAATGCTTTCATAATATAGTAGTAAATATTTTATAATGTATTTTATGAAAATAGCAAAGACTTATACATTCTGCACTGCAAACCATAAAACACTGCAGCATTCTGTCATGAAACCTTTGCCAAGAAGCAGGGAACATGGAGACACTTCGTGTGGAAATCATAGACTTTACAGATTATTAAAATGCAGCCTTTTCTATGCAATCTTTGAAGAAGTAACACTGTGCAGCTCAGTAGCAGAATCAAGTCACATTTTTATCCTTTCTGAAGGCATGATTTCTCAAATGGAGAGTTAAATGCTTCTGGTTTACAGTGGAACATGACTCCTACCTTCAGTTCTCTTTCAGATTTTCTACATAGACTGAAATTGTGACAATTTCTCCTTCACAACTCCAGATATATTGACATCTCCAGTTGCTGTTATACATATGTAATTAAATAAATGTAATTTACGGGCTTACCAGAAAATGTTACCTCTGGTTTATTTTTCTTTTTTTCCCAGACTTGGATTTTATAAATATAAATACAAATATCAGGAATATGTCCAAAACATTCTAACAGACTTGGTAATTTCCCTTATCTAAGTGAACCAATACTTTTTATCAAGCAGTGTAAGAATAAAGTAATGAAAATACTTTACTCCTGTCACTGCAATGGCAATTAGAGCAGACCATTAGAGAAAGAGATCTAAAAGACTTTAGGAAACAATTTTTATGGAAAAACATCTTTATGTGACTTATTTATCGAAACAAAATAAAATTAAGCAAAATTTTAAGGATTTTCAAATGCTTGGTTTTTATTTGAGACGGAAAGAAGAAAACTCTTCATCACAAGTTGAAACAAAATTTTTTTACTAGACATGGAATTTTAATTCTTTTTTTTATGGTAATTGAAATAGGTGCTTAAACTGAATACATTGTGTAGCATTTGGACATAGCCTTACACTATCAAAAAAATTTGTCAGAACTGTATAAAGAGAAGGAGTATGGTCAATCTATTAAAAAAATCAACACTAAAATAATAACATTATAGAAGTAATTTTAGAAAATGTAAAAAAACCCAGTAGCATCCTTTTATTTTTTAGAAAATCCAGAGTGCTTTAAAATATCTGAGCAGTTGAATTTGTTGACAAAGGTAATCACCATGTGTCTTTATTAATATCCTGTAATGAATTTTTTCCTACATCCTCCCAGTTAGTTCTTTTGTACAAGGTACTTATAATTCAAAACTTCTATTTGAAGCCTGTCTGTATTCCTCAAATCTGCAAAGTTTGGGTCATGTGGAAGAATAGAATGTAATCTCAACGATTTCAAATACATCTATCTGTTGGTTATTGTATTTAAATATCACAATAACTTTTTTTAACATATACGAATTGTGAATATAGTCCTACTGTTTAAAAAAAAAAAATTGTGCTGTATAGAACCTCTTAATTGTTATCTGTAAGTTCTTATGTTAATATAACAAAGATTGTAGCCACAACCTTTTCTTCACTGTCATGCAGTTCAGGCAACTTTTAATAACAGAGTTTTCCAGACCACAAGTGCGTAGGCAGCCCTGATAATTATACTTTCTTTTAATTTTTTTAGGCTATTTCAGGAAGTCCATTATCTTGAAGTTTCTGTAGCAGGCAGTTGGTATAATATAGCACAGATGATACCTCTCATGGCAAATACTCATGGCTTAAGTTAAACACTTCGATTACTGTTTTCTTATTTTTTACTTCTTTTTTTCCCCACTGTGGTCAAAACATGAGTTTATAGAACAAATTAAATCCATTCAACACATAGAAATGATTTCCAAACAACCGTAACCATTTATTTCTGACTTTTCATTTAGCAGAAATCAAATTGTGTAGCTTGCTTTTTTTTATTTTTTAAAATATGCTGGGAAAACCAGTTCTGGAAGCCTCTGTGAAGGTTTCCATCTCAGGTTTTTTGCCCAGCAGAGCATTCCTTAATCCAACTGCATTTTATATTGGGAAATTATTTTAGTTTCTATCTTCAGTTCATGCATTGTCTTGGTCATCTGTTTCAGCATAGAACTGTTTCTCTTTTCATTTCTAACACATAGAATGTTTGCCATTAACTGTGATGAAACATCTTATGTTTTTCTCAATAGTATAATTAAACCTAAATATTACATCAAAATTCTCACTAAAAAATCCTGTTGCATAAATGACTTGAATTAACACCATATTTCGTGCTAGAACTAAGGAAGCAATAGATTTACCATATATCAAACCTCTGCCTGTAAGGTGCAGGAAATAGGCTGCCTTACAAAAACGAAATTGTAGAGGAAAAGGAAGAAATCAATAATGTGTCAAGTTTCTTTTCTGCTTTGAGAATGGTCAAAAAAGATTAAAAAAATATCTGAACCACCACTATATTTGAATACTCCTCAATTTATTCCCGAAGATAAAAATTTAGACTGATTTCTCAGAAAACAAAAATTTGTCCCATTTTATTCAGGGAATAAGCTAGTTTATCAGCCTAAATAGGTCTAATAGCCTAAACAAAACTACAGTTCATGCTATACAGGTAAAGAACTAATCAACTTGGTGTGAAAAATAAGAACTATGGAATAGGATGAACCTTAATAGCTGTGTGTGCAAGGATCTAATATTCTTTCAGAAACAAAACCAAATGAGTCTCCTTATAAATTCTCAAGCCTTCTGCTCCAGGTATACTTCATCACTGGTGTGCATATAAAACCAGAATCACCTCTGCATACAGTGAATATTCTAACAGCCTAAATATCTCCATTCAGCAATAGTAGCCTGAGAAGGAATTTATATTGGAAAAGAAAGATGAAAAAAACAGCACGAAAGACAACACTAGAGAAAAAAAAATTGTCCTAATAATATCAGCTAGTGTCCTCCCACCACATATTTGTGTTTCAGTCTAATCTTAAATCATCAAAATAAGAGTGAATATGATTTATCCTCATCTGAATTTCCTTACTGAGTCACAGTTAGGGAGATAAAAAGCATAGAATAAATTTCTCCTGGTCCTCTGGATGAAATCACAAAGATCAAAGACCCCCAACATTCAACTCTTTTGTTTTTGCTGACAACATAACAACTCACCAGCTACTTGTTTGATCAGTAGAGATATTTCTCTCCATCTCAATGAAACAAATTACTGTTTCAATTATTTTCTAAGTTTCTGATTTAGGCCAAATATTACCTGGTAAACAAAAGCCAAGAAAATGCTGTGAGTGGATACTGTCAGAGACAGTATAACAAAAAGATACTACAGAAAAGTCCCAGATGTATACTGTGAAGTTCTAGCTGTAACTTTTTTAACTTTTTAACTTTTAATATATAAAATGTTGTTCACATGTGAAATTTCTTTTTTATTTTCTTTTTTTTTTAAATAAAATGCTATAACTGCAGTGTTATACTCACACCCAGACTGCTGAGACAGGCCAGTAAAGATGTCTCCAGCTGGCGTTCTGCTATATCCATTCACTCTCCCCAGCTCCCATAGCATTCCCAAATGAAAGATTCATTTTTATTTCTCATGACACTAATGAGATTATCTCTTTGATTTCATTGTAGGAAGAACTGCACTGCTACTGAGGAAATAATTTAAATTTTTCCTCTACCAATCTAGATATATATAAGATTCAAAGGGAGTAATCCAGAATATAAACCTACTTGAAAGTGGATCATAGCAGTAAATGGTAGAATCAGGGAAAGGTCTGTTCTTTTTGAATCAGAGCAGCAGTCTTTTTGCAGCAGAAAATGTGTAAGGTAAAAAATGTGACAGCAACAATAGATCAGGTCATATATTGGGCAGTGTTTTGAATTGTGATCTAAATGTGTTTTAACTTGATTCACTCATTGCTATACTTGTCCTTTCGTTTTCTACTAACAAAGAGTCAGACAATATTGTATGGTTTCATAAACATGCAATTAACTGTGTGGGTTTTTTTTTGAAGACCTCAAATGAAAGACTTAATGGGTGTAAATTTCTGGATAGCTAAAGGTTCTATCTGACAGGGATTTGATGAATCCTGTAGGTATCTAGGAAAGTGCTTCCACACTCATGAAAGTCATTAGTTGTAATAGTGACTGAAGGAAATGTGACAAATAAGAGATGCCTAAGAGATTAAATACAGCTGAAAATCAAGTAGGACATAGCCCCTTTATGCATCTGCCATATGTGACAAAGTTAATGAGGAAAGCATCTGTAAATATAATCTGTATCCAACAGTTCTCTGTGTAACTTTTAGCTCAAAGATTTACCACCAACAGGTTCAGGCATCACTTTCATGGAACCTGGATCCATTCGTAGTAGCCTGTCCTACTAGGAGTCTTACATCATTATTATCACTTCTCATTCTTGTTTTTGTTTTAAATTAGATGGGAAACTTTTAAAGAAGTAACTGGCTATCATTATTTGCATGTATTGGGGACATGAAAATAGCATCTTGATCTTCTCTGGTGTCTTTTAGTGACTACTGGCAGATAAACAATAAATAAGAATCTTCACACAAATCAGATGTATATGTGTAGATGTACTTTTTACATCTAGGAACAGTCCTCCTCGGTAGGGATCTTGCACAGAGAAATTAAATAACCTAGAGGGTGGTTTGATCAGTCTTTGTGAGTGGGAGTCAAAAATCTGTGTGCAGATCTGACAGCCCCAGCCTTGATATGGTAACAACATGCTTTTTAAGAGAGTAAACAAGAAAGAAAAAGTACTGTACAAACATTTTTTAAAGTTCATGGGGGATTTGTGTGTTTGTTTAAAAAGACAAAATGTGTCTATTTTCTCAATACTTCTCAATATTTCTTTAAAAGCATGAAAAGCACCATGAGTTGAGAATTCCTTCCTTCTCTTTACAATAGATACATTTTTCATCTTCATGAGAACAAATAACACAATACAAGCAAAAGGAGCTAGTGCTGAGTATAATCATTCAAAAAGTCTTTTTGACACAATGACCCATAAGGTCATCTCAAAGAGAGCACAGTGAAACATGTTCTTCTCTAGGGTACGTTTTACTGTGTGTTTTTTAAATTCTTTTTTTAGCATATAGAGTTAAGATCTAATCTTTTGGGAGCTCAAGTCACTTTCTAAACTCTCCATTGAACATGTAATTTAAAGAGGCAAAAATGCTGAGTGCTTTTCTTCTGCAATTCACATTATAAACAGCAAAAAAAGGGAAAACTCTGCAGGATAAAAATGCTTTCTTTTATTCCCTTCCCCCATGCCTTTTTTCCCAGCAGGGCTTGTACTGCTGTGCTTCGCTGCTTGATGAAACTTCCTGCAAAACCAGGAATTCCAAGCACAGGAGAGCTAATGTTGAGGAATCTGTAGATATCATATTCATATCATGCTGTTTCCTAGTAGCCAGGAAACTACAAATCATTACTCAAAAAATAACTAGATCATCCTCTAATGCTAGTTTTGAGATGAAGACATTGCTTTATTTAGCTGCACTCACAGTCTAAGCGAAATGTAGAGATAAAGCTTATATTTATTCTTCATGATTTTTCTATCATTATTCATGTGTATTGAACACTCAGTTCACTTTATCATTTCAAATGCCTCATTATCAATTGTCTCTATTCACACTCTAGATGAAAGTGAGTGTCCAGGGTAAAAACGTTTAGCCTGCTGCCACAACTTGTTTTCTGTTAATAAAGTAAAGGTTGAAGTTAGGGAGAAATGCTCTAGATGACCACTCCTTTTATGCTTCTTTCACTGTTTCCATAATCTTGGTATGAACCATTTATCAAGAACAGATCACTGAAAATGAAGTATTCTTTTAAACAAACAAAAAGAAACTTGAATGATGACAGCTTGTTTAATATTTGACAACTATAAGCAAAGATCTATGGAAGAAAATGTGATAAATGCCTTGTGAGCATTTACACTGTGCAACTGCTGTGAAATTCTTCAGTGTAATATTTTAGAGAATGTAAGGAATAGTAAAAGGATGGAAAATATAAGAAGAAAAGGAAGAAATGTACTACAAATTGCAGAAGGAAGGTCTTTTAACAGAAGAACATCTCTTATTTGTGAAAACTGCCAAAAAAATGAAGTAGTGTCTATAAAGAAGTAATGAAAACTTCGAGTACGATACTGAAGAGCATAAAGAGCCTTTAGTAAATATCTTTAATTAATTCAGTGAAAGCAAGATGGATTTCATGTAAAATAAATATATTTCTAAACTTCAAACTTCTTTGGAAGTAGAAATTCATTAAAATTAGAGATTCTATCTCAATTGTGCAAAATATAATTTTATGGTTTGTTCTCCCTTTCGATTGTCAATCAAAATATGCGGAATGGTTTGAACTTTAAATAAGAATGAAACAAACATTCATTCATTTCAACATGACATCTTTTTGCTCACTGTTCATATTACTAAACTGAAAGACAACCGGAAGAGAAAAGGAAAGATAGTTTATTAACTTGCTTAAGCCCTGTAATACTCTAACTTTTGAGAGAAAAAATTTGCCATGAAAAGACTAATTGCATTGAACTACTTATAATCCTTTGGAATTACAGTCATCTAAGGCTCACTAGGGGCTGTTCTGAAAGGCTGCAAAACAGATCTTGAAATATAAACAGCTAAAGTTTTATTTGAACTTGATGAGCTCGAACCTGCACTGGTGTAACAAAGGAGACCAGTTAATATTTAGCTCCGAATTCTTTGTACAGCTGTGGAAATACATCAACATCTTGAATATGATTTTTGGATCAGTGAGGTTTTGGGTTTTTTCCTAGCCTGTGCTTCTTTTTTTCATGCTTAGTCCATTTCTGGAGCAGTAATCCATTTGAAATTGCAAGGAATTTAACTGCTGAGAAGCAAAAATTTCCATGCCTTCCTATGCATGCCTCCATGCATTCCCTCTCTCAATGATACTCTTTGCAAGTCACTGACAATATTCCAGCTATACTTAACCAGTAAGCAACAGCCTACTTTACCTGCAGTGTCTTTGTCAATTTGCTACTACTTCAGTCACCAGTCTCCAGTTTCCAACAATTAATACTCTTTTTCCTCAAAAAAAACCCCAAAATTATCTGAAATGTTTCTTTCTTTTTACTTCATCTTTTCACTAAAGCTATCTGTAATGTCCTTCTCCTTAGTTGTCTGTTTTCTTATGCCTTGGTTTACTTTATTGAGTTATCAAACTAGAATGTAAGGCACACAGGAAAAATTAAGATTTGATAGAGATCAAAATGACAAGGTGTAATTGTAATCAGTGTTACATTTTTCAAACATTGTAAACTTTCAGTTTACCTTATTCTGACTTCCTAGTTTTGCTTATTTTAGACTTCCAAAATTAGAATAAGTTAGAAATATCAATTTTTGTCATATTTGTTGCAAGATGCCACACTAATTACAGTGAAAGAAGGCACTATGTAATTTGGAGTATACATTTGTATTCAAGAATATGAGACAAAGAAAAGCAGCTATGCACTCTGATTAGCAGCAGCTTCGCCATATCGGCAGGCAACAGTGTTCTGTGACAGGTGCTATCTTTAGGTTACTTTGTCCTGGAAGCTCAAGCCACTCTTTGATTCCTTTGTAAGCAGTCACACCACTGTACAGGACTTTCGTGAACTTGGCTCCCTTGAGAAATATTCTTGGAAATGAGAACTATTCTCTCTGTGGTTGGAGAAGTTTTCAGAACAGAATGTAATGTGACTTCTGTGGTTGCACTTTGCCCCTAATTTATATTTAACACCTTTGAGTTTCTTTTAAACAGTTCTCTGAATGGGTTTGGCCAAAATATTTTTGATGAAATTGCTATAATAGAAATATTCTTTCTAAAGTCTTATTTCCTCTATTTAAACTGTAAAACTTCATTTTGGAACCCTTTTGTGTGTGTAAGTGCAAGTCTGTGTTTTTCTACTTGAAATATGCATACACAGATACTCTCACATACAAGCATCTGTAAGAATTGTGTTAGAATCAACATTTAGTCTCTTGCTGTAAAAGCAATGAAACAGCTCCTTCCATTTGAAAGACCTTTGAGATGTTTGGAGATAAGGAAGTAAAATATTTAATACAGCTACACATATCCATGGCCTCAGAAGTTTTATTCCCATGAAATTATCTTGTTTCAAAAGAGAAAAAGGAAGAGAGTAGAAGGAGAATACACTATTGTCAGCCTCAGAAAAGCCATTTTGGTTCAGCAGAGAGCAATGATTACATATGAATAAACATTATGGAATTTTTTTAAATTGTCTAAAAGTGTGATATCTAGAGAGGGGGAACATTGGAGTCATTGGAGTGGGAATATATAAAGTAATGTTTTGCTTTGATAACAAAAGTATGCACATTATAAAAATGGAAGACAGTGTGCATATAAATGTTGAGATGGCAAGCTGTATCATATGAACTTAATGAAAAAATCAAAGGGAAAAATCAGAAATCAGTATTTCTAACAAGAAATCACACCCATGCAATGAGACTGATGAGTCCAAAACAATCTATACTGTCTCTGTGTCTATCTACCCTATTATGCATGTATGTATGTATGTATGTATGTATGTATCTATCTATCTATCTGTCTATCTATCTCTATACTGTTCATGCTCTGTAGGTTGTTCTGGGATGGAATGTGGACTATTCACCTGACATTTCTTCCAGATTGGATACACTGAATGATTCTAATAATCTCATTTATTATTTGATAAAAATGTATTTTATTTAACAGCTTCTGATCTTCCTGTCTGAGACAGAGATTATAAACATGGGGAAAAAAATGTAGATATGAATTGAAGAAGAAAGTCATAACAGGAAACTTATTGCAATTTTTCCTTTCTCTCCCGCCACTTTACACAATTGTTCAGTACTCACTCTCTGTTCGAGAAAATGTCACTCTTGTGCACGATTACTATCCTATTTCACTGCTTTGTATGTCTCACTAGAGATGTATTGCTTTTTTCCCCTACATTGTTCATGATACAACTTAGACTTCCAAAACTACTGCTGTATTTGACTGGTGAATTGCTTCCTTTTTTAGTTTCCTTTCTAAAAAGGATGAATTTGCTTTCAAAAACATAGTAACAGAAATTTTCCACTAATAACCTTAGTATCTCACCTGGTATCCTTTCTTTTTCAGTTTGCTCTTTTGATAAAATTCAACCCCCTGAATATGTATTATTTAGCAGGTTTTTTGGCTGTTAACAACTGTATTGTAATCATTTGTTTCAAACCTCAGGTCAGCCAAGCGGTATATAAAAGTTTGATTTTTACATAAAACCAGTGATATGTTAACCCGTGCCTTGCAGTTCTTTGAAATCTAGCTGGAAATTCAGACAATAGCTATCTTTTCAGGTTATTCTTTACTGTTATCACAGCAAATCATTTTTTCACAGATGAACATCAGCCTCTTTTTTCTTTATGTCATCTGATTTTGTGATAAAGAATAGTTCAAAGAGAGTTTATTTTTCTCCCTGACTTTAAAGGTAAAATACTAATTGCTTAAGAAAACAAGTGCCTAATTTCTTTATCTTTTCTCTACTGTATAGCTGATGACAAATAATGACATTTTAATTGAAAAATTAGTGTATGAATTAAGAAGGATGATTGTTTCCAATCTAAAATGTACAGATCACAGAAGGACAAAATAATAGGCATTCTTTAGAAAATGGAAAAGGAAGCTGGAAAAGTTAATGCTTTAATTTTATTATTTATTTTTTAATTCTACATCCTTATGAATCTTATCCGATCTTAAAGCTTTGCTGTCTTCAGAGATTGTGTATTTATTTTTTTTTTCCTCTTTCTTTACATTTATTTTCTACTTTCATAGTGCTGGAAAAATTTGAAGTCTCGAGTCAATCAACAGCAATATATAAGCACTGCTTGTTGAGAAAATATATAAATATTAATATTAATAACTACATGTGTAATGTAATCTGTCACAACCTGTTACATAAAGTCATTTAGAAGGTTTTTCTTAATCTTTTTGGATACTGTAATTGTAATATAGTTTATGCTAAAGTATCAGTGCTTTATACTATTTTTTATAGTTCTTTACATAGTTCTAATTTTTTATGATTCTTAAGCTAAAGTAACTGATTGCTCATACTGTTTGGCAATTTTCAAATTTGCTTTAGAAAATTAAATTATATAAACTATACACGTTTCAGGTATGTCTCATATATTCTGGACTTGACTTTTGAATATTTCTTTTCAAATATCAATTTCCGAGGGTTATTTACCTGGGTTAACATTTCCCTATATGAACAGTTAGATTTAACAGAGGTAGCCTGTTTTACAATTGCTGTAATTTAAATTGGTATCGTATTAGCATTTTAATTTTATCAGGATTGATTTAAGTCGAGTTTTGCATTAACTATCTTGGACACTTAAAAGTTGCATTTCAAATAAAAAACTGGTTTTTATAGTTCTTTATTCTCTTGAACCTAATGTTAAGAAAAAACATAGAATTTAATTCTCAGAGATCATTTTTAGCTATTAGGATTAGATGAGGGTTTTATAATCCTCTAGACATTGCCCTTTTTTAATTCCAGTAGTAGTGTTGGCAAAAGATTATTTTTTACCTTGTGCTTCTTTTGGTAAAAGAACTCTTTTGTTATTTTAGACCTTCTCAAAACATCACCAAATGTTTGAGCACTTAGGAGCTGTTTGAGACTCCACTGGAGACAACTGTATGATGGCAGAGTCAAAAGGGTTTTGTTAGATCATAGAAATCCCTTACTCCATCAAGTCTGGCTCTGCCAAATTCCAGTACAAGTGCAAAGAATAAATACAATCCTTGACAGGGGTGCATAAGGTATTCCTTTTTAGTTCTGTTGTATAAATCTCCATTTCTGTGGCTCAGGCGCTAAATTCTGTTTCTTATTCTGTCATGCTTCACTCATGATAATATTTATATTCTCATAAGATAGTTTATGCTTTGTTGATGGTTCTGGACATTAATTTCCTGTCAGCTATCAAGTATGAGATAAGAAATATTTTGTTAAAAGTTCTACACTTAGAATAATGCCTGAGCATCACAGTACAAAACTCAGATTAACAAAACATAAGAATTGAAGTTGAATTCAGAAATATTGAACTCTTTAGAAATTACTTGGTTTCTCATTTGTCATGTAAAAGGATCTATGTCCAATTCCAAAAACTTCCCAAAATATTTAATTAAGTTTTAATTTTAATACAAATAGGAAGAGTTAGCTTAAACTCTGAGGATCTAGTTCAAATTTATGTGATGTTAACTACATGGAAGAAAATGAAATACCTTTAGTTCTCTCTGCTCTCCATTGCCTTTCATCCATTACCTGTTACCAGGCAAATTGCAATCTTGCTAGGGTTTGTCTGGTTTTCAAAGTAGACATAGGCGCAGAGTACAGGCAGAGATCAAAATTAATTATACTTATGGGTACAAGCACATTTGTTTCAAAAATTTGCAGCCATTTTCTTATGAATGATATAATACAGCTCCACTAAATGCATCCAGTGGCCACAGCTCAAATATGATGGATTTATGCTGTAACCTTCCAATAATTCCCCATGTTATATCTTTTTCTCCCTGAAGTTACTCTTGTTTTTCTGTAACAAAAGCCAGTCATTACTGGAATTGAAACAAAAGAGGGAGAAATTTGCTTCTAGCTCTCTTCTCCCCATATGAAAAAAGCTGTAAACTTTGCACGTGAATTGAATAAGTAGTTCAGCACCAGTATCAGGCAAAGACTTCTTGAAAAATATTGCAATTAAAAATGCACTTCTTTGCTGTTTCCTATGCACAAGTCTCTCCAAAAAACCTTTTACTAGATTTCAATCACAGATATTTTGGAATGCACTAAACAATGTGCTAACATTGTTTGGATCTAAGCTAAAAATTTAAAAAGCAATGTGTGATAGGGACACTGTCTCAGTTTCAGAAATAACTGAGAAAACCTAGGGATATATTGAAGTCAAACCTAGGTACGCATAAGAAGCACTGGCAAATATCCATCTCTCTGGAACACTGCTTATGGGATAAAGAAAATTGTGTTCAATTAGAAACTGAATCTCATAAGCAATGCCTAACTCAATGAACTCAAAAGTTCAATTGTACTTCTATCCCATTATAGAAATGCAGGTGGATATAGGGTTTTCACAGCACTGCAGACTTAAAGATCACAGAGAACCACCAGTGGGTTAGACCCAGGGGATGCTTGCTGGGTTACACCATCACTTAGTGCAGTGGTGCTATACAACCACAGTTAAACAGGATTTGTTGTTAGGCAGAATGTATTGGTATTTAGGGTACTAAAAAAGAGAGGAAATCATGGTCTCATTCAATCTAATAGATTCATGAAGCCAAATTTATGCTTTCAGTTTTATAAAATAGGCCTTTCTTTCATATATGTGATACATTTCCAAACTCTTTTTCAATAGTTTGTTCTCATCTCATCTTATCTATAATTTTATTATAGTTTTAAAGAGGAAATATTAGGTACTTTTGTTCTTCATACTTTTTTTTGTCGGCAGAGCTGCATATTGTACAATTGTTTTCAATATACAGTAACACTGATCTATGCAAGGAGATGCAAGAAATTTCTCCTTCTCTTCCCTAGCATCTCTCTTAACTGTAGAATAAGGATTAATAAAAAAGTAAGCCTTGGTGCTTCTGGGGGTAAACCATAAATAGTTTGCATTTCTGCCCATCAGCTGTAGGTCAGAAACTACTGAAACCCCACAGTGCCATCAAGATTCCTGGTAGGCCATTAATGTCAAACACACAGCAATAAAGTTAGTCCTCTGAAGTGCTCCAAACACTTTCTTTTAAAAATCTTGACTTACAGATCTTAATTTCAGAAGTATTTCTGTATGCACAAAGCCTTATTCATGTTAGTGATGCCAGGCACATTATTATCTTATTCACAGGATTGGGTCATGTCAACAAAAACCAGAAGTTACTAAAGTCAGGAAGGCTATGGAATGGAGTTTTTATTCTTTGAATAAATATTTGTGTTTATAACACAATCTCTCTAAAACACAATGATAGTATTTACTGAGTGGATAATAATAGAAAAAAATATTCTTTAGATCTGGAAAGATTAGAAATAAAATTAGATAGTCTCAGTTTCAGATAGAATTTTATTATTATATACAAAACATATTTATTGTTATATCCAAAACAATAAATGTGTGTAAGAGGTAAGCAGCATGAAAAGCTTCAGTAATCCATTCTGAAAAAGTTGAGAGGAAAAGATAAAAAGAAAATCAAACAAATTAAGAAATAGTGGTCAGTTAGAAATAACTTAGTGAAAACTATATTTCTGAAAGATGGAGTAGCTCTTCAGCCTTTGATAGCACTGCTTTTATATGCCTTCTAGCCACAACCAAAAAGTTTTTTCCTAAATATATGCATGTTTTGAGATATATATTATACAGAAGGAAAAAACCTAAGTCACTATGTTACAAATCAGCTGGAAACAAGTAAAGCCTTTCAAGAAAGTTAACCTAAGATTTGCTTTTTAAAAAAAAAATTGATGACTAACTTCACCTTCAAAATTTTTCCCACAAAAAATACCCTCTTGATGGTGGATGGATGGCATCCTGATATTACTTCTCCCAATCTGTTGACAAATTCAAACTTCATATGCGGTAGTTTAGAGCAAAATCATTCTTATTCTTCATCCGTGTTTCCTAGGCCCTATTGCTACTTATCCATTTACATGTTCTGTCTTCACTCTGAGTCTATAAACATATATGGTCAAGAATTTATGTCTATTTTGTGTCTAGCAAAATGGGTCCTGTTCTAGATAATGCTTCTGGTCACTGTAGAAAAATATGAGATAAGTAAAATTTTTTTGTTTGTGTGGATAGTTGCAGGACAGCAAAATGAAAGTCTTCACAGACTCTGAACTACTCCCACATTTATAAAATGGATGCCTAAAATATCTGAATTCTAATTCTTCTTGAAATGACAGAAAAATGTCAAGACAAGAAATAGACAAATAGGTGGTAAATCAGAAGGTGGGATAAGAGGGAAGATGTAACCTCCAATTAACCATTTTAAATTCTACTTACTTTTGATTTAGCATGATTTTAATCTTAATAAAATAGCAGCAACCCTGAAAGGATGTTATTTTCACGTAATTTATGACAATAAAAATGGACTGAGGCTATGGGCTATGTCATTTGCCAGGGAATTAGATAAACCTTAAAGTTTATTTTCTAACTGTATACTTAGCTATTGCAGTTATCCCTAGGACATTAACTTATTGAAAAGAAGATATCATCTTTCAGGAGAAACATGTCAAAAATATTTTGATAAAGTATTTATAATCCTTAAAAACAGATGGCTGTTCCATAAAGATTGTCAGCTGAGAAGATTTGCTGACAGTAGCATGTTAAACATCTTAAAATTTTTTGAGGGAAGAACTTGCACCACAAAATCAGATGCATTCTTCCATTAATCAATCACAGCTGGTTGATCTTTTGACAGCAGCAGCATGCTGGACCTAATTTGATCGCCTTGCACTTTTTCTGATTAATAACACCTGGGTAAGTCAAACCTTGATGAAGAGAGTATAAAAGCAGATCGCTTGCACAAAGTATAGGTAGGGTGAAGGGAGAAGAAGATAGTTTGATATGTGCAGGTAAGGTAAAATCCATGGGATTGAATTCATACATAAAAACGCTGGGTTTGTTTTGTCTGAGATGATACTAGACAGCATTTAAACTTTCGGAAGTATGGTATACATCCCCCCAAAGAATACATATTACATAAGCAGTATATAGTATTTGAAATTTCACATATTCTTTTAGTTTTTTCTGTATGAAAGTGCCTTTTTGATGGAAAGAAAAATACTTGGCAAGGCAGGGCTCAGTAAAATGTTGTGTTACTGCATTCAATCTCAGTTGAAGAATTCAACAGAGTCATGTAGTTTAGGGTGCAGAAAGATACTGAGAACCATAATCAGAAGAACAGCTGCTGACATATATTCTCCTTTTTAATATGTTATTTGGTGATACTTTATAGTGGAAGCCTTTGTTTGCTTTGCAATTGTGCATTCTACAGGGCCAAAAACTATAAACCTGTACCTATTTACCCAAACCTGTTTATATTATAACCAACCCTGTAGACCTGCTTATATTATAGGCTGCATTGGCAATATTTAGATACTCTATCAGCAATAAATCTAATCATGATCATCCACATGATTAGTGTCATACTTTTCACACCTGACCAGGAGTCTTCTCTCTACTACTCTGCCACATAATAAATCATCATAGTAGGTAGGAAAGCAAGCAATTTCCATTCCTGCTAAGGCTTGTTTTTTCCTGAGAAGGATACCTATTCATACAGGAATATTTTCAGACTTATTCTGCATTTCTGGGTACATGGAGCATTGTTGTGCACAAGAATCTAGTCTCAGGTGTGAGTCAAGTAACAAAAATTAATTCTATTATTACTTTATTGTTCTTCTGTTCCTTTTAACATGCTGGGGCATGAATGGTGGCAGCAGCAATGGTGATACCATCACACAGGCTCTGTCTATTTAAAATGAGTCACTGCTTTTAGTCGGCTCAGTGTGGGAACTCCTTAGTGAACAGATACACAATGTTATGAGCACTCTAGTTAATTTTGAATGAATAATATGAATATTCACTGGAAGGGATATTTTTAGTACTTGCAGAAACTGAAATAAACTTTGCAGGAACAAACATACAGCTAAGAAAATTTTGTCTTATTTATCTTCTTGAGGAAAAGTTACAGTAAGTGTTAACATGACCTCACTTTCCTAAGTGATTTGCCTGGCCTATCATAAGTTCCTAAATTAATATGTAACTGTTTATAGATTTTTTCCTAGTTAATGAATCAGGTTCACATTTAAAAATATATATATTTTTAGTAACAATCTTTAATGACACCCAAACCTGTTAAGAACTTTTCCTGGGTCAAATTTGTCAAATATCATTCTTTATTACAGTCTAGTATTAGAGAATTCATTTTTTCACCTGTCTAATAATATTAATATTGAGCAAGTGTACTCCGATTGCACTCAGTATGATAGAATAGCTAAATAAGGAAGTTATCCTGAGAAATACTGTGGAGCACTGTACTTTGTATCCTTTACAAGCTCCAGTGATAATACTGTAGCTTTAGGACGGCAAAGAAAATATGAGCCATGAGAAGTTGGAAAAGTCTTCAACTGAACTGTTTAAGCTTGCAGAGAAAGGTGAAAAATGCACTCTCGTTATGTGTATTATCCTGTTAAATTTGTCATTTGTTACTCCATCATAGAAAATAAAAGGTTAACAGAAACAGTGAAAAGTAATTTTTTATTTTACTCTTCATTGGTAAAACCAGAAATGAAATGTTAAATAGGGATTTTTGATAATTCTTAGGGACAAGGAATTAATCCTTTTTTTTCCTGATCATTAAATACTGAACAGTGTCTTCAAATATGAAAAAACCCTCTATTTGTGTTTCTACAATGTTTTCTGTTTCAGCTGCTATTCTAGATCAATTTTATGAGGTTTATTATCAGCTCGTTCATGAGAACTTTTGTCTCAGTATTTAAAAACATGAGAATTGTTAACCAGGAGCATTTTCAGTGTCTGCTTTTCACAGCTGATGTCCTTTGGTTCCATAACTTCATTTCCCTGAAAGCCCCTGTTGACCTGGTTTCATACTGTGGTTTGCTTGAAAATTATGGAATATTCACACTCTGAGTGGGACTCTGGTGACTTGTATTTTTGTGCATGTGCACATATCCACTGCAAAGAAAAACCTCCATTTACTCTAATAATATATCACCATGTTACAACCGTCAGGGCATTTAATTTATAACTCAAATCAATTGGGACTTGCTGGTGCTAGACAGTAATATACAGTCAGTTTAAAAAACCTGGATATTGCAGCTCAGTGCGAGATGGGCTGTCAGTCAGCAGAGTAACAAAATGACAATTTATGGCTTGTAAATATCCAGCAGATAAATTGCAAGAAAAATGCACTTTGACTTTAGCAGCACACTGCGTGGAATATGTTTTTGCTGAAAGAACTGTGTAAGGTGGCAGAAAATTCTATTAAATAGAAATACTTTGCTCTCTCTTTATGATATGTTTTCTTAAAGAACCTGGTTGCTGCTTGAGACTTTCAAGGAAACCAGAGTGTATATAGTGGTCATTTGGTGATGTAATGACCAGCACAGAGTGCCCCTGTCCAAGCCATGGGCTGACAGCTTTTTCAGGAGTATGCTGTGGGAGACAGTGTCGAAGGCTTTGCTGAAGTCCAGTTAGACCACATCCACAGCCTTCCCCTCATCCACCAGGTGGGTCACCTGATCATAAAAGGAGATCAGGTTGGTCAGGCAGGACCTGCCCCTCCTAAACCCGTGCTGGCTGGGTCTGATCCCTTGTCCATCCTGTAAGAGCTGTGTGACTGCACTTAGGATGATCTGCTCCATAACCTTGCCAGGCACCGCAGTCAGGATGACAGGCCTGAAGTTTGGGTTTTGTTTGTTTGTGATTACTTTTAGTGGTTTGGAATTTTTTCATGTGTGGTTTGGTTTTAGTTTTATTGTGGATTTCTTTGGTTTTGGCTTTTTTTAGCCCTTGTGGAAGTGTAAAAATAACTTTTAAAAAATTACAAATTTTCTCCACATCAAAACTGGCCAATCCTGAACAAAATCCATTCAATTATCACGTGAGTTAATTTTCATGAGGTTTCCCACCTTTTCACGAACAATTTTGAAAGAAAAGGGTTGATTGGCATAGAAGTTATGAATTATCATGTATAGTGAGGATGAAATATTCTTTAATCTAATTTGCAGAGAAGTGAATTGCTACAAAGATTCTACAAAAAAGAAAAAGGAAGAAAATTCATTGAGTTCCACCTATTTTGTGTATTTTTAAACACAAAGAGCAACATCGTTGACTTGGAAATTCAGCGATTACAATTATAGAGAGAGTAATTTTACCTTACCTCTTGGAATAGACATGATTTGTATCCTAAACACTTATTCTCCTGTACTGTACACTTTTAGTGCTGTTCTGGTTTATTGCATACTGTAATTAACATGCATCCTCTTTTCTTAGAATGAATTCTTCTCCCTCCAAAAGCTATTTGAATATGAAGTCCCTTACTACACTCTCCTAACAAAAGAGTATTAAAAGCATATAAAACAATTATTATCTTGTGCCCCTTCACTGTAACTCAATCTTGACACCTAGGGGTATTTAGTTTCTAAATCTGTGTAGGAAAGTTGCAATTTTGTCCTCATATCCTCTCAAGATTTTATCATTCTGCTAAAATTCTCATGGCTGATAACAATACGAATGAAGGGAGATTTTTATATTAATTATTTCTGATATGACTGATGGTCATAGAAAAGTTTCCATATAGAAAATATAAGTGGCATAAGAATTAATTAATTAAATTAATTTAACACAAGAATATTGCCACTACTAACCCTCTACATGACAAACTATCGAGTTGCTATTTATTCATGATCCTTATGCAGTTTTTTTCCCCACATAGGTCATAAATCCTAAAATACTTAGATGGTTATCCTAACTGCATATATAGGTACCCAAGGCTTAAGAGATAAAGTAAATTGTTAATAATCTCCAAGTGACTCAGAGTGAAAAGAAATGTCATATGACTATTTCTAAGTTAAACAGACATTTTCAAATCATAAAATGGATTGTAATAGCTAATATCCTTCAGTAAGTGATAAAAAGACCTTCTTTCTTCAAAGAATTACTTATATAAAAGTCATGATAAATATGTAATCCTGAAGCTCTTGAAATCCTGTAATTTTTATGTATTTAGCATTCCCTGAACTCAGAATTCAAGTTCTAATACATGCTCTATTCAGAGAACAGTCTTATATTTCTAGCAAAGACAATTATTGTTGAAAAAATTCCCTGCTGAAGTCAGATTTAGTGTCTGCATTAATAAAATATATATTTAGTGTTCTATTGCAGAAGAAAAAAAATCCAAACATGTTCAACAAATTGAAATTAATCAGAGACACCTGAGATCATGATTACATTGGTTTTTAGCTCTTGTATTCTCTCTCTTTTCTCCTTTTTTCTTTTTTTTTCCTTATTCATCTAGGTAAGGATTTCTATCAAATGAAGTGGAATATAGTCATTAAAGTTAAGGTTTAAAAAAAATCTGGCTTCACACCAATACTGATCCTTTCTATTGTGAAATTACTTTTCTCACCTCATTTAATGATAGAAACTTGGCAACCATGATGAACTTCTATTTTATTTTTAACTTCACATCTGATAGATACATGTGTGAGAGTCTTGAAAATTACAAAGATATTTTTGTCACTTACTATGCAGTAGGCTGCTGTCATTTAGTGTACAGTAAGATTCTACTATAATAGAGCATGAATTTTTTGATAATTCATAGACGAATTCTCAGAAGACAGGCTCACAGCTGGTTCTATGCTGCAGATACTTTTACATTGTAGTGCATTTGTGTCTGTCATCAGCAATGTCCTTTTAAGACTCATGACTCCCAGTCAGAACCCCAAAACCTTCCCAGGATTTATGCGTGTTTTTCCTCAGCTCTGTGTGCATGGCTGACCCTTTTCAGCAGTCATCCAAGTGGGGCAGGTAGCCCAGGCTGACAGTAATGACCTTATAAGAGGTGTTATAAAGGGAGCACAGAGAGAGAAGTGGAGTAAGACAGAGGGAGTGCAGATCAAATTATTTTTGAGGTGAGTTATTTGGCTTTGTGGGAAGCTGTTTCACATCACTGTCAGCACAGCTACCACTGGGTGGTTTTGTTTTGTAAGAATGGACAGAGAAATATGTTCTTTGCCAAGGAAACCATACCATGTGAGAGTAGGTGAATTATTTGCTTGTAAGGCCTTTGGGAACTATGTCAGTTTCTCCTGTCTCTGTTACTGTGCCTGTACGAAAGCTGTTCTGAACACTTATTTTACTGAGAACTAGTAAATCTGAGTTTTTGCTTATTTTCATCTCTAGAATAATAAGGAGAAAAAGATAAAAAAAATATTTGTAAATCTACTCACTGTATATATTACCTGGGGTGAATTTTGAGAACGTGGAGTCAGAGAAAACAGAAGCTTCAAGTTCCAAAATGGAGTGTATCTGCCTTGGAAGGGGTCTATGTGATGGGGTTTGGTTACCACAAGCACAGATTCACAGTTGAGAGTATTGTGTACTGTATCAAACTGGTGGGACTCTTCAAGTATTGTAGGCAGTTGAATTGATGAAAGATTTTGAAAAAGAAAAATAGACTGTAATAGAATATAATGAAAGGTGAAAAAGTAATTTATTTGATTAAATAAAGATATATCTTCTGTGAGTTGGCTTTTCACCTACTCATTGTGTCTACAGCAGGTGTACTGTAACTCCCTCAGAGTTGCATAGCAACTGGGTCCTGAATGTTTTAGTGTTTAGCAGTAATTATAGCTCTGCTGCAATTGTTTTATCAGAAACAAGTCTTCTTTGCCTTGCTTTTCCTTCTTCCCTGGTTTTAGTGTATTTGCCAAGATTATGGCTTTCTCTTTGAGGAAATACACCTATCACAAAATGAGTTGAAACAAGCAGATGTGTTTTACCTCACTGATAAAGTGGGTCTGTTATGCTTTGTCTATAAGCAATCAATGTGCAATACTTCCCAAAGGATGAGGGTAAGGACTCCAGTCACTTGCTTAGCTCTCCCCACGTTAACTGTATGGACAAATTAAAAATTACCCAGACATCTCTGAAGGCTGCTGTTTTAAGTATCAAAGCATTTGCATCTCTAACTTATGAAATGGATGGCATTAATAACTGATCATGTTGAAATATCCACTGTCCCTGGAAACAAAAGGTTTCTAGTCTCTGTGTATAATGATGAATTTTAAGACAGAAAAATGCACTCCTTATATTATTCTATCATCTAGTTAGATTCTTTTAATATAAGTAGTTACATTATAGAGGTGTAGTCTTTCTCTGAAGTGGATACAACTCGCGTTTCACTTTTACTCTATAAAAATCGAACTCTTAATAAAGCTGTCATGACATGGATTAGAAAATTTCTGCCATGCATTTTCATCTACTCAGACTTCTTCTATTTAAAACCAGTGCACATGATGTTAATTAAACTTTTACCCTGAAAACTTTTTTGTCCTGCATTTTTCTCTACATTCCTTGCATTGCCTTACAGAAGTGACGGACATTTCAATGAGTTATTAGAACAGGATTTCCACAATTCCTATTTACGTGTGTTTAGAAGATTTTTTTAACTTATGAAAAAACAGTATTTGAAGCCGTTAGGATGACTTTGCAGAAAGGAAAAATACATATTTACTGCAAGTCTTTACATAACACAAGGAAAACCAGAATAAAATATTCTAGCACCACTTATCTGCTTGGCCATCACTGATGGATTATTCTTCTGAATTAGCCACCAAAATAAGATACAAATTCTTATTTAGAGCATTTCACAAATCTTTTCTAGAAGATATACCATTACTTTCAAATTGTAAGTTACAAAATGAAATTTTCTACTACACTCAGAATAAGACAATAGTAGGAGGTTTTTTGGTCTACTTCCAATCAACAAACTGTGCTAAATATCTTTATTGTCTAAAAATTTCTTTTCAGTGAAATTAGCAACATAATTTGAACTGAAAGAAAAATACTGGTATTGCTAATTATTGGAGTTCTTTGTCATACCACTTTTGGTATGTCTTGAGTGAGAAAATAGATTTCCCTCCTTTTCATTAGGAATGATTTTGATTAGCACTGAGAAACACAATAAATAATGCTTATTCATCTCTTTCAATGATTAGAATTTGAGTAGGAAAAATTTAAGGTGAAAGAGGTTTGGCAACACATCTCTGGAACTTTTTTTATTTTGAAGTTGAATGATACTACCACTACTTGTGGTACAATGTTACATATGGTAACATTGGAAGGATGGAGATGAATGTCACGATGCATTTCAATAAAATGTTGGTATAACTAACATGTGAGTAACAAAGAAGCTGCAATGTGCTCATGTAAAATCAGGCCCTCTCTTTTTCTTGATTCATTGGTGTGTGTATATAAACTTGATGGAAAATTCAAATATTTGGTAGCAATAACACATTGTTTTTGCCTTCAGATCCAGTGTTCTACGATTGTGCATAGGGAGTTCTTCTACCTGAGATTATTTTAAAGACTACATAAAATATCTTGTAAATAAATTGTAAATATAATTATTTTCCAATCAAAAAGGTATTTTTAATGTCTTACTCTATAAGACACCACTTCTGCAAAACCTGCTAAAATTGAGTATAAACATCAAATCCAGTATTGAGCCTGGCTGAATAACTCCCATGGGAAATATTCTGCAAGTGTCTCACTCTTTTTAAATAAAAGGCACTGAGGAGCTGAGATCAAGATTGACTATCAGGGAGACTACTAAGTGGATCATGTGGGCTCAGAAAAACAATCTTACCTTGGTCTGTCCATTCAGGTTTAAGATTGGTTGGATAATGGAAAATCCCTGTGCTGGTTGTCACTACAACCTAGTTTTGGTTAACTACTCTGCCTCATTTACAGTATTTTTTACTAGATTTATTTAATTGTATTTTGTTATAAATGTCAAACAAAATTGAATTTCTTACTTGGGTATACAAGTGTTGCAAAATTGGAGCAAAGGGACATTTCAGTCACAGTCAGTGTCTTACTGGATAGTATGAGTGTTATCTGACGTGTATCTACGTAATCATGATGACTTCCTCCTCCTTGACAATGTTTATCTATTTTATTTTTCCCATAATGATTGTTGTCTCTTCTGCATCTGTTAATTCAAATGAAGAATGTATATGAAGTTTAGAGACAACAATGTAGATTTCTTAGTACTCCTTATTCTCAGGCATGTAAATCCTTTCTAGTATTTATAATGCCTTTTTCTGTAGATGTTCTTTGAGATGTAACTTAATTTTGGTAATAGGTAAACCTGAGGGGTTTTCTTTCAGATGCTGTCTAATGTCTAATGCTTTTATTGCTACTAATTAAAATGAGATCCTAAAATAATTACCTAAGATCTGTGTTGTAAAAGTAGTAATATTCCCTGTAAATATTATTGGTCTAGAATGCTTGCTTATCTAATAAATATATTCCTAAATATGCCAAATTAATCTCCTGCTCTAATTATGGCTTACATTGTTTTCTATGATCAGCATACAACCAAAACTTACATTTCCTGAACAAAGAAATGCTAAACCATTCTCAAAAAGAGTTTGATGAGTCACTGTAGAACTCTGGTCCACCACACTCACTCTTTGGTCTGACATTAGTAGTAAATTTACCTAGAGATTTCAAAATCAAACCACTGTTCTTGGCAAATGGTCTTGTGGCTTGAGAATAAATGAGTTTTCTTGAAACTCGGAGTAGTCACTTTACATTCTGAAGCATAATTCTGAACATTAGCAAACATAAAGCTTAACATTCAAAGTTATACAAAATCATGAATGTCAGTACATTTCAGTTACACGGCCTCTGGTTTATTCTTTACTCCTATGTCAGACAGCCTAGTTTTCAGCCCAAAGTACCAAGTGCTTTTGTTTTATTACGGACACTGGATTTTTTCTTGTTTTTTCTCAACAGCCTCACAATGTTAATCTAGCAAAACCATAAACACATTGAATTCTCTAGTTGCCAAGCCAAACTGAAAGAATTCTTCTATATAATCTAGTGTAAGAAAAAGAGTAATCTGCTTGTCTGCTTAACACTACAAATATGTAACCTTCTCATGGAAACTGAGAGATGAGAAAGAGTTCTTTCCACCTTTATTTTGGATATCAAGGCAAAGAACATTAAGTGATGTGCAGTTGATTTATGTATTAAAAATACAATGAAACTGGCTTGAATGGGATGTTATCTAGACTTCAGTTAACTTTTTCTTAAATGAGATGTTTGATGAGAGTTGAATGGAGTGCAAGACATTGATGTTGACTGCTGTAAGGAAAAGTTTTTAAATGCAAAAATTTAGCTATGGTTAAAGAATCAATCATATCTCATTAGCCGCATAAATAGAGAGAAAAGTAATAATTTCAGCAGTTATTACTTAGTATCTTGGTGTGGTAGCAATGGTTAAACAATATCATGAAGATAAATCTGAATAGATTAATGAGACATGATTTAACTTATCCTTTAGATGTTCTTACCAACATGAATAATGAAAACTAAGTCAAATTCAATAAGAAAAATCAGAATGGCCTGGGTTGGAAGGAACCTTAAAGATTATCAAGTTCCATGCCGTGGGCAGGAACACTTTTCACCTAGATCAGGTTGCTCAGAGCCTCATCCAATCTGGTCTTGAACACTTCCATGGATGGGTCGTCCACGATTTCTCTGGGCAATCTGTTCCAATGTCTCACCACCCTCACAGTAAAGAAGATCTTTCTGATATCTAATCTAAACCTACTTCTCTTTCAGTTTGAAGCCATTTTGTCTTGTCCTGTCACTACATTCCCTTGCAAATAGTCTCTCTGCAACTTTCCTGTAGGCTCCCTTCAGGTACTGGAAGGCCTTAATTAGGTCACCCCAAAGCTTTCTCTATTCCAGACTGAATAATCCCATCTCTCTCAGCCTTTCCTCATAGGAGAGGTGCTCCATCCCTCAGATCAACTTGGTGACCCTCCCCTGGACTCCAACAGTTCAATATCCTTCCTATGCAGGGACCCCAGAGCTGGATGCAGTACTTGAGGTCTCACCAGAGCAGAGTAGAGGGGGACAATCATCTCTCTTGACCTGCTGGCAAAACAACTTCTGATGCAACCCAGTATACAATTGGCTTTGTGGGCTGTGAGCACACATTGCTGGCTCACATAGCTTACAGATGAGTTAATGTTTTCCTAGTTTCTTTCTTTAAATGTCCAGAAATTTAATATTTTTGTTTTGTTTGCATTCTATGAAATCTATAGGAAAAGACATGCATATAAGAAAGATGTTAAAGAGCAAATAGGAAAAGAAGCTGTTTTGGCTATTCCGTTCTTGTCTTTAAGTTTCCTCAGTAGCCAACACTTTTCAGTGAAAATAGGTATCATACAATAATATAAACTGACAAGAGAGTTGTAATCACATGGTATTTGGAAAGTATCAGATACTCAGATGACAGGGATGTGAAGAAAATGCCATTTGACACTAAATATCATGATTTTATATGCAGGATAGATGTATGACTAATGCTGATGGAATAGCTAATGCTGGTGCCTTTGACCACAACAAATAAATCCCTGATGCACATCCTGGAACCAAATTAGACTGCAGAATGCACCAGGTACTTGCTTACACATCAAAATTTTCAATGTGTTATGTTTTAATAGGAGCTGTACAGGTTAGTTACTATGCAAGTTGTAACATTCCCTGTTGAATGAACATCTGGCAAAGCCCAATGTGCAATATTTCCGAAGAATTCATTAGTTGTAACTTTTAATTGACAGATAAAGTATTTTTCTTACCAGTAAAATCCCATGAATGCCTAGAGAGAAGAAACAGGAAGATCATCTGGATAAATCTCCCTTGGTTTTTTGAAATGGTTCCAAAATTCTAATAAAGTACACTGTTCAAATATCCCTTATTGACCAACTATTAACTAATTTCAGTTAACAAACTTTTTCCTGATGTGTAACTTAAATCTCCTTCAAAATTTATTTGATTTTTCTTTTTTTTTTTTTTCACTGCTATTTTTTTATGTAGTACTGCCATAACTACCACCTTTCTATGTATGGGGAAACTTCTTGTGTGTGTTTTTATTGCTTTTCCAACTGTTTTACTTATATCTTAGTGTGATAGAAAAATTTGAAGATTGTATACCCGCTAATATTTCTTTTGAGGTGAATATGCAAAATAAGGCCCTTAAGCATCTTAAACTTGACACATCCATGAACTAAATTTACCTTTTCTATGAGACAAAACCATTCATTACTTATGATGGCTTTTCAATTGTGCTGGTTTTGGATGGGATAGAGTTAATTTTCTTCACAGTGGCTAGTCTGCGGCTTTGTTTTGGATTTGTGCTGAGCACAGGGTTGCTAATACAGAGATGGTTTTGTTATTGCTGAGCAGGGGTTACACAGAGCCAAGACCTTTCTGCTTCTCATACTGCCACACTGGCCAGGAAGTTGGGGGTGCAGGGCAGGTTGGGGTGAGACTTAGGCAGGACAGGTGACCCAAACTGACCAAAGGGATATTACATACCAAAAAACATCATGCTCAGTATATAAAGTCAGGCTAAGAAAGAAGAAGGGGGGAAGTTTGGAGTGATGGCTTCTGTCCTGCCCATGTGATGGGCCGCTGCTCTCCTGGAGGTGGCTGAGCACCTGCCTGCCCTTGGGAAGCAGGGAATTAATTTCTTGTTTTGCTTTGCTTGCATGCACAGGTTTTGCTTTCCCTATTGAACTGTCTTTTATCTCAACACATGAGTTTTCTAGTTTTACCCTTCCAGCTCTCTCTCTGGTTCTGTTGGTGGGGGAGTGAGTAAGCAGCTTTGACTTGATTTCTGCCTGGGGTTAAATCATTACAGGCTTGCTGGCTGGCTGGGCTTAAACCATGACATCAACTCACTTAAACGTGGAGAGTCTTCAATAGTGCAAATGATCAAATAATTATTTCATATTTCAATTTTGGAGTAGTTTTTCAACAGATACAGAACTTTATACTTAATTACGTTGCATTTTCTTTATTGAATATTTTATCAAGTGCATTTTGAATTCCTGTTATTTTTCTTGGCAGTGCTGAAGTTTTGTCAGATGGATGACATATGCAGCTTTTTTTTCTTTTGTGCAAAACCATTGATAAACTATAAGAACTTGACTAGAGACAAAATTGTAATGGATTCCACTTGAAATGCTTTCCTTAGTTACCAAGTGCAACTTCAATCTGGATTTCCAGACAGTTGCAAATACCTTATTTCACCTAGGCATGTTTCTTCCCTTCACTTGGAAAAATGTCTTATGAATGTCAAAAATCAGATGGGACTTGTCCTTGAGAAATCTTTTTCACTTACTTCTTAGCTTAATTTCCTAAGGAAATTAGGTTCTACAATCACACTGTGTGTGTCTGTTCTTCCTGATTAATAACCTCTTTTCAACAAAATTTGACATTGACCAGAGGGATAGAAGTCTCAAATATAATTAAATCCCTACGCACTGCAGGGAAGTAGGCAACTAGGTAAATGAAAAGTACCTTTTATAAGATAAAGACTGAAAATTCAACACATCCAGAGACACTAGCGAATCCATCCAGGAAAGGCATTACTTATTCCCTGACCTTGGAGAAATTTCAATGAGTGCTCAATATATTATTAGACACCAGAGAATTTGTAGGGTGTTGTTCCAGATGAGAAGCAATGCTGACTTTTGATACTGACCATGTTTAAGTGAAGTACTTGATGATCTGTTTTAGTATTTTTTTTGTCATGAAGGTTAGCTGGTAGGTTTATAGTTTCGGATGCTTCTTTTCCAAATTTTTAATGTGATCATACTCACAATTCTGTCTCTTGAAACTTACTCATGAGTTTTTGCAAAAGGATGATAATGGCTCAGAGCCTACTTCAGAAAGTTTTTTTATGATACTAAACATGTATTTTGAAAAGCTATACCAATATGTATATGCAACTTATCTAAATCTTTCTTTGTTTCCTTCCCTATCTTATCTTTTATTCTCATTTAAAATTAATTTTTGCTAACTGTATGACTGCTTAGAGACTACAATAAGGAAATTGTTCAACTTGCTTAATATTGTTTGTTATATGCCCCTAACCTAACATGAATGGAAAAAAATACTCTGTTGGTTTTTTTTGTTGTTGCCTTCTTATGTCTTTGTTCTTCACCCATATTGCAGTCCTTAGTCTTTGTACTTTTCCTTTCATAGACAACCCTATTTCCATTTATTATAGAATTCTTGACTTTCAGACTTATAATAAACCTCCAGAGACATAACTGTTCATCATGTTGCTATGAGGTATTTAATACAGTCTCTTTCATCAACTGCAAGCTCTCCAGTGTTCCCTTTACATTTGATACTATGTTCCTCAACTGAAACATGGCTTAAGTATGAGGTTGAACAAGCCAGTAAGTTTTGATATTGCACAGAATCAACCATAGGTATTCGAATTTTTTCCAGAGATTCCTTTTTTTTTTTTTTTTAATTTTTTTCCCCCTCTTAAAGCTTCTGTAAGACTTTGTGGATAGTTTGAATTACATTTTCTCCAGTTTACAAGCATTTTTAATGGCAACTGTCTCTTGGATCAGTAAAGAGATTTAAACAGTGCTTTGCTTATACATTAACAATTGACTGATTCTTTTCAGAACACCTACATGCAATGCAAGAATGAAAAAAAAAAAAAAACACTTTTCTGGCTCAAACAGGGTTGTTTTTTGTTTGGTTGGTTGGTTTTTTTATGTACAATCTGTAGAGTTCCTCCAATACTTCTTATGTATAACAGAAAACAAAATGCTCACTTTTGTGTTATTTTTAATATTTTACCAAAAACATAACTGTAAGCAAAGCAAATTTACTTATTTTATTTTTCTGTTGTTCTCTTCAGTTTGACTGTGTCTGAAGGAAGTGGTCTGCATAGCAAATGGGCAGATGGAGCTGGAAAATTAGTCTGCAGACCATGGCTAGTAGTGCAAGCTGCGGATCGAAATCACATGTTGTCAAATTGTTCTCAAGTGTCTTTCTTGCTTTACTCTACTGAAAGATACGTGATTCAGAAAGAAGGAATTCTGGCACAGTGAGGTAGCATAAGCAGATATAAAACTTTTGATTTCACCTAGCTGCTTAGGTATTTTAGATAAATATTTTTTTCGATTCCACCAAAATACCTTCAGTTCAGCTTAGGAAAATTTTTTACTGTATCACACTGCCATTAATTACAGTGTAAGTGTGCACATGAAAAAACTGCTCAGTGTTTCCAGTTCTTCCATAAAAGTTTACAACATTAGAACACATTTATATATGTAGTTACTAAAGTGGCTCCAACTGGCAATCAAAATAAATTGTCAACTCATGTATTTATACTACCTCCTCCTCTAATAAAGAAATGCAGCAGGAAGCCAAGACTCTTTGAGTGTTTATTTTAGAGGATGAATCCCTTTCAGAACTGATAGAGTTTTTTCCTGAATATGGTTCAATTATTGCAGAGGAACATTAAGAGCTTGAACTGATAGCACTCATTCACCACAAGACTAGAAGGTATGAATTCGTATGTCAGTGTTCCAAAGAGAAACATTGTGATTCAGGTTGCTGAGTATGTTCAGTTAAGGTTTAGCCAAGCACTAAAGATGTTCTTTAGATTTTCTGACAACAAAATTGTGTAATGTCTGCAAAATCAGCAGTTTTCTACTTTTTTCTTTCCCTTTTAAATGGCAGATTTTTCACACATATTATTGACAGCAAATTTTCAAGCAATACTTCCACTGATATTTTTATTTTCCTTATTTAATAGCTAACTATACAGCTGAACGTGGTAAAGTTAGATCTATTAATTTAGAGTACATGATGGTAACTCCTTTTCTAACTATATGCACTTGAATATACAAATCAATTTCTAATATATTATGAAAACCTTTATTATAAAAAAAGTCTTTTATTCTAGTTATGGGATGTTAAAATCAAATGTGCCCATATTAGTCAGTAAAAAGAATTCAAGAGCAGGCACAATTGTTAAAGTTCTGTGCTCTGGGATTTCGCTACAACTTCTGAATCCTAACATGGTGAAACCGGTGAATCTGGTGTATTATATTGCTCTTCTTTTTAATTTTTACTACAAGTATTATTTCATGCTTGCAGATATAATCATCTAGCAAACTACTGATAGAAAAGTACTTCCATCTTTCAGAAGCCACTGAATTTATCTTGTTACCTTCTAGTTTATTTCCTGTCAGAAAGAAAATTAGACCCATATTTTTTTACTTAACAGTTAATTTTTGAGGTTATATAAAAGTCACTAGGTTTGTGCTGTTAATTTTTTAAATTAATAACATTACACCCCAAGCAAGATATTTCAAACAATGTCAGTTGAGTTCTTCCTGGACTAGTGTATATCTGTCAGGTATTTCACAAGTAAAAAATATTCTTTAATATTAGGTGAGGGAATTATGATAACTAATATTTTACAGGCAGTGTAGCATAGTTAGCAGATATTATGGGAATATGGTTTAATGTTTAAATTACAAAACTGAAAATTGATTCCTTCTCTGAAGAAAGCAAAGTAAAAATTAAACAAGCCAGCAATAAGCCAATTCCAAGCAATTGTGCACTTGTCTTCTTTAAAGTGGCTTTCAGTAGCAACTATTCTTTGTTGGGGTAGAATGTTTCATCTCAAAACATTTTGCAAGGAATCAATCCTTAAGCAACAATTCTCTGCACGTTGTGACACAGGTGGGAGTGTGTTTTATAAAAGTTCTCCTTTGAACAGAGTTACACCAGATGCCTTCCGGAGATTGTTTACAACCTGAATTATTGTAAGAGTCCATGAAGTGTCATGGCTTTTTGCAACAAGATGCACTGTTTTATTAGTGATGACTTCAAGGTAACTCAAAGAGTTTAACCTCCTTGTATTGAAAACTGCTTATCAGAATCCAGATTGTTCTGCATTTTCATCAGAAATGTTTGAGATAAATTAGTTTAAATGTTACTAGTGACAGCTATGTGATTTAGAGAGTTCTGATTTTATGATCAACCCGAAGGGATGCTGTTTTTTCCTAAAACACTAAAACCAGTGCTAATAAATATTCCGTTATATAACAAACATGTGATGATTACCCCAAGGTTCATGTGAAGAGTAAGGAGTTCTGAATAAATATTAGCTGGAAATTGATCTAAAAAGTGTTTAAAAATAAGTAACCAATAAGAGAAGATGAAAGATCCAAGGAAATATGGAAAGCTACAGTGAAGGTATTTATTTCAATCTATTCATACACTTAAAGTTCTGTTTAGTTAGCTTCAGGGCTTCAGTTAGCTGTAGGACAATTTGGAAGAACTGTGTTTATAATACAGACTTGTCCAAGTATATCCTGGGAATGTGTTGATTTGTTGTTAGATGCAATAATTTTAGTTAACAAGAAGACACAATAATCTCTTCCTTGGTTATCTAATGGTAAATCTTTCTAACTTTGCAGAGACATACTGATATCCAGAGCAGAGATAAGGAAGGCATTTCCAATTAAAAAAAAAAGTCAGTGCATTTTCCCTCTGTATTTCTGCATAGAAGTGTTTTACACACAGAAAATCCTAGTAGGTATCTCATGGCTTTTCACTGCTAGGCATTTTTAAATGTCAGTCTTCTCCACTGTCTGCCTGAAGCAATAGTTATTCAAGGACTGATTTTGCCTAAAATTTTTTTAACTCTAACAGGAGGTGAATGGACAAAACTGTATTCTCTACAAATCATAAGTAGTTAATTGAGTCAGTTTATTCTTGTCCTAAACTCTATGAAATCTATACCTTTAGCAAATTTTCTCACTTTTTATTCTTCCTATTTTAATAAAGGTAAATACTGAAACATGGTACATTTGATTCCTTATGCCAACTTGGTATTAAACAGTCATGATTAATGTTTTCAAACCAACCTTTTACATGCATCAATTTAGGAAACAAAATTCTTCAATTGAAAAGAACAGTTTTTATAAGTTTCAATGTGTTGTAGGCATCTGTAAAATCCACAGTAAGGAGAGACTCTGTCTAGCTAATTTGTCACACATCTTAGTTGTTTGGTGTTGGCTTACAGTAACTGGTTTTTATTTCCCTATTGCTAATTACATGACTTGTAATACAGCAGTCATATTGTAAAGCCTGAGAATCTAAACAGACCTCAGAACAGGATGGGAAAGGGAGGGGAAAGTCATAAAACTGATGCCTCTACTCTATTACTTCATTCTAAAATTCCCTTAGTGGCAGTTCAGAGCATCAGATGTTCTGAAATCTCCTGTTTGGTACCATTTGATTGTTTTGCCCTGCACAGTGGGTGAAATTCAGGTCAGCCTGTTTATTCCATCTGACTGCTCAGCTGGAAAAACAGTTAAATAGTGCTTAACATGTCCAAGAAATCTAAGACTGAGCCACAAGTGGCGTTTGTAGCTTAAAAAGAACAAATCTCTATTTTCTTAGTTTAGGAGGGGTTGGTTGTGAAACTACATTAGGATATAAGTAATAAGGTTCAGAAACTTTCAGGTACATATCAACCAGGCTTTCACTTAGTACAATCAAGTGCTTAGGTATATTTCAATTCTGTAATAAATTCCTAGTAAATACACTGCAGAACTATTTTGTAATAAAATAAACTCTCGTATCCTCTAGGCCCTTTTGTAGCATTTTTAGAAATACCTGAGGCATATCTGTACAATGAAGTTTATCTAGAACCTGTCAACCTACACAGTTGACATGTCATAATTACTCTTTGTGTGTGCTACCTAAGCACACCTAGCAAAGGCAAAGCAATGCTGATTGCCCTACAGTTTAATAATGAAGACAGACCACAAGTATAGAAGTAGTAAGAAACAACTCTCTAACTTTTTATTTCTGAAGATGCTACTGAGAAGGGCAGAAGTTTGAGCTCCCTTTCAACAAACAAAAGAGTTGATATAAAGATAGATAAAGCATATGGACTAATAATGAAAAATGCAGGGTGCTGTAGCTGAGTTTCTTAGATTCTGTCACAGTTCTTCACTCTGAGCACTGTCTGGACTCCTGAGAGAAGCTGGAAAGGAGGAGTCACTCCCATGTAAGGTGTGCACAGTGGTGTCAATATCCATCCTCTTCAAATGCGTGCATCAGCAATTGAAATCTGCACCAATAGTGATAGGAAACACTACGTTCCTCTGCAGACGACCTCTTGATAGAAATTGGGATGGAATGAGCTTCCAGTGTTTATTCTGAGAGTACTGACAAGGGCTTCTCTGCAGCATCAGGACTGGACCAGAGAACTGGAGAAGGAATTGCACTGATTGTACTGCATCCCTGTAGTTTGATGCTCCCCGATATGCTTTTCAGACTGTTGTGGAGTGGCATCTAGCTTAGAGCCTTTGCATGTTCCCCGGGGAACTTCTCAACACAGCCATATGCTCTGACACAGCATGTTGCTAAATGTGCTGCCATCAGTACAGGCTACTCTGTTTCCTTGCTTTTTCCTCTGCCACTGCCCCTCCAATAGAATTGAACCTACATGTTAGAGGTTTACAGGAAAGGGTGAGGATAAGGTGGTTCTTCTAAAATCACTAGTGAAGCTGAAATGAAGATGCTGAAAACCACTTTTGAGACACATTACTAACCTTTGGTATGCAGCCATTTCTTCTTTCAAATAGCTTGAAGGGATTATCCTTTACTTTTCTCTCTGTAGGTCCTTGTTGCCTCATTATTTCCTCTTCCGTTTCCTCTGCCAATGTAAAACTGTTACATATTAACCTTGAAACCATTCTGTCCCTGACAGGTTAGTTGATTTAAATTTGCCTCCAAGTAGATGGCATAAGTTATGTAGTTTTGAATCTTTCAAGGGTTGTCTTTATTTCCCTTGAGGCAGTCCCTGAGCCTAGGGGAGCAGGCCCTTGTCTTCTTTCTAATTGATGCTTTGACTTTCTCAGAATGACTGTCTGTATACATTGGTGGAAAAGTTAGTGAAACTGGATTTTAATGCATGTGTTTGGACAACGTGGTAGAATATATCTATTACAGATCTTGTCATAGAGATTCTCTTCTCTGATTTGTCTCTGATGCAGCAATGCACTATCTGCTACATACAGGTAACTTAGCTATGAAACTTCTTGGGGTTGCAAAGGATAACATAAACATAAGGGTATAAAGCAGGAGGTTAGCACAGGCTGTCCTCCAGGAAAGATGCCTTCGAAAATCAAGACAAATGATCAAGGTGTAGCACTTTGAATGGCACCTTCGCTTTCTAATTCAAAAACCTTGGTTTGAAGCGTACTACCATATCTTATTGAGTCACTTACTAGGAAATATCTGAGTGTTTCACTGGTTTTTCAAATTAGAAGATTGCCTTTCTTAGGTTACATGGGGCAGCACTTAAAGTGGCTTCTGAAATATATATGTATAACATGAAGCCAGAATCTTGTAGGGAAAATTCAGCGGAAACTCACATGAATAAATTTTATATCCTAAGGAAGTGAGCCTATGTTTGCATTTTGAAACAAATCCTTTGACACTTTTCATTATCAATATGCTGTTGAATATATCAAGAAGATTTTTCCAACCAAAAGTTTTGACTCCTGAACAACATCATTATCATGCAAAATTATAATGACTATTTTTAGAGACCAAACAGCAAACAGTCTAAAGATTTAACATATGTCTCATTACAATAATGAATGACTGTGAAGACACTACTTTAGCAAGCTCGCTGTTTTGCAACTCATTACCTTGAAAATCGAAGTATAAATGTAATTTGAGAAGAGAAAGGGAGAAACGTCATTGACTGTATATTTTCATTTTCTCTTCATGTTTGTTTTTGAAAAAGAACATGAAATTTGAAAAGATGCCCTCAGGTTAGATTTGGATGCCCAGGAGGTGATTTACTGTAGTGCATTAATCTCTTCTGTGTGAATGTAGGCAATGGGCCTGAGACAAATTGAGTCAGTCAGGCTTTATCTCTTCATTTCTCTACTCACTTGTCAAGAAACCCTTGAAATAATAACAGAAAGAAGGAGAAATTATTTGGAAAGGCAGCAGAAGTGGAAGTCCAGATGCAGGTTCTCTTCTTAAGGTGTCTTTTCTATATTCTGTTCAGCTACAACACAAACACTGTTCAAATGGGCATCAGCATGTCTTAAAAGCTTAATTTCTGAAAACATAGAAATTTATGTGTATGAATTTTTGCATTAAGATTCTGGTATTATACTAAAGAAGAATATAATGGGAAAAAGGTTAAAAACTCAGTCTGAAGATGCAGTAGCATTTTTATTGCTTCAACAGCAAATTCACATAATACGCAGTGCTCTGTCAGAGAGATTCCCAGGACAGGGAATCCAGGAGACAAATTTATAAAAGCTGGATACAAAGAAAGCAAGAGTCTATTTGTGTGAAACAAATTGAATTTGACACACAAAATCTAGAGGACTACTCATAGTACCGCTGATATCCACGTACTGCATACTTGCAGCTAGTGAATATTTGAGAATTGGATAGGATTAAGTGCAGTATATGAGCCCCAGAAGATGCAGAGCTTAAATTAAAGCTTCAGAAAGGGGACTTTCAAGTGTAATTGGGGAAGTGTAGGTTATAACTCATATATGAGGCACTGTTCCTTGCACTGGCCACTAATATCTGCCTTTGAGAGTAAGGAAAAGAGAATTAAATACTTGGTCTCAAGAATAAAAATATTTACTTAATGTAAGGATTATATCAGGAAGAGAAATATATGTATTGATTATTTCCAGAAAAGCTGACATCTCTCTCTTTGGCAGAGTAAACGACAGATATTTATGAAGTCATTGATCCTCATTGTCATTTCTGCTCAATTGGTCTTTATTTCTGGACTTACTGCATCTGTGGCAAGCACTTTTTTTTGCAGTCCTTAGCCCAAATGAGTTTTCTTCTGAAATAAGTGTTTCAGTAAAGCTGCCCAAGGAGGTGGTTGAGTCACCATTCCTGAGGGTATTTTAGAAAAGACTGGATATGGCATGTTGTGCCATGGTCTATTTGACATGGTGGTGCTCAGTCAGAGGTTGGACTTCATGACCTCAGAGGTCTTTTCCAACCTAATTGATTCTCTGTGTGAGTCTGTGTCTGTAAATAAAGTTGGTATCTCTTTTTAGGCCAATTGATAGAAAAATTAGACAACCTTTTCAGCAAACATACATTGTTGAGGCCTGAAATAGAAGAATTACATTTCTAAACACAACACAAACTTTTAAAAATTGCTCATTTTTAAATCCTATTTCAGAGTAAGTCTCTGGAATAAAAATGGTTGGTGAATAGGGAGCAGAAAACAGGTGGTGAGAAAAGTAAGAACTTATTAATTAAACTATGTAAGGGAAAATAGACAACAGTGTATGCCATGCAAAATATAAAGGGTAAAAGATAGGAAGACTATCATTTAACAAACCACAAATTTTGTAGATATAAAAAACGCACAAAAATTAACTAGTCCTTTTAATTTGCAGAATCTTCCTTCTCAGTAGTTTAACATGTTCCCCTTTGGTTTCAAGACTAAAACTGTGATGGAATGTGAATTTTATAGTATATGTTCCTCTATTAGAAGTGTATGGTCCTATTCATATTTTGGGTGAATTATCATTCTTGTATAGAAAAGCTGCTTAATTTCACCTCCATATTTACCATAATATTATGATGCACTGGATGAAGTAAACAACTGTAAGATTTGTTGGGTACTAATTGTTCTGTGGCGTTTATTGTAGTAGATGTTGGTACATATTTATTGTAGATGTTAGTATATTTTTTACCCTCTACTTGTACAAAACCTATATTCATTTAGTGTGTTTGAGAGCACAAAGAGTTTCCTTTCAAAATCAATTTAGTGAGGCTGCAGGGCTGTTTGAAGAACAAGGAGATTCTTGTATTACAACTTGTAGTTATTTAATGATCCTTTGTACAGCTTCTGGGGTAGGATGGGATGTGACAATAGAAGATGTACATTTGGTGACAGGTGGAGATGTCATGTTCTATTTAAACATTTCTTTACTTGGTGTTTCACATCTCTTTCTAAAACTCTCTTCTACATGAGCAATCCTGATGTGTGTAAATCTTCTTTATTGCTAACGTGAGCTCTGTGAGTACTCTGCTGTATATAAAGGCTTCTGAGGAGCCTGCATATGTGCTGGCCTTTAGTTTTCCATTTGTCACACTTGCAAAGTTACCACTGCTGATGTTGCTGTAGGGAAATGGTGCTAGTGTAAAAGTGCTGCAGTGACAGTTTGATAGAGAATGGTGATTATTGAATCTGTGGTAAAAATCAATAAGGGAGTCCAAATTTCCAATCCAGATAATAAAGATGTCATCTATAAATCTTAGGTAGAGTGTTGACTCAGTGATACAATTATTTAAGAACTCTCCTCACTGCAGTTCCTGTCATAATGCAGGATTGGAGAGAAGCTATCAAAGGAGAAGGACGTTTAAGTTAAGTTTTGCAGATAGCTGTGGATTGAGTCCTATTCAGTAACTTCATTGATGGCTTGAATGATGGAACAGAGAGGAGGCATGTCCTCTATTTGGTACAGATGTGAATGGTATTAAACTATTAAGATCTGTGAGACTTTGTACAGGGTCGGAATAAAAAATACGCAGATGAAATTGGGAAAATTACTGGAAAAAATAGAAGGGAATTTAATAAGAACAAGTGCAAGGTTAAGGAAGCAAGATGTTTTTCACAAGTACAAGATGAAGAAAACACTGGTTAGGGAGTGGATAATGGAAGAACCATAGCAGCTCCCAGTACTGTGCTGTTATAAAAAGGGCAAATACTGCTCAAGATAAATTTCTTCAAATTATTAAGAGGTATTAGTGAAAGATATACATACATTTCAAAATTTGATTGCATAATTTCAGTAGATGATGAAATGCTAATATATTAAATATATTATATATTTCACAATGCATCCATCCAAATTGGCATCAAGCTGTCATGTTGCCTCATTGTGTAAATATATTCAAAGTTGTTTATAAATGAATGTCTATTGCTGTGTAGTACTAAATAGAACACATATCATTTAAAGATCTATACTTTGAAACTTCATTAATTCTTTGAATGGTGATTTACATATTATAACTCTTGACCTTCTATCCTTGTAGAGTAATACTATGAGTGCAATCAACCTACAATAATTGTGTAATGAAAACTTCTGGGTTTAATGTTACCACCCATTTCTCTTATCAGAACATAGATTGCACCCTGTTCATGTAAATTACTGATTAATCTTTAAAGCTCATTCACCTGATGAATAATTGTGAGAAAAAAATAGATGATGTATGAGCAATATATGGCAGTAAATAGGTTGTTGAAGTGAATTATTCAGTTTTTGGCATATTCAATTATTTTACAAAACATTCATGAACATGAAAAAAGTTTATATTGTATTTACATATGTACCTACTTTGTAGTTTATTACACCCTAATTGCTTCAAAATTGCTCAGTGACTGTAATCTTTATTTTCTTCTATGTTAGATATATCCTTGCAGTTAAAAAGTTCTTGCATAAACTGCATCATAACTCAATGCAGAACAAAACATTTTTTTTTCATGAGACTGCTAGTTTGAATGAGATTTTGGATGTCACATGTTGCAAATGGGGAAAAAATATGGAAATATTTCTTTATATGTTTTTTCTTTACAGAAAGAAAAAAGTACAGGGTGATTGTTCAGTGTGTTTAGTGCTGTATTATAAACTCTTATCACCTCCCTATCCACACGATCTTTTGACCAACATTGACCTTTGACAGTCTGAAGCCCATTGCCACAAAAGAATTCACATTAGTTAACAGCTAAATTTGTAGAAATAGATTTCCAACTAGTCGAAAGTGTTTGTCCCACTCAACTCTGAACTGGTTTAGTGCCACCTGGAGTTCTGTGTGCAGTTTTGGGCACTGCAACATAAGAAGGATATAAAGCCATTAACATCTAAAGGAGGCGTGCCAAGATGGTGAAGGGTCTGGAGGGGAAGCCATATGAGGAGCAGCTGAGGACACTTGACTTGCTCAGCCCGGAGAAGAGGAGACTGAGGGGAGACCTCAGTGTGGTCTACAGCTTCCTCAATAGGGGCAACAGCAGGGCAGGTACTGATCTCTTCCCTCTGATGACCCATGACAAAACCTGAGGGAACGGCATGAAGCTGTGTCAGGGAGGACAGGGAGGATAGGGAGGATAGGCTGGATATCAGAGAAAGGTTCTTCACCCAGATGGTGGTTGGGCACTGGAACAGGCTCCCCAGGAAAGTGATCATGGCACCAAGCCTGACAGAGTTCAAGGAGTTTTTGGACAATGCTCTCAGGCACATGGTGAGGGTTTGGGGTTGGTTTTTTTGTGCTGGACCAGGAGTTGGACTTTGATGATCCTTGTTTGTGCCTTCCAATTCAGGATATTCTACGATTCTAGATGTGAATTTTACTGAAAGCTAGAGAGGGTTTTGCAAAGAGGGATAGTAGAATCTGTCTACAATAAGGCTCAGAATGATCAGGAAGTCTACTTCTATGTTTTCTCTATTCAGTGGTATTTTATTCAGCAAGACAGTTGCAATCCCATGCCATTTCAGTCCTCCTATTTACATGCAGCATGCAGGATTTAGGATGAATATAAGTTTTCATCACAAAGTTCAATGTTAGAAATGAAAGTAGAAACAGATTAAACATGTCTAAGAATAATCTAAGGCTTGAAATTAAAAGAAAATTTCCAGCCATCAATCAGTTACCTCTAGTGGTAGAGACACGACTTGACAGCTTTAATTTCTTTCTCCTTTTTCCCTATACCTGTGTATCTAATTGCATTGGATTCTCCCATATTCAGAGAAAAAAAGATAGGGTTTTTTTCATTTTCCTACCTTTAAATTTCATTTTTCCAACAGCAGCAAAAATGCAGATTCCCATGATTTTTAATTAAGAAGTCCTTGAGTAAACAGTGGTGGTATCATTTTAGCCTTCCAGGTAGGTAATGTTTTGTGTTTTAGTCATTACAATGCAAAATACAAAACTAATGCATTATTCTTTCACTGTACTTCCTCAACCAAGATGTGAGGGGTTTTTTTTTATGTTTTACTTTTCCTGATGACACCATGTATTTATCTGCTGCCTCTTCATCAGATGTTTTATGGACAGATTGCCTCATTAACTTTTTTCTAACTAATTCCAGGATTTTCTTTTGATCATGAATATTTTTGTATAGCATCAAGTACTTACTCAAGGACCCATTAAAAGAGTATCATATACATCTAAAGGAAAAGAAAGCAGAGTAATAGAGGAAAAGGAAAGTGACACTATCAATGTTTGATAATTCATAGAAAGTGGCATCTTTTAAGAAATGATAGCTCCTTTATGCAAACCAAAACAAGCAACAAACAACCTCCCCCACCAAAACAAACAAAAAACCCAAACAAACAAAAAACAATGCCATAAAGCAAAAAAACCCCAAACACGAATGGATGTTTTTGCCAGATAACAGTAGATTTGCATTGCTTTACGGCTCACCAAATAGCTGCTGCAGGGAGAAGCCTATTCTGTTCTTGAAAAAGCTAAATTCTTTGCTTCATGCCCTTGATCTCTGAGGACAGATAACAGGGGGAGACTGCATGAAGCTCCTCTGTTTATTTTAACTCTGGGTAAGCGGATCAGAGAGTTATAAACAAAGAGGTACTGCTAATAAATATACTGTTTGAGTATACGATGATAACAATTCTTTTTTTTTTTTTCTTGCCATGGAGGCAGATAAAGAGAGAGAAAGATCACTATGTTATCTAGCTGAGTCCTCTTTGTATTAAAACATGTAATGCTTAACCAATAGTTATTTCTCTCATTAGGATCCACTTTTGCCTGTCACTCTGTTCTTTCATGGTATGCAACCACATTAACCTTTAAATTAAATGTATCATTTGAAAACCTGAGCAGGTGTGGATATTCTACTTCTTGAAACCAAGAGATAGTAGGACCCAGCTGATGAAGACAAATGCTTTTCACCCAGACAGGTGTTACCATTTGTTCTGCTACTCACTTTCTGCTCTAACCTTAATCTCAAGATTCTTATTTCAGTTGTCGTGCATCTCGATAGTACACAGCATTACACATAATAATTTTGATGCTCTTGTAAGTACTTCTGAAATTTTGTACAATATCCTTAATTACTCAAGATATCATAGGATAGTTTTATTGAACTTCAAATCTCAATGATTCAGTGATTTTCATTTTCTCTTATTTAGACTTTACTTTTGCTAATTTTGTATGCCATTTTCTCTGGTTGTATGCAAGAATATTATATGCCTAGCTTATTTTAAATGGAAAAATTTGCTTCCTTCTATTATCCAAGGAATTCTTTATTTTAAATATGTCAGACAAGAAAGACTTTCTTCTCCTCTCACTTTTGTTCGATGTTTAGTTCAAGCTCAGATTGGTCTTTAATTGTTACGAATTGATGCCATCCATGATTATGTGGATTTTTATTGCTTTGAGATACTGGAGATTCTTAAGGATAACAGCTGATTTAATTTTCATCTTGTATATATTTTACCCAGAAATACTTTATTCACCTTGGAATTTGTGATTCAGATTTAAATAAAGACAAGTCTTAACATTTGAAACACAAATCTTCATATTTCAGGTTATTAATACAAGGCCCATAGTTGGACACATTTCTAGAAAATGCATTAATGTATAAATTATAAAGAGGGTGAAAAAACAATTTGGCTTTATTTGAATAAAAATTGACTTAATCGGCTTAAGAAGATGATAATGCTATAAATCTGTCTCAGAAATGAGATCTGTTTTTAAGCTATAATTGATAGTTATTAAAGTAATATCAATTTTAGAACTTCCTTCTATATTGATAATATATATATATAGTCCTCTTTCTCTTAGCAAGGACATGCAACAATGTAAATGCAAAAAAGGGAAAATGAACTTATTTAGTTTAAAAAAAAGAACAAACATACTTCAACTTGATCTTAAATTTAACTGAAAAATCTGCTTGTGTTCAGAAGCTCCTACACATGGGAACTAGAGTAATTGGCTGCTTAAATCATACTATTTGCAATTAAAGCATAAATTAAGCATATGTGTTTCTCATTATCTTGCAATACAAACAAATGGTGCATATGCACAAATGCACAATGAATCCTGCGTATGTCAGAAAGGTCAATACACATTATGATTTTAAACTAACATTTTTGATCAAGATATTGAATAATTAGTTCTGATTCCAATCTACAACATGAATTCCTTGGTAGACAAGGTAAATTTGCTATTAAGATTGTTGAACTCTTGCGTATTGCACATACAATTATGTAATTCCTTACAAGTAATCTTCTGCACGTTGCATTCAACAGTGTAGCAACTATGATTTTGCAAAGAAAGAATTTTGAAAATTACCTTCTCAGAAGCAAGCTTTTTTGTTTTTATTCCTTCAGCTCTGTCTATTGCTTTAAATCTTGTCGAGTTTGTGCATACCTATGAAAGACAAAATTTAGGTGATGTAGCGGGAATAAAACTAGTGATGCAAATAGGAAAACCATGGTGTTTTCTTTGTTGTTCATAATACTGATTAGTAAACAATTTTCCAGAGCTTATTCACTCATAAATTTTATGTTCCTCTAAGGTAATTTTTATGTATAGGACTTAAGTCTAGCATATAGACAATATTTTAAAGGTTCAAACATAACCTTTATGGTTATGAGAGGGGGAAATGTTGATTTCAAAGTAATGTTAAATTCCATTTCAGATTCCATATCTGTCTCTCAGTATCCCTTGTGTGTGTATATCTTGATTTTTGTCCCTATTTTCAAACCCACTTTTTTCTCCTGCATTTATGTGAAATACCTATGCAGAAAAAATGGCAAGGACAATGGCCGAAAAATATATGAAAGGAAACAAAATGCCTTTATCTCTAATTCTTGAGCTACCATCATGTCAAAAACATTTGATTGTTGCAAATATTAGAAAATAAAAGTAAGCTTCAATAATTTTCATATATAAGTTGACAGTATTCCTTTAAATTAGAACTCATATTAATTAGTTTCTGCTGTCATATAACAAACAGAGCTATTTTTCATTCCCTTGGCACATGAAGGTTTAATGACAGATTGTCTGCTTGAATAAGCAGTGCCAAAAATCATTAAATGTTCCCTAAGTGGCTTTTTTCCCAAATAAACCATTCAAGACATGTTCAACAACATATACAATATCTTGGTCATGGATCATCCTGTATATTTCAGAATACTGGTTTGTTTTAGGTATTCTGTTGTCCTTTCAGAGTACAAGTAAGTCCTACCAGCTGGTTAACATAACCGCTGGAACACCCTGTAAGGTTATTTCAGTTTTTTCCTTCTGTTTCCAGCTGCCCTCTCCCTTACTTCTTGGAGGCTTGATTCACATATCAGCATAAGGCTATGCAAGCTCATTTTAAGTTATCATTTCCTAAGTTTGGAAGCAGCATATATTTTTCCAGTATTCTTTCACATTTTATCACTACTTCTGTGATAACATCAGTAATTCCAAGACTATTTTGCAGATGCTTCATTAGGCTTCTTGTTATCGTTGACTTTCAGTTGTCAAGTTTGCCACAGTACAATAATGCTGAAATTATAATTGCATCAGATAGTTTTATCTCATGCTGAAGGATATATGCTTCATTCTCCAGATGTCCAAAACATGTAGGCACTTTTTATATTCATGCATTTTGCTCCTCACCTTCTATTCCACTGCAGTTTTTGGGTGAATTCAGATATATAGGGCATCAAGTGTGTTTCACTGGTGATCACTGAACAGAGTTATCTCGACCTTTTCAAGTTGTAAATAGATGCTTCTGGTGCAAGTACCTGTTTCATGCCTTGTTCTGGACTGTCAGCAGCAAAAGTCCACCCTCAAAACTCCAACATGAAAGCAATATTACTTTCTGTGAGTGTATATGACGACAGCAAACATGAAAGTAATTTTCTCTGTATTGCTGAAAGGATGCTCATCAAGTTATGCTACCCTGAAAGTCTCCTGCCTTTGTCCACGTTTTGTAAACTTCTGAGGATTTCACTGTGCATGGAGCCAGAGGAAGCACACCAACACCTCATTTCATCCCTGCATAACAAGGCCTGTTGCAGCTCATTTAACAGCCCTTGTGTATAAAAAATTATGACTTCCATAAGTCCATAGGCTCTTAATTCAAAGACACAAAATATTAATATAGCTGCAGTTTGCTGCATTTGTTTTCTTTGTGTTTTTCTAGTTACATTTAGTATGTGAAGCCTAATTTTCAAACACAGTGGATGGAACACAGATTTTGCTTCCAAATATCTACCTTGAAAGTACTAGGGATATAGAACCTTATCTCAAACTGAGATTTCTTCAGAAAGGGTTGCTTTGAGCTGACTCAGAAATCAGCTAGTGTCTCCTAATATTTTTATAAGTATATAGTATAAGTTTATAGCTTCATTTCATTCAGATAGAATGTTTCAGACATTTTCATGACATAGGAAACCTGGTTTACTAATTTTAATTTTCTTCTGTGGTATAATAGCATTAAACAGTATGTCTCAAAGAGAAAAAGACCTCTAAGTTCAGAAAACGCATTAGTCTTGCCTTGAGGGTTTGTTACTGCATTAGCAACTTCAACATTTATGAACAAGTGGGGGAATACTCAACCCAACACAAATTAAAGGAGAAAACACACCTGCTGTGTTTTCTTTTGCATTAGTCATCTTTGTCATTTGAATACACAAACATTGGTGGCATTTGGGGATTGCACTAGAACGGTGCTTTTTGAAGGCTATGATTAACTAGTTGACAGTAGTGGTGATTTAACTTCTTTCCTGATTATGAGCACAATTTGCTGACGAAACTTTGTCATTTAGCCAACACATCAGTAATAATTTACACTACAACAATATGTGTGGAGGAGATCTTTGTTCTCTAGTGCAGATTCATGATTCTCAATTACTTATTCAGGAAGGTGTTAAAACACATTCATTACAGGACATCACAGGGAAGGTATATTGAGCCGAGAGTATTTTTAAAAGGTAGATAAAAATAGCAAGCATAAACAGCAAAATGGCAGTTATCTTCACATTCCTTTGCCATTTGTATTTGAAAAGTGCACTGCTGCTCAGTGTTATTTCCAATTCCAGTTGTGAAATTATGTTTTCCTTCCCTGATGTAATTTAATATTCTTTGGTATACTCTGTTCTATTCCTAAGTTGGCTGTATTTAAATAGGAAATTAAGTATACTCTTAAGTATATAGAGTCTACATTTTCACCCCAATATAATTATTTGGAATAATCTTTTTGTGAAAAAAAATATATAGAAGAGTAAAACCGATCTCTTACCTCTTCAGTTTTCCCTACTTCTTCCTCTTTTCCTGCTTTGTAAAAATGTCCCCAGTTAAAACAGGACTTCTCTCACCTCGTCACAGCACTTGTTCTCACCAGTGGACACCACAGCCTTACTCAGCTTACTATATTGTATTTTTCATGACAGGACTATGCAGTGTTGCAGATAGGAAAACATGAATCATAATTGTGTAATAGGATCGATTACAATGGAAAATTTGGTAGAATAGGCAGAATCTGCTTCTTGAAAAGTTTCATCTGTGTTGTACAAAGGTACAAGCAGAAGGTATATTCAAAATATAAGTTTCTAAAAGAACTTCAGAAGGTCCAAACAAACCTGAACCTAAGGGTCTTAAACTGTAGGTGGAATTGAAAAATTTCATACTAAATGATTAACACAGATGAAATAATAAAAACTAAGAAAAGGTCATCATTTTCAACACAGAATGAAATTTAGGAGCTAAGAAAATATTTGTTTGGTGATCAGTAGTGGTCAGGAAGCAAAGCAAATGTGGAGAATATTAGGAAAGATAATAAACGCAGACAATATCATTAGGATGCTGAAAAGCCTTAGTGCACCAACAATTTGGATACAACATGCAATACAATCTCATAGAGAAAAGATTCAGCAAACATCAGTAAAGATGGTCGAAGGTGAGAATCAGGCTCTATACAAAGAGCAATTAGAAAGACTAAGACTCTTCAGGGTGGGAAAGAGAGTGACTTCCAGCAGTGTATTTTACTTCAGCTATGATAACCAGGGTGAAAAGGAGTAAGAAGAGAGTTTTTTGTTATTTGTAACTTTAAATTTAAAGTTCCAAACAAACATGAGGAGAAAGTAAATAACATAAAATCTTCACTGTGTTTTGTTATTTTATTTATCAAATAATATGATTTCTAACATTCCCCTTTTTTCATATACTCAAACAATGTCTATTATTTCCAAAACTATTTAATCTTTTTCTTTTAAACTTCACATCTTTATGCATTAGGAGAGGAAGAGAAGCCTCATGGTGCTCCTCTTTTTTATTTTTTTTCTTAAATTTCATTCTTTTTGTAAAGAATACCTTATTATTACATGAAGAACAGACTTGTTTATTAGCTCGACTTTTGTATTTAAGATAAAGGCAAGAACAAACAAGACTTTTTATGCAGACATTTCTGCCTCTCAAAAGGTCAACTGCCTCATCTATATACAAACCTGTAGATATTTCAGAGGTTCAATATGCAGAAAGTAACATCACAAGTTACAAAAATATACATATTTGCAGTAGACAACATGGAAAAGAGAAGACTACCAAACACATTAGTTCCTTTTTCCCTGTGCAAACTGACTATATTTTCTTACCCTTTTACTGCAACCTGGCAAATGCTTACTGTTGAAAAAGGAAAAAATGTTAATGTGTATTGATGTGCCATGTTATTCTGTGCTTAATGCTGTTCTCTGAATCCATGCTTAGATTTCTAGCACAGAAACCTTCCATACCTTTGTATTAGTAAGGTCTGACATTTGTAAAATCCTGTAATAAAAAAAAAAAAAGGAGAAAGAAGAAAAAGTTCTTGACTATGATATACACTGCAGGTTTTAAAACAGAAAACTGACTTTTACTCACAAATACTGACTCGTAGCTGCAGTTATAGATGTATTTTTGGCTAACATTTGACAGAAGCTACTTCAGATGGCTCTTTCAATTCTGTTTTTTCATCTCTGTCTCTGTATACCTTCTGTTTGAAGATAAGCCACCTGAGTGGCTTAGGGATCAGTTAAGCTGATCCAAAAGGTCATGATATAATAAATAAATCTTGACCTACTCCTACACAGACCTATATCTACTTCTGTAGAAATGCAGCTACTGAGACAGGGATTTTATATCTAGTACTTAGTACAAGTAATTGAAAATTAAGAAAGTACTTGTTTTGTTTCTCTGGAAAGGGGTAATACAGACTGTCATTTTTGTTTTACAAACTATTAGAGATTTACTCTCTGATTTTATTATAGCATTTATTATTCACAAGCCTTGAGCCATCTAGATGCAAAATAATATAGATTAAGTATTTTGAAATGTTTTTCAAGACTGAAAAGCTCTAGAAGTTAATACCAATATGGAACAGCTTTTCTTATTTGTTTTGAAAGGCTTGTGGCTCCCAAATTAGATAGTGAAGAGCAACAGTAATTCTTGAAGACTAAAGATGATCATTTATTACAGCACAAAATAATTATTTTTAACAATTTCCCCAAGCAACTTTAAAATGTACGTGTACCATAACAATATGAATGGCTTAATCCAATGCTTTTCAAAATGTCTTCTTTTAAGAACACAAATATATATATTTAGCTTAGAGTCATCAGTTGCTGTGGTGATTAACTCTTAAAACATATAACAGTTCTCTTAGCCTAAAAAAATGGGTTGTAAGTCTCTTTTACTTTTTATTTTGAAAGTTTTAATAATTGCTAGCAACCTACATTCATATGTACAGAAGTGCCTGGAAGCTTAGCTCCTTAAATATTAACCTAATTGTTATCCAGAAGTCCTACATGAGTGTTTGAGATTTTTCATTCTGATGCTCCACATCTATGTACTAACTCAAAAGTTTATGTAGCAATTTGCTTTGATGAGGTTTAAAGATACTGAACAGGATTAGACAGAGAAAGAAAGAGGAATTTTCTCTCCAAGATATCTAAACTCTTCAGACTGAGAGACCTTTCCCTCTTCCTTCTTGGAATAAACTGATTCAGTGCCAACTCAGAAGATCTTAATGTATCATTTATTACAGATAGTTTCCCTCACCAACAGGTCTGTTTCAATATATAGTTAGGAAGAACTATGAACTTGCTGGCTCCATCCTCTAATATAATAAGTACTGATAAAAACACAACCAAAAATGAACCACAAAACACCCAAAAGTCTTTGTGCTCTTTGCTCTATAGTCAAAATTTGAATGTTTGTAGGAAAAATGATCTTGTTGTCTGCTATGTTAGGTATAACAGATATCTCTGTTGAAAGAATCAGGAAAAGGAGGAAATATTGAAAGTAAGATACATAGTTGAAAGAGGGTTATCTGGTCAATAATGGAACAGTAAAGGGGACGCTTACACAAGAAAGGAGTTGTGAGACAGTTTAGTTGTCTGTTGTGTTCTGTTTCTTACTCTGGTAGATATTGAGACTTTATGATAGAACTAAATTAATACACATGAAATTTGTGAAAAATTTAAACAGTAGGAATACATGGTAACACAAGCCCTGCTTTTCTGTGACAAGTCTTTTGGTCATAATTAATAATCCTTCTCAGTGCGATTATTCATTGACTACATAATAAACATTAGAGATAGCAAAGTGGTTTGGCAACAATCAATAGGTTACTGTAATATGTGATTATAAGATATCCAGGAAGGACATTTAGGGCATGAAGACTGGGAGAATTTTTATTCATATAAAAGATTCAGAATTTAAGATCACCGTACTTAGAGTTTATGGAGCAGAACATCCATGGTCTAAAAATACAAAGTCTTACAAATTAAAAAATGAAAACATGCTATTCAATTTCTTCAGTGAAACAGGATTCTGTCTGCAAGATAGGAAAAACTGAGTTAATTTCTTCAAAACTGTCACTAAGCAGCATTCTTGCTAGGTAAAAATCTTCCTCTGTGTTTCTCACAAGATTGTTGTCTTGTAACAGATTTGTGGTTGAAAATATAATGACATTACTGTAACTGATTCAAAAGTTATTTTCTCCCCAGCATAAACTGCTTGGATTTACTATCTATTATTAGAAGTAGAAAACATTACCAAAGCATCATAAGAGAAGTGACAGTGGTATATGATAGAAAAAGCACAGCTAGGCACGTCACAACAGGCAATGCTCTCTAAAATTTCAGTGATTCCCATTGCACTTGTGTCCAGCTTGGATTTGCAGTAGCCTGTCTCTATGCCAGGGCAACGCCAGAAGTCCTCAATAATAACATGAAAAAAATCTCATTGATCTCTACAGAATACTGTTATTATTTCAGGATTTATTACTTGCAAGAAGAATGATGGACAATTATTTTACACAGTGTATTCTCACAGCACTGACATATTGTCTAAAAATATTATAAGTCTGAGTCTTCAGGAACATCTAGTTTTTAAATATAGTTGCACGTGAAAGAGAAGAGCTAAAACAATGTTCTAATGATGCAGTGTTATGTATGAAGCAATGCCTAATGCTCGACAGAGTTGGTAAGCTTTACTACAGGATGTTTTGGTTTTTGTTTTCTATGGTAGTGTTATTCCAGTTTTTTTGGGGCAAGCCTCATGTACTAGAATGATCTCAAGAAAATGAAGGTATTTTAATTTAGGCCTAAGCAGGAGGTCTGAAGATTCATGTGGCTTAAGTCCCTTATCCATCCTCTTCATTATGCCTCCAGGATGCAGCTCAGGACCTCAAGTTTGGTGTTTGTAAAGCAGCTTTTTGTGTTAGCCTCTCTCGTTTCCATGGAAATCATCTAATGCATTTTTGGAAGTTTTCATCTGCTGTTAAATCTTTCAGTCTGCTTTCATGCCATAAACACAACGCTGCTTTCTTTAAAAATACAGACTTTCTGCTCTCAAAGCTCTTGTTTCTTTGCTGTCTCTGTATTGTCAACCAATGTCCTCTGTACTTTTAGTTTCCCTACATCAGTATAAATTATCTCTGCCTGATTTAGCCTGTTCGTTGAATCCTAATATTAAATAGGATTTTTTTACTGTAAGAATCAATGTTTAATGTGAAAAAAGAAAGACTTACCAAAGCTACTGTTGTAGCTAGGGTCAAAATGTTGATGCTAATCACTGTATGTGGAATAAGAATGAAGTATGATGTACGGCTGCACATAAAAAAAGCAGTCACTGTACACGAAATACTATGGAAGGAAATAGGCTGCAAACTTTACCACGAGCAATACAGACTTTGATTTGCACAAATAAGATTTGATTTTATGTTTGGAAGCAGATAGCATCTGGAAGAGGATGAGTACTGGGCATTCATGAAAAAAGTAGTAAGAGACTTTGTGCTCCTAGGGCAAGACCACAGAAGTAGATGAGCAGGGATGTAAGCCTGTGTTGCCACATGGAATGAAAAACTATTGCGTTAAATAGAATACAAAATATTTAATAATACTCCTCAAATGAAGAAAAAGCAAAAGTTTCTTTCTGCTTTAGCAGAAAATAATCAGTGCTACTTTACATATTATTTACATACTACTTGATCCAGATAAACATACTGTTTTGCTTTCACCTCATTTCAGTAACAAGTAGGAAAATAGTCACATAAATGAGGTAAATTTTCTAGACAAGATGTTAGTGTTTTCCTAAATTGAAATACTGTGTCTAGATTCCACAATCTAGAAGTTTCTGGACTGATTGTAAATATTCCAGTAATTGCATTAGAAAGATGGAATAATTATAGAACTAGAAAATATGGTCTACATGGAAAGAATGAAAGAGGAAATATTTTCCAAATATATAAAATACAACTAATGAAGGAAAGGAATATTTCCAGAAAGGTAGAAGGGTTAAATTACAATGAAAGAGACTAGATTAAAGGAGAATACTTAAAATATTCCCTCAAATGAAACTACTAAAATATTGAAGAGAATTTTCTGGTATGACTGTGGAGCCACTATTGATGGAGTCTCAATAATTAGAGACTTCTGAGTTCAGACAATTATTAAGTAGAAATTACAAAGGCATAATTAATCTTGCCTTGAGGCAAGAGAATGCATCCTTTCCAGTTTGTCTTTAAAGTTATTGTTATGATAGATATCTACAAAGCCACTAATTTCTCTTTCAGATTTCTTTTTTAGAGTATATATATTTTGAGCAGAAAGTACTTTTGAATCCCAAATTGCTTTCATTTGACTGCAAATCTCCTTGATTTCAAGTCAAGGATTAATTAATTACAGGTACTAAATTTCATGAAAAAGTATCTCTTTGTCTACAGTGGATCATTTCTCTCTGTAAAAATACACAATTCAGTCTTTCAGTGCCCAAATGAGCAGATTTGTTGTGATTTAACCCCAGCCAGCAGCTGAGTACCCTGCAGTCACTCCCTTACTCCCCTCCATCTTTGACCTGCCCTGAAAAAGGTAAAACCTGTGCGTTGAGATAAGAACAGTTTAAGAATTGAAACAAAGATAATAATAACAACAAAAATAATAATAATGACGATGAGAATAATTATAATAATGGTAAGGAGAGAGAGAAAAAAACTCATGGAAAACAAGTGCTGCACAATATAATTGCTCACTACTGGAGCAATTACTACATTCATCAATGTCCAGCCAGTTCCCCTGAAGTGATTGGCACTTCCCAGACAGCTCCCTCCAGTTTATTTCCTGAGCATGACATTCCATGGTGTGCAAAATGCCTTTGGCTAGTTTGAGACAGCTGTCATGGCCATGCTCCCTCCCAGTTTCTTGTGCAGCTTCTCACTGGCAGAGAGGGGGAAACTGAAATGTCCTTTACTTAGGGTAAGCACTACTTAGCAACACCTAAAACATCAGTGTGTTACCAACATTATTCTCATACTAAATCCAAAACATGGCACTGTATCAATGGCTAAGAAGAAATTTGACTATATCAGCTGAAACCAGGACAGGGTTAAACTTCTTTAATCTGATGCAGGAAACCCAGGCAGAACAGCCTTGTGTTCCAATCCCAAAAAACACTGTATTTTCTGAGACTGTGAAGTTTGTTCATGTCTTTGGTGATGCTTTATTAGTACAGACAGAACAGATGGTGAAAAGTATCTTCCTGTCTCACTTTAGCAGGTGTTTCCTGTGTCTTATTTTCTGCAGTACCTTCCCAAGTTTAAAGCTATTTCAGTCACCCTTCTTTTGTCATACTGTGGGGCTGTTATCATTCATGTAGGGATCTGCTTTTTCTTCATTTTTCATTATTTTGCAAGAAGAACCTGAGAAACTGGAATTCCTGATAAATTGTAATTTACCCTCTCTCCTCATACCATTGAAATTTTTGTACCACCTCTGGATTGCAACTAGTTCATCAAAAAACCTGATGCAGTCAAAGCAGTCAAAGTTCTGCCATCTATCTAGGTTGTTCAGAAAGCATTTGTCATGTAGGGTTGAGCATCACTTTTACTATTCATCTGATGCTTTAGCCTAGACAACTGTGCAGTTACATAAAAGTAGGAGGGGAACTAGTAATTGTATGTATCAAAGCATCCTGGAATGAATCTAGAAACTTCTCAGATATTCACAGCACTTCAAACCACAGGACACTTAAATCCCATAAACACTATGGCGAAGATTTTCAAGGCTCTCTTTTAGTAGCAAATGGTACAGGGGTATGAGAGAGAACTGCAACATTTTGTAGTAAGAGGAAAGGTCTTGCAGTAGTATCTGGAGTCCTCTTGCAAGTACTAGGATGCACTATACTTTTAGCTCTCTTTTTAAACTCAATGACTGCAGCATCATGTGTGTTCCTCAGATAATAAAAACATGGTATTCCTTTTGCTGTGAGAAGAACATAGGACACTGAATGCTTGCAGCAATTGGAACAGAATTCATATGCTCTGGGATGGCATTTTTCAGTTAATTTTTTTCCTGAATAAAATTTGGTTCACACACTCAAAATTTCTCCACAATGTGAATTGAAGCATGGCAAATGTTCCCCAGAGAGATTGTGAAAGGAAGTGTTTAAGGGCTGGATGGGGCACTGAGCAACCTGATCTAATGAGTGGCATCCCTGCCCAGGGTGGGGAGTTGGAACTAGATGATCTTTAAGGTCATAGAATCTATGATTCTTTGAAACGGAGTTGACTGGAGATTCACTTCAAAAGTACATTCCTTCTCCAGACTAAAAAGCTCATGTACACTCATGTTTCAAATTTCATTTCCTATTCTGAATCTTATTTAAACCTGCATTTCTAATGCATAGCTCTGAAATGTTTTATATAAAAAAAATGTTTAAAATTTTAATGTGTTTTGAATAATCTTATTGTATGTATTTATTGCAAAGGCAGGATCTCTTGAGTGTGAATAACTTATAAAAGAGGGTTTTTTTCTTGGTGTAGTGGGTTTCTGTGGCTGGGTTTTGGAAGTGGGGGCAGGGGGGGCTACAGAGGTGACTTCTATTAGAAGCTGCTAGAAGCTTCCTGTGTCCAGTGGAGCCAATGCCAACCGGCCCCAGGACAGACTTCCTACCACCGGCCAAGGCCAAGATAATTAGGAGTGATAGTAACGCTTCTGTGATAACATATTTAAGAACAGAAAGCTATTGTGCAGAAAGAATTCCAGCCAGGGAAAAGTGGAGTGGGAACATGTGAACAACAATGCAGTTGCAGGTCAGTGCAGAAGGAGGGGCAGGAGGTGCTCCAGGCGCTGGAGCTGAGACCCCTGCAGCTCGTGGTGCAGACCATGGTGGGGCAGCTGTGCCCCTGCAGCCCATAGAGAAGCCCATGCTGGAGCAGGTGGATATCCAAAGGAGGCTGTGACCCCGCGGGAGGCCCAAGATGCCAGGGACCTGCAGCCTGTGCAGCAAGGAGCCCACACTGGAACAGATTTTTCCCTGGTAAGACTTGTGGCCCCTGTGGGGGACCCACATTGGTACAGCTCATTCGTGAAGGACCGCACCCCATCAGGGAGTGACCCACGGGACAGCAGTTTAGGAAGAACTGTTGCCTGTGGGATGGACTCACGCCGGAGAGGTCCATCAAAGACTGTCTCCCATGGTAGGGATGCCACGGAAGCAGGGGAAGAACTCCTCTCCCTGAGCAGCAGCAGAAGTAACTCACCATAACCTCCATTCCCGTCCCCCTGCACCACTGGGGGGAGGAGGGAGAACATGGAAGGAAGGAGGGGTGGGGGGAAGCTGTTTTTAAGATTATTTAATTTCTCACTCTTTGTCTCTTATCCTTTTAGTAATAAATTTAAGCACTGTCCCCACTTTGAGTCTGTTTTGCCTGTGAAGGTAATCAGTAACTGACCTCTCCCAGCTCTTAACTCATGAATTCTTCACTGTTTTTTTCTTCTCTCTGCTCTGTCCAGTTGCAGAAGGAGAGTGAGAGAGTGGCTTTAGTGGGTACCTGACATCTGGCCAGGGTCAACCCACTAGACTTGGTCAGCTAAATAACTCACTTAACCCACCTCTTTAATGAATTGATAAAAAAAGATACCTTTTACTTTACATTATTTACTAACTGATTGACTTGCAGAAGTAACAGATACAAAACCTTCAAATTTTGCATCAGTCAATACTACCTGAAAAGGACTTTTTCCATTTCTGAAATGCCACTCTTCCTTTACCATGTAAATTGACAGTCTTTATACAGCAATATTTAGGGGAGGAAAAACTAGAGATATAAGTGCATGTTATAGCAACTTTCAAGGAATCTTAGGTATGTGATATATAAATGGCCACTTGGCACTCAGCCGACACTGTGGCTGATATTCTGACACTTACAGAAAGTACTGTGGGAGTAAAATGGTCACAGCACTTTCAAGAGGTAAAACACACAATTTTAATGTTATTTATTTTATATCTTAGTCAAAAAGAAAGCACATGCTCATAGATGGGACCCATGACAATACACAATGGAATTAAGAATTTTGGGGTAACCTTATAGCTAAAAATGATAAAGAAAGGAAATGTATGACCACTGGGGAAAGTGGGAAGACACAAAAAGTGAGAATGCTAAAGAATAGTCACCAATGTTAATTTGTGAGATATGTTTCCTGCTTTTTGCTGGACAAACTGAAGGTTACTCAGCTACTTTTTAATGCTAAGCACAGACAAATAAGATTTTCTCTAACCATCATTTGAATGCCCATGTGTTCATAGAAGGTAGATCAGAATTCAGCTCCTGCTCTTTCTGTGATGCTTCTCACAATGATCCTTTGAAGCATAGGACTGCAGAGAATTTGTCAAGGGACCCTAACCTTCTTGAAAAGTATGAATAGAAAAACTTTCTTTTTACTTTTCTCTTTTGAACACATCACTGCTGTACAAAATTGTGTTTCAGTATTTGTCCCATTTGGACATTTAAGCTTGCCACTTTAATAGGAGAACACTATGTGACATGCTATAAGCTGCTTGGTACTCTGGTTTCAATTGAGAGCAGGGTAATCACAAATATACAAAAACTAATTAAAAAAAAATTAGGCTATGCTTTATGTCTTAAAATGTTTAATTTTTTTATTTTTTTTTAATTCTTATCTTGTTTAATTTCACCCATTTTACAACTCGAAAATTAAAACAATGTAACAAACTCAGACATTATATTAAATGTTTATCACCATAAAATCAAAAGTCAGAACAAGCATTACTTAAAAGATAGTTGTTGACCAGTTAAGCTCCATTTTTTTCACATATAGAGATACCAAAAATATTCTTTAAGACTCCTGTAATTCTTTAGCAGTATTAGCTGCCCAAAAAAAACCCTTAATCTAGCTTCATAAGCACTTCTAGATGAGGATTCTTGGATCCTAAAATCTATATTGTAAAATGTTAAAAGGCATTAACTCTACTCTATGTGCTATACCATCCATTGGAAACAAGAGACAATTCTAAAATTATTGTATACATTTATCTGGAGTATAAGGAAAGGTATACAGCAAAATTCCATTATGGCAGGTTCAGTGAAGTATTGTCCCCAAGAAGGAACCATAAGACACTTCTGTTTAATTCTGATCTAAAATGGTGCCTTTTCTGTGCTTTCAAAGGCTTATCTACTGATAGAGCATCTCAATCTAAGTTAAATAGTTTAAAAACCAGGATAGACATGTAATGTTTTATATGGAGTTTTTTGAAATGCATCCTTAATGAGAACCCTGGATGGTTCACTGCATCTTTAACAAGCTCATAAAAGCTTTAATGTATTGAACACAGACAAGGGTAAACTTGTTGAGAGGGAGATCAGATCATCTTATTTCTCTAAGAACATTTTCCTTGAAACAGGCACATCTCTGCATGACATTTTTTCAAATATTTTGGAGACAGCTTAATGATCTCAGTGTATTCAAAATAAAGGCTCTTTAAAGATCGAAATAACTTCTGGTTTTGATATTTGTTTCCTTTGGGGTTTTGTTTTTCTTATCGTGCTGGCGACCTTTCCTCTCTAGGTGGATAAATATTTCCCCTAGATTTGTATCACTTACACTGGGAAAACTGATCACTACAGTTAAACTTTTTTGTTAAAGATCTTCAGTGCAGTCAAAAGCAATTAGTTAATAGGAACTTACAGTTAAAGATATTTCAGGTAGAATCATGTCTGGTTTATAATTTCAGCATGTTCTTTCCTCACCAGTTTTAGCTGTTTAAATTTTTTTTTCAGAATATTTTTCTCTACTCCAATATTTTGACTTTAAAATGAGTACTGATCCTTCTCCTCTTGTAACCATGGATGTGAAGATTTCAATTATAATGTTTATTATTTTTGTAAGATTTTTTAAAATCTTGAATCAAATTTATTCTCTTGTTGCTCTAAATCTACTGTATGTATATATAAAACATTGTTTTAAGAATCAAGTTCTGAAAAGACAAGATTTATCACCTAACTTAGATAATGAATAAATATGATGTGAAAAGCTTTTCCCTTACCCCATGATTTGAAAGGTTTAATGTGTTAATATATGTGTGAAAACTAGTGTGTTGTGATGCCAACAGATTTTGTATAAGATGTACTGTGGATTTTTGTTTCCAACAAGCTGTGTAGCTTGTGTACTGTGATTACTAACAAAAGCTTCTCCTGTGTGAACTGGTGAGGGGTGAGGAGGAACTTGACTAAGATAGAGGATATTCCACTTGACTGGGGTTTCTTTTAGAACTGCACTTAATGTGTTTGTCATTCATATAAATCTGAATCTTCACTGTATCTTTTAATCTTATTTAACTCCCTGCTGTTACTAACTGTGCTTCCACCCGAAGATCCCTCTGAACTGTTCAGGTTATATAGACAAGAAAGAAGACATGATGTCTAGAAAACAGAAATACAAAATACTAGTCAATAAAGTACTACTGATATGTAGAGTGTCTGGTTGTTTGTTTTTTTTCCAAATTACCTTCACACCAGCTTTTTAAATACAGTTTCAGTATCTACCCCATTATAGTTCCCCCAAAATTCCAAGGTAAAGAACTATAGGATAATTGCTAACAAATCAGACCAGATACGGTACAAAAAGAGAAATTAAAATTTACTTTGGCATTTTAATAAAAGTATAGCATGAGGATGGACGGACTATTAGAAGTAAACAAGAAGTAATTAGAATTAAATAAGTCTACATTTTCAGGGTTTTTTGGCTGCTTTTGTGAAAAATTTAAGAGTCTGTGTGTAAGAAGCTAGGACTTGTAGCTTCTGCTCAGCTTTCCTTCATTATGTTTTCTCAAAGAATGGCAGTGAACAAGCTTTTTCCACTTCTGTAATATGGACATCTGCAAACATAAAAATGTCTTTTAGGTATGAAAATTTACTGGCTATTTCTATCTCTGATCAAGGGGTGTTTGTATAACAATTCATATAAAATATTAATTGAACACAAAAGACAAAAATCTTACATCGTGTAAAAATTTTCCCTCATCAAAGGGGCTTTTTTTTTTCTTTTTCAGGTTTTTCTGATATCTTCTATAGATGTCTTCTTGGTGTCTGCACCTAGTTTGTAAGCCATACATTACAATCCTGAAAGTCCTTAGTAAATAAAATAATTCTCAAAATTTGCCAATGTAATGACACCCCTACTGACTCCCCTCAAAGCCTGTGTACTGTAGCTGAGAGATTATTTTCCCCTTCTCATCTGCATTTCCATTTACAGCAGATTGTCCAGAATTTCTGAGTTTTCTTATTATATTTCTGTATAATGAGGTGTTACTAAACAACTAAGGAGTGATTGTTCCACTTTTGCTGTCTTTTCTCTTCATTCTGGCATTTACAGAATATGTCCAGGATGAATTACTAAGGTTCAGTTATTAGGTGTATGACATTATAATATTCAGAACGTAAGAAATTTCTTTAGCGAGGCATCTAAAAATTAGTAGAATACACTCTTATCCTCAAGAGAAATTTAGCAGTTTCGAATAATTTGAAAATTATCTCAAGTTGAAAAGGAGATATCTTTTAAAAAAGAAAGGTATTTAATTTCTATAAATTTCTCAATGCATTGATAAAGTTATGTCTGGTTTTACATGGCTAACACAGTCAGCAGGGATAACTGTGTTTGTAAAATATGGTTACTGTGTCATACTTTTCTCCCTTATCCACCAGAGTGTTGTTCAAAGCACCAGAACGTCGTTCAAAGCAAATCCTCCTGAGTAATACTGGTTCTGTTGTATTATCTTAAGAAATAAAATACTAATGCTGGAACTGCTGTCAAATTTAGGGATAAGTCTTTTAAATTTTTGTTGCAAATACTCCCAGTTTTATTAATTGTCAATAGATTACCACTTAGACATCCAAGTTCCATCATTCAGAAGAACCATGGAGTCAGTTATTTTGCACAGAACTTTCATTCACATAACTTTCATTGCACACAACTTTCATTCTTATCAACCAGTAGGAGAATATAACTCAGGACAAGAGAGGTATTTTTTTCTGAAAGACATCTGAGCAAATTATGTCCTTTTCCACTACTCTTTATGTGTCTTTAAGTCCCAGAGAGTCCACTGACTTTAACAGTAAGCCCAAGGGGAACAACTGAAGTTTATTGGAACATAAATGCTTCCTTTTTTTATCCTTGAAAAGATTGTAAATTCAAATTTATTTATGTAACAGCTTTGTTTTTTGATTTATTTTACTCCAAATTAAGGTACAAGTTTTCAGAGTCCTTCATGTTCTTCCTGGAGTATTTACTGAACTTCTTGTTCTTATGGTGATTACAGAATTGATCTTGTGATTCTCTTTTAAAAGTATCAGCTAGATACCCTCTCTGGTTAGTATATCTAGAGAAGTGTTTCTCAGACGGTGGTCCATGAGACATTGATTGCTGATCTGCAAAACAAGAATTTTTTTCTGTGTGCAAGAAAGAAAAAGTGCAAATAAGGAGAAAATGAAGTAGTAATAATAAAAGGAAGTAAAATTTCAGCTAAATTTCTAGACAGTTCTGTTGTAAATGAAATCCAGTGTAGCTTTCAACACTACGTCGTTGAAAAGGTAAAGTAAATATTTCATTTAAAATGCTGAGAATCCCTGGAGCACACCATTCATTACAATGTCTCTTAATTCTGATTACTTTTCTAATCAGTATGCATCTCAGATGTAGATTTAGTATTGATCAGAGAAAATGGGCAGTATAAGATTTAAAAAAAAAAGAATAGAAACCAAGAACAACATTTTAAAAAAAGAAAAAATAAACAAGTAGCTCACAAGCAACTTCTGCATTCAGCCTCTGATCAGTTTCTCAGCTGCTATACCTAAAATGCAACTGAAAGTTGATTAAGTTACTATTTTGCACCTGATTTGTTAAGTATCTGTGTTTTTCTGCCTAGAGGATTCACACACTATACTTCACATTTAAAAAGGTTGCTATGTGTTACCCCAATATACCTGTCCTTTATTCATTCCACTAGAATTGAAAAAAGCAGAAGTTCAGCATTTTTGGTTTACACACTTGAATTGATGTTCTCCTTCACAAAAGGAATATTACAGAGGAAGCATTCTTTTATGTATTAAATACATTTATGTAGTAACTGTGTCAAATCAGAAATGTGTGAAAGATCTGTTTCTAAAACAGCTTTAAAGTCATGAGAACAGATCTCTCTTCATTCTATCCCTCATACCTCCCACTGTTAAATAGAGCAGGGACTTGGAAATGGCTAGAAAGACTATCTTAACAAAGAAAGAGTTGAAATAAAAATGGAACGTAAGAGAAGAGAATCTTTTGAAGAGTAAACTTCTCCATACCCTTCTTGCTCTTTTCTTTCCAACACCGGATGCTCTGGTTTAAGAATGCAAGTAGGTTTTAAAAATGTAGAATAAAAAAATATCTAAAAATCAGATTGCCACCTGATCAATCCATAATCTGAATTTTCCTTCAGTTGTTCCCTATCCATATTTAAAAGTGTCTTGGAAGTGATTAATTTTTAAGAAAATAGTCACAGGCTGCTCCTCACATATCTTTGCAATTTTAATTTTAAGATCAAAAGAAAAATAGTTTCCAGTTCTTCTTCTCTGCCAAATCTTTATATCTCATTCGGTAATACTTACTTGTTCTGGATTAAATAACAAAAAATCATTCTGAAAATTATTTATATGCCCTGAAAGCTCATTTTCAGTTTGATAATTCCTATTTTCTATATGTCCTAAAAATAAACATAAGTAAGTAAATCTATTACGAGATTTAACTAAACTGGAAATACATCAGGTTTTCACTCCAGCTTATTACTGGATATCAGTGCTTTCCAAGAGTTTATTTTTTTTTCTTTTTTGTTATTTCAGATAAAGTTCAAAGAGAATGTGTGTACAATGACTTTTTGTCCCCAAAGTGACATATGCAAGAGCTATTTAAATAGCTATGTTACACTAATAAAGAAACTTTTCTTGTCAAACATGCAAACCATGAAAAACAAGTCTGTCCTTGAAAAAGTCAAGAGAAAATAGTTGTCTTAAAATCACAATTTTACTTCTCAGGTAAGCTAACAAGTAGTACCTCTGTAGATGAAGAGTCTTTTCTCAATAGTGTATAAATCTCAGTAGAAATATTGGAAAAGAGTCCAAGACAGGAGCAATTTTTCTCCAGATATTCTTTTGATATCATTTAGTTGCACCAGCTGAGATCACCTAAAGAGGTTTTTTAGTAGTCTAGATATTATGCAACAGCTCTGAGAACAAAAGACAAAACCCCAAACTTCACCTTTAACAAGCAGCATTGCAGTGCAGAGGGATAAACAATTTTGCTTTTTTTAAAAAAGATAGCTTTCTCCAAGGAAGTTGCTGTGCCTGATTTTAGTGAGCAGATCAAACTGGAACTCTTTTGAGGTAAAAGAATTTTGTAGAAATTGGTATATGCAGTGTCAAAAATACATCAGCTTCAATAAAATATAGAGGATGTTATGTGTTCTGAAGATAGAGAAGGAGAGTGAGAGGGATAATGCAAATATTGCCTTATTACACTGTAATATTGTATTGCTTTATTACACTGTAATGTAATAGAGAACTTTAAAAGCTCTGTGTCCTGTATTGTAAAGGAGCAAAACTGAATACATCCCAAGCAAGCATTAACCTGAGTTGCGAAAATGGTGTATCACCAACTTTACATGGTGTTATTGATGCAGTAGAGCAGCCAAAAGGTACCCAGTTGTAGTCAGTCTTCAGAGGTCAGCACACAAAACAGCACAGTGTATCTAACCCCATCTACCTTCACTGTGACCATCATACGGAGTGCATAGCACTGAACTCTGTCAGTCCTAGGATTCTTCCCATCACTACAATATTATTATGAAAAAATATATTTAATATCCAATCCACCTTTCTCTGTCTTGGGTACAAAATTTTTGTCAGAGTATCCGGATCTCTCTGCTCTTCATACCATGTTCTGCATCATTTTTTCAAGCATTTTTCCCTATATTACTTTTATGTGATAGTTTCATTCATATACTGAAAGTTATTGATAATTCATTTTACACCAAGCTATTCAGTATATTATTCCTCTTAAATACGTTATCTCAAGAAATACGTTAATCTTTTCCATTTCAAAAAGCAATCACATAGAACTGAGGGGAGAGTAACGTATTTTGTATCCTCAAAACACAGAATCATAGAATGGTTTGGGTACGAAGAGAACTCAAAGATTATCTAGTTCCAACCCCTTTGCCATGGGCAGGGATGCCACCCACTAGACCAGCTTTCTCAAAATTCAGTACCACAACCCGGCCTTGAAAACTTTTAGGGATGAGGTATCATCCTTTGAGCAACCTATGTCAGTGCCTCACTACCCTCCCAGTGAAGAATTTCTTTCTAATAACTAACCTAGTCTACCCTCTTTCAGTTTACAGCCATTCACACATGTCCTGTCTCTCTATGTCCTTGTAAAAAGTCCCTCTCCAGTTTTCTCGTAGGCTCCCTTCAGGTACTGGAAGACTGCTATATTCTTCCTTGTTTCACAAAGACATTGGAAAAAAATCTTTAAAATAATATCAATAGTAAAATTGATTACAATAGTATCAATTGAGTACAGTAATACTGAAATAAAATTCAGGTTTTCAATATTGAATAACATTGGGTAAATAGTTCACTCTGTTATTTTTCAGTGTAAATGTAGAATATAGAATATTAGTGTGTAATCAAACTTATCAGGTAATTTAAAATGACAATTTAACTCTGAGAAGAAAGGAAAACCTTACTAACTTTCATCACTGAAAGTGAGAGAAAATATTTTTCACTGTGTATATATATTGCTCCCTATGTGCTGTCTTCCAACAACACATCTGCAATGTGCTACATGAGTATCAGTGAGCCTAAAAGTGCTCACCATAACTTTAAGACAGAAACCAAATGAAATCTCCTACATGTATGCATAATTGTATATACAGTTTCCTATAGTTTACTGAAAACTAGGAAAAGAAAAGATTTACACAATCACAGCAGAAGTCTTTAGTTAATTATTAGATGTACATGGATAATATGTTTGGCTTTGCAGCCTGGGCAGGGATATGCATGTGAAATGCATGCTTTACAAAACACCTTTACAAAGCAAAGGTGTTCTAACCTATGGATTGTTTATAGTTTATCATGTTCATCTGGCATAGTTCTGATTCTGAAAGTCCTCATTTTGAGGTAATTTGAGAGCACCTAGGAAGTAGGTTTCAGGCTGGGCAATTTATCAAAATGCGATCACCGTCCTTTCATGGAGTTCCTTCACTTTTTTTCCACTGTGTTGCATCACCATAGCCCATTAGCAGAGAGAATCTGTATATGTGCAACAAAGCAGTTTTTTGCAGCTTGTGTCAGTGCATGGCTGACTTGAGCCTATTATTTCTTCAAGAGTGAAAAGGTGTGAATAAATCACTCCCTTGCTACTTCAACAGTAACACCCCATACCACACAGGGTGACCATTGCCGATTTAAAGCATCAAATGTTTTGAAGAGATACACAAGAGACATATATTTTAAATCTTACTGAGATCTATTTGCAGGCATTTCCTCACCAGTGACACATTAGGAAGATGCACCAGTACCATAAAAACCTATGCACCTCGTATTAAAGGAAAACAAAAATTAAATACCAACTTCTCTGTCTTGAAAATAATCCTACTACAAATAGGACCACATTAACACCGGATTTAATTTTTAACTCAAACATTACTTTAAATAAGATAATTATTTGAAATGTATTGCTCCTTTTCAGTTTAGTGCAACTGCTCCTTCAGTTTGTGGAGTGTATTAGAACTCACAGGAAAAGCAAAATCCAAAGATATTGCAAAAGCTTGCTTAGGTATAACAGTCAGACAGGAGACATCAACAAGAACAAAGTGTATCCTCAAAGTGGCTTCTGTTATGTTGCATTTCATTAGGGATTATATCCCATGAACTTTTATTCATAAAAGTGCTAGGGACAACAGTTCATCTGTGGTTTAAAGGAATACATTCATCAGTGTAAAGCCCTCTTTCTTTCTTCAACATGGTAGCCAAGTATATATCTTCTTGTATTTGATGCTGTGATAGGTGATCTGCTAATACACACTTATTTTGTTTAATTTGTCCTTAACATTGCCCTTCCTGGAGTGGTAGAATGTCTGACGAAGTTTGTCTGTAACTCCAGAAACTGTCTCACAGACATCAAGCCTGGTCATATTTTATTGATTTGTTTAAAGAAAGTGATAGCTGAAACTCTAAATTCTCATCTCATAATGGGATTTTAATGCCTAAATATCTGGTTGACCATAGTCAAAGCACACAAAGGAGAACATGAAGAACATTTTAATGTTTGTATTATTCTATCTCATTCTTATGCATTACATGATACTGGACCCAGCATGCACCCTGTCCATGCCTTATTTTATCATATGTAAATGTGACCAATCTCTTTTCACTATGACTTTGAAAATAGCTTTCAAAAAAGAAACAATTACGTTGAGGGTCATTTTGTAATCAATTCAGTAGGTTATTTGGTGTGGCTCATTGTACCCATTAAAAGTGAAATTTAAACTAATTATGATATGAATAGGCTTCTGCTTTTTTTATATTAAATTTTTGTGTAGCTTATTTGGATATCTTTTGTTTTGCTTTGTTTTCTGAAAAGTGTTTTAAAAGCTATGCTGAGAAGTAGACTAATTTTATGCATTGGGATCCTTTTAAAGCAATATCATAAATTCAAACTATGACAAAATTATTGCTCAAATATTACATTTGTAGTGATTAAAGTGAATATTTCATGTTTGATCAAAGTGCTTTTTATTAGTTTAAAATCTCCCACGAAGTTCTGATGGCATACAAGTATGTTTAAACTTTTGTCTATCCTATTGAGAAACCTTATACAGTGCTATCAGCCCTCATACTACTATGACCTTTATCTACTATTAACTACTTATTTAACTACTACTCCTACTACTATTTAACTACTATTAACTACTTATTTAATTACTGTTTAACTACTGCTACTACTGCTACTACTATTTGACTACTATTAACTACTTACCTCCTGAGTAATTCCACTATTTTTATCAAAGCCCAAGTCCACTGGGGAATGTAAAATACGTTAAACCTATATTTTTCCTGATCCTATAAAATTATGGGTCATGCAAATGACCAGGGGGATGGAGCATCTTCCCTATAATGACAGGCTGTGAGAGTTGGAGTTGTTCAGCATGGAGAGAAAAAAGGCTCCAGAGAGACTTCATTGAAGCCTTTCAGTACTTAAAGGGTGCGTATAAAAAAGAGTGACTTTTTATCTGGGCAGATAGTGATAGGAGAACAGTTCTAAAGTGAAAGAGGAGAGTTTTAGATCAGACATTAGACATAAATTCTTTACTCAGGAGATGATGAGGCACTAGAAGAGGTTGCCCAGAGAAGTAGTGGATGCCCTGTCCCTGGAATTGTTCAAGGCCAGGTTGAATGGAGCCCTGAGAAATCTGATGCAGTGGGTGACATCCCTGCCCCTAGAACTAACTGATCTTTAAGGTCCCTTCCCATCCAGGCTATTCTATGCATATATCACAGATAGTATCTGGTTTGGCAGAAGAAGGTTCAAGGAACTCAGTGATAAAAAGCAATGGGCAAAATTCTTTACTTTTTTGAAATGTAGATATTTGACAATTCCTTTTAGACTAATGTTTTGTTCTTTATATCTATTTTAATCTTTATCATCAATCAGTGGTAAAGTTCTGCAGAACAGCTATACAGAGCATATTTTTCTCTAATTTAATATCGCCTCATATCTCTTAATAGTTGTCAGGATTACTGACAAATGCTGTTTTCTTATATTATAGGAGAAAAGAAAAATATTTGGATTTATTCCTTAAATTTAAATATTACTTAATTACCCCACCCTACAGTTTTATTTTTTAAGGTACCATGAGCCTTTTCCAGCATCTATTTTTGTAGATAGGATGATCATAGTTGAATATAATATTCAATTAAATTTGATCTCCTTTTTCTAAGGAATACATGACTAGCTCTTAACCTTTCAGTTTTAAAACAAAATTTCAGATTTTTTTATCAAAAATCTTTTAAAATTAACATTTTCCTCTTGCTTAAATAGTTCATATGCTGAGAGTAGGGATTTTAAGATCAACAGTTTTGACTCCAAGATCTTCTGCTTGTTTCATCCTGTTTTTAAAACCCACTCCCCAAGTTCTTTTCTACAGTTTAAGGGTATGGAATAATAAACAAATAAGCCTTTCTCATTTTTAGTTTTTGTAATGGTCTGGTCATTATTTTTAACAGCTAGTGAAGCTGAAGTACATGCCAGAAGCGATCGTGATTTGTTTGGAGTCATGCTCCACAACAGAGCTGGGAGTATTGCACAGGTATTCTCATTTCTAGATTCTATCTTGAGCCATTGCTGGCCAATTGCAATAGAGGGTAGAAAATATAACCTATTACTGCTTTAGTGCACTTTTCTGAGAATTTCATTTAAGCAGCAGTAATGTCAAGCACAATAACCTATTCCACTTCTTAATGTGTTTCTTATTCCCACCTACTTGCTGGCTAAATCTGGTGATGAGAAATTGCTACAAGTAAAAAAAATAGCAACATGTGAATCTATTTTTGAAATGCAGCTGTAATGACAGGGCAAGTAGAACAAACCAAAACTCTATATCATGTAATCTCTAGATTTGTAATTTTGTGTTCTATTCTCTGATGACCCTAACACTCTGCTATCTTACCTCTGCAGTTGAAATGTCAAATAAATGACATCTCATTTCCCATCAAACTCCCAGATGTCCTAAAGGGAAAATTTCAATCACTATACCATTTCTTTTGTCATTTTGTAAACTGTGTTAACAATAAATGTTTTAGAGCGATCTAGTTCTTTCTAAGAAGCATTCCTAAAAGGCCCTAACCTCCACTTTTAACTCTGATACAAAACATCTTCACATCGAATATATGGTTTTGTCTAAATGTTTCAGAAAATTGAGGAGTGAATATCAGGAATGCATATTCAACAGATTTTGAAACTCAGTTTATATGACTTCCTAAAGCTTCATAATTTACAAATTGAAGGTGTTGGTAACAAAAATATTTTTAAATATAAAGTAAAATAAAGTTAGCTTCATGTGAACTAACGTCATTAACTTCTCCCGAGATGCTGTTCAGCATAATATAAAGTAACACACAGTCACATAAAAAGTGGGTTTGAAGCTTTATTTTCTAACTCTTATATATATGATTATATAACAACCACATGGAACTATGCAGAAGTAATTGTTGACCTTTAAAGCCAGATGACTGTATATTAAAATTCACATTGTCCCTGATCTTGTGTATCAGTCCATTAGAGCTGTGCAAGGATCTGCTTGAAACAGAAGGGTAGACAGTACTCTTACCACATCCTTAATTCCAGGGTCATGGTTAAAACATACTTTTGAAGGATTTTATTTCTTCAGGCTGAAAGACACTCAATCCAAAGGTTTCCTGTTTCCTGAGCATGTGTTATAGCTGGTTAAGGAGATACTTCTGTGACCTCCATGTAAAGCTGGCATGCTTCCTGCTGATTAGTTCTGACAGCATATATTGGCTATGTTCAAACCATGAATCTTTCACACAGGTTCTTTGGGCTTAGGTATTGGGCAGATCCTGGTTTGTTAAATTGGATTTACATTAAATTGGATTTAGGCTGAGTTAGATGTAAGGTTATCCAGCTTGATTGAACTGGAAACACTTCTGGAAATGCAGAGGAAAAGTCTACCTTTTCCTAAAATTTGCTGCAAAAAAATGGAATTTGCCATAATCTCTCAGACAAAAAACAAACAAACAAAAAAAAAAGACAGACAGAAATTTAATTTATTCAAATCTGATATTTAAGCCTATCACTGAATTTATTCTTAAGCTTTATTTCAAATTCTTTCCTATTTTACCCTTTCTCTCTTTCACAATGAACACTAAGTATCACAAGTTGATATTGGCTTTTTCACTCTGCAAAACCCTTGCAGAAAGTAAGTCACTGTCAGAGCACTTTCCAGTTGAGAGAGATCTGCATCATAACCTTAACTGAGATTTTGATAGAAGTCTCTGTAGAAAACCAAAGAAGTTCCCACAAAAACCAGTTACGTCTACTTAGCCTTACAGTGGCAAATTGACACACAAAAAAAATCTTACTAGGTATCTTTGATATGAAGCATAAGAAAAACATTTAGTTCTCAACCTATTTGTACTTGATCTGTAAAAATCATCAACCCAAATGATGTTGCATTCCCAGTTTCAGTCATCCTTCCTATATATTAAAAAATAAACTCTCAAAATTGAAAATTTAACTTGTTAGCTACATAATGAAAAGATGAGCAATATCACCTCTGAGTGGCTTTATAATATAGTAATATACGATCCTCATGAACAACTGGTACTTTCTGACCATCTGAAATCAATAATATAGTGTATATTTAAGTAAAACATTATAAAAAAGAATTAAATATATAGTATATCTATATATATGTGTGCAGCTCATACAAAAAGTGGAATACGTATATAGATTAACATATACATACCTAAAGTAAAAAGCCTGAAAAAAAGTCAATTGATAAGGTATCTAATAAGCCTTACTTGTTTAAAATAATTTACTTTTCCTCTTCAACCATTCAATAGATGGATTCTTGCCTCATTATTGCCAACACAAAAGAAAAAAAGGACTATTATGCATTTTGATAGTTACTAGGGGAACAATATTGCCTCTCTATGTAATATTTAACAGTCACAGCAACAAAATGTTGCTGAAATTTATAGTAGGCCAACACATTTCTTGAGATGTGTTGTATGTTCCTAAATTAAATTAATTTAGGAGAGTAAATAACAGATCTACACTTCTTACTTTTTGTGTTAAGCTGCTTTTAATTTAGCACAGAAGGACTAGTACCCATTAATAACTCTACCTTTTTCAGGTTTATAAATTATTTATTTATTAAGCATCCCCAAATATCATGCCTTCTCAGAACAAAACAATAGCCTGCAAAGTCATAAAAATGGTGCAGACTCACCTGTTTCTTCCTTCCAGTTAGTATTAGAATGTCTGAGAGCTGATTTTTGAAACCAGTGTTTTGAACCAGTAGCAGAATTTCAAAATTGTACCACTTCTCTCTGCTTTACTATAGAATATTTTGACAATTATTTTAATATGGTCTTCAAAATTCTCCAACAGACTTGGAGACAGGGGCTATAGACACAGGGTGCTTTGTATATCAGTTCTAGTGATGATCTTTCTGGTAATAAAGAAGTATTAAAGATAAAAAGTTCAAAATGTTGATGCCAAAAATATACTAACTGTGAGTAATTCTTAACCTTTGTAAACATTTTTGTCACAATTTCTGCCACCTTATGGATTTTAAGGTTTTCATTAAAATCTCACTTTCTGGCCAAAAATATTGCTCAGTTCTGACTGGTTGTACTGTTTCTGACTGTACTGATTTTTAATCTAAGACAGACTGTCTTCATGAGCAATTGGAAGTATCTATCTTCAGTGGCTACTGTAAGAACATAATTTATGTGAAAACTTAGTCAAATGAAGTAACAGTCTTCAGACAGAAGTCAAATAATAATGATTCAGTGCTGGTTAGAATTCAAATAGTGTTTCTACACTGCTTGCATCTATGATAACATTTGATAAAAAAGTTAAAAGCAGTAATATCCTGATGTGATAAAACCAGAAAGGTTTAGTTTTCTGTGTTTACTGTTCTCTGTGGCTATTTTTGAAGCATGACACATTCTGCAACTGCTTCACGCACACTGAAATAAATTTCATTTCTTCTAGGTGGCATAATATGAAAACTAAGCATTAACAATAGCAACAACAGCAAAATTATGACTTAACACTCTTATTCATATTTTTTTCATCCAGACGTATTGTTTGTGGTCCATCAAGATTATACCAGGGGCAAATATATCATAGGACACTATGTCAACACTACAGTAAGTTAGCTATGCAGCCAGGTACCAGCAAGATTATGCAAATAGAGGCACTATTGCCTTATCAGTCAAAACCACTGGCAGAACGCCTGGGAGACAGATTTCAATAAAGGAGATACATTCTATCTCAGTGAGGCTGACATTAATAATTTATGATTAATCAGTTTATGGAAACATATTAACAGCTGAAGGCTGTGGAGAGCAAGATGGATGTCTTGCCTCCACTTTCCCCATTTTTTTTTTCCTTCTGCCTGACTTAATTTTTTTTTATGATTAAAAGCCATGTAGAGGACTCAGTACTTCAAAAGAGAACAGATTAGCTTGTAAAGGAACCATACAGAAGCGCTGGGCAGGGGATGAAGTGATGAGAAATCATGCAGCTTTCCAAAGTAGGATGGAACTGAGTTGGTGTCAAATTTGCCGCTTAGGTCCCAACAGCCAGGCCTATGTCAGGACATAATAATAAGAGATGAATTAGTATCACAGCTGGGCTTTAGCTGTGAAGTATAAAATACCAGAAGTCTACATATTAGCATATTCCAACATAAACCCCAAATAAAGAGAAATTAATGCAATATTCCTTCAGGAAGAATTGCTACAAATGTGTCTTTTTCTTGGAGCCCGCGCATAAATTTTTAAGAAAATTTTAAGTAAAAATCTCTGAATAAAATCTGTAATTCAGAGAAAGGAAGACCAACCCTTGAGAAAGTTCTAAACGTCCACTGTTGTGCTGAGCCTCTGAAATGCTTCTGCTACTTAAAAGTCAAACAGAAAACCATTGAGTAGACCCAAATGGATCTTGATAGCAGGAATCTCCAAGGCTAGAACAACATGCACAGATATTGGCTCAAAAAGGTTGATCTTCCACCCTAACTTGCTTTGAGAAATGTAACAAAATTATCACTGCAGAAAGGACAGATAGAACAATGCCAGGTTTGAGCATCTAATGGGACTTTACTGGATTCTCCTGAAATTAGCTGAGAACTAAACAAACAACAAAACACAAAAACAAACCCAAAAAGAAAAAAGCCCCAAACAAAATTGGAACAAAAATTAATGTTCCCATGTAAATAGTCAGACTCCCTGGAATTTAGTTAAGTACAATTTTTCTTTAATCAGAGGAAAGTGTAAGGCTAATAAACGTTATATCCCACAAGATTTTTTTCCCTTTAGCATTTGGTATAGTTCAGCTTCATGATACTGCAATTTTAGTTTTTTTTTTTCAAAACTTGATCTTTTAGTTATGCATCTTCCTTATATATTTTGTGCCTAGCAATACACACCACTATAGAGTATCAGAAGAGGGCAAGACGTCAAAGTGCAATAGTTGAGAGTTGAAACACAAGTATATTAACATCAGAATGTGTGTTTCATTATACTCTTCTGCTTTGCCATTTTAATATTTGAAAGCCCTAATTTATGCTTTGCAATTTTAACCTGCATATAGTTTGCTGCTATTAACACCAGAGGACCTGAGTGCCTTAAAACATGTATTAATAGAATCTGATGTAATTAAACAGAGCCACATTGCAATGCAGAATGTTTCCGGAATCATCAGTGACAAAAGTAATTGATAAATCAACCACTAATTGACTTGAGATAACGAAGGTACTTTTAAGGTGCAGTGAGAGTGCCACCTAATTAGCTTTGTAGAGAAAGAAATAAGATTATCTTTACTACAAGATTTCTCGGGTACATCATTGGTTTAAACAGAATAAGATCAATGTGCCATTAAAAACAATGGTAAATTATATGGATGATCATTCTGTTTTTATAGAGACAACTTTAGCCACACTCAAATTCTGAGAAACTTATTTTATTTTCTGATTCAGTCATGTATAACAACAGGTACAGTTGTATAAGATACTGTGATCTTTAAAAGAACTTATAAATCACTCTGTGGAGCAAATCTACAAAATGTGACCATTTCAGAATTTCCTAAATTATCTTTTCACATGCAATATACTATTTTCTTGGAATCCCTTCTGCAGATAAGATGTTCTGTGCATTTCAAGGTGATGTAATTTGTATGTGACTGTCTACTCATTGTGGACAGATCTTGCTTATTGTTAATTTGAGGAATGTTAAAACTAATTACAACACAACTTTTTATATATTTGAGAAGAGTAAGGTTTCAACTGATTCTTTGGAAACCATTTGGAACTGAAGATAAAACTTTTATATGATTCACCCTTCAACAACTGAAAGTGTCAAATATGCTTATTACTATTTCTCAATACCAGTCATCCACTTTCCTGAAAGATCAGCTGAAAATATCTCAATTGTAATTTAAAACAGACTATTCCTGACAGTAAATTAAGATGTTTATTCTTCCTTAGTCTGCAAAATGGATTTATTTTAGAGTAGGCTTGACCTCCAGAGACCAACTGCTTCCAGCCCATGAGAATGAGAAAGATATCAGGCTGTGCTGCTCTGGAGGAGACCAAGTCTTGCTCTGATCTCTAGAAAGATCATATCCCAGTGTCAAAGCACCTAATGCAAATAATTCATAACTGTGAGGGCTTCTTTCATTTCCTGATTATTCATTTCTAAGTAAATTGCTTTATCCTTCAACAGGAGCTGTTTGTGTTTCAAATCCTTCTATCCTTGTCTGTTTCTTGCATGCATATTAAAAACTTTGTTACAAAGAGAACAGCAATTGATTGTTTTCAAACTGGAATTTAACAAGTGATATTTGATTTAATTTATAAAAAGTGTCATTTAGGTAAGATTCGAGAGAAGCAATTCTAATATATGCTGTTATGCTCATGTAACCTATCAAAACACTGGAACCCACATCTTGGAGAGATTTTAAAAGACAGGTTTGACAAAAATTTTTCATACATGGTTTAGTTACATTAAGCTTATTTCAAAGTCTGTAAAAGTAAAAGGATGACCTAGAAATTTATTCAGGAGATCCTTTCAGTCCTATAGCAATGAATACATATATGATACATTATGTATCATATCCCGGCAGAAATTACTTTCTCACCAATTTAAACCTCTCTGCAAAGTCCATAAATAAGTCCACAGAAGTAAAAGTTTCTTTTACGTAAGTGCCAAAATCCTTAGATAAATATTGGACCTACACAACAAGCTCAGCTAAGGATTATGTTTAGAGCACAGAAATCAAATCAAATAAAATTTAAATGCAAAAAGCCATTACTCTTTCCATAGCTATGTAACCCACGGCCTCAGATGACTTCACTACATTCTAATAATTCCACTATCAAGCAACAGATTTCTCTTTTTTTTCATCCTTTTTTCCCCCTAATAGTGCGTTTGTCTTAAGCTAAAAGAGTACTTACTTCATAGTGGTTTATTCCATTATACATTATCTTTGGATGTAATGATAAACTTCCAAAACCCTTAAATTAATTAATTTAGTGAGCTTCTGTCATAGTTTAACCCCAGGCAGACACCAAGCCCCATGCAGCCGCTCGGTCACTCCCCCACCAGCAGTAAGGGGGAGAGAATTTGAAGGGTAAAAGTAATGTGCTGAGATAAAGACACTTTAATAGGGAAAGCAAAAGCCACACACACAAGCAAAGAAAAACAAAGAATTAATTCACTGCTTCTCATGGGCAGGCAGGTGTTCAGCCATCTCCAGGAAAGCAGGGCCCCATCATGTGTAAGAGTGGCATGGACAGACAAATGCCATCACTCCAAACCTCTTCTCCCTCCTTCTTCCCCCCGTCTTTATATCCTGCTCATTATGTCATATGGTCTGGAATATTCTTTTTGGTCATTTTGGGTCACCTCTCCCAGCTGTAACTCCTCCCAACCTCCCATGCACCCCCAAACTTCCTTGTCAGTGGGGCAGTACAAAAATCAGAAAAGGCCTTGGCTTTGTGTAAAGCCCTGCCCAGCAATAACAAAAACAACGCTGTATTATCAACTCTGAGCTCAGCATAAATCCAAAACACAGCCCAGTACCAGCCGCTGTGAAGAAAGTTAACTCTACCCCACTCAAAACCAGCACAGCTCCCCCAGTTATGATTTATTGATCTCATTTTCAAGTAAATGTCCACGAGTTTTAATGAATTTTATTTTCCTTGTTTGAAATCAGAATTTCACCCAAGGTATCTTTACTTAAAGTTTCCACTGCTTGCGGTTCATCTATTTCTTTATGAAATGTGAAGTCCTTGCCTTCCTTCTCTCTCCTTCTCTTTTCTTTTTTTTTTTGCCACCTTCCCACTACATCCCAGCTCTTCCTTACCTTTTCATCAAAAGGAAGAGACCATTGATTGCACAAAATTCAGTTTGATTGGGTTATAGTGGAAGGTACTAAAGACTCAGCAGTGGACTTGTTCTGTTCCCTGTTCAAAAAATGGCATGGCTTCTTAAGGCCTTTATTGTTTTCTATATTTCCTAGCATATGGGAAGATAAAAATCATCCTGACGTTTTGTGATTTTTTTTCTTTAGAAGTTCTTGTTTTCTATGTTTAGGAAGTGATGTGTTGGGGGAGCATAAGTCATACACTGTTTTATTTCTCCTTATAAAATTTGTTGTAAATTTTGCATTTCTGTATAGTAATTTTATTATTTCATATTTATGTGTTATAGTGATCCTCGATTTAACTAAGACCCACCTTGTGATTAGTACTATCCTAAAACTTTTAAAGGCCCAAGAAGTCAATGGAAGAATTTGTACTGATTTCAGAAAATTGAGTCAGGCTTTAAATATAGTACTAAAATAGTTTTATTATTTTGGAGTTCTGTGGCTTATTCTGAGAGTGTTCCTTAGTACCTTTAGTTTGATAAGGCTATCATGTCACAGCTGAAATTGAGAAGTAAAAGACAGCTGTCATAGATGGATTGAGAAATATTGTCAGCTCTAATTAATATAATTACATTAATTTCACAAAGGAATATAAATTTACCCTTGAAAGGATATAAAAATTCTGCTTAGAGGATGGCATTTATATCAGCCGATCAAGTCTACATTTTAATTACTTAATTTTTCGTCTTTAGCTTCTTTCACTATCTGCATCATCAGGATAATCCAGTGTTTCATTTCCTGAACCAGTGATTGGATTAAGAGTAATATTTGAAATTTAAAGAAAGAAATATCTAGACAAATTATGTTATGTCAATAGGCAAGGAGTAGTACTTCAAGAAACAAGTTTTGATATAGTTTCCTTTTACCAAAAAACCACCCTCACTTCTGCTCATACCATACTCAGTCTTAGGAACATTACTGGCTTCCGCTCTGGTCTGAAAGCCTTGGCACACTGTCAGCTGTGAGTAGCCATTATTATTTGCCATTGTTTTTTTCTGAACATGTCATTAGCTACATATGAATTTGTCACTTCTTTTCTTGGGTAGGAAAAAACCTGACTGTGAAAGGTACAATCTTTGGCAAGATCTTCCATAACTACAGAATCCTGAGGCACTTCCCTACAGACAGGAGTATTGTGGACAGACGTGTAAGTTGATTGTTCACATTTGTGTCTACACATTGACCTGTTATATCCTTGCCTGCAACTGGCCAGCTCAGGGGATCATTATTGAAAGTTAATGTTTTTTTGTGTCTGCCTGTAGATAACAGCAGCACTTTGTTCTGTATCTAAATGAAAAAGAATATGGATATTCTCTATCCCTGAAAACCTCCACCACAGATTCAAGTACCAAAGAATTGATTATGTGATATCACGGCTTAAGGTCTTTACCTTAACTTTCTGCACACAAATTTAATTTTTTATGGCTGCTTCGTTCACTTTAATAAACACAGTCGTTGGTTCAGAGTGATGCTTGCCTCAGGTGGTGGTTTTTTCACTTTTAATCTATGCAACAGTACACTTAAGCTTAGGGACAATTAATAAGCATTGTTAGTGGTCTCTCATCACATTACTTCTACTAAAATAATTTTAAGCACCCAGTTGAGCTATTCATCACAATTGACTAAAGACATGCTGAAAATTACAAATTTCCTTTTGTCTCACCCATCTTGGATAGTTTCTGTAGATGGGTTAAAAATTGATTTTAAAATCTTGAAAAATACCTTATCCCATTGTAGGTGCCCTATAGCACTCATTTCTTTAGTACCTGAGACACATATTTCAATGTTGATTTTTAAAGAAGTTTTCATATTTGTACAGACCCTACAAATAAACATGAATATGGTATCTTGTCAGGACTTACAGAATGCAGTTAGCTTCTCAAAACATTGTCAAAGAAGGAAATTCCCATAATGTAAACCATAACAGCAGGAACCTGTGATAAGAGCAGATGGCAACAACAGGAACCAGGCCTGATAAGGCAGATCTGGGTAACCTACCTGAAGAAAGATTCCCACTGTTGAAGCCTGTGAGAAAGGAAAGTGTTAATTCCAAACCTAAACAAAGGTTTGAAATTAGCACACCAGACAAAATTCCACTGTGCAAGCTGTGGGAAAGAAAACAACTGCCTACATCCATTCCATCCCAAGCTGTGGAAACATCTGAGATGCCCTGTGAATACCCAAGATTTGGGCTGTATAAAAGTGATACCCCAGAAGCAAAACTTTGGGATCCTCACCACTGAGAAGACCAGAAGAAGCAGAACTGGCAGGCCACCATCAGAATCCATGTGGTGTATCTTTTTACTCTCTCTCTATCTCTGTCTTCCTATTTCTATGGCATATGGTCTCATTTGCACCTTAATTCACGCAGAGGTGTCTTTTAGTAATCAGATCCTACCATATGTGCAGTTGTAAATACCTTTTGTAAGCACAAATGTGAACAAGTACTAAAAAACTCTTTCTATGATAGTTGGAAAAAATCAAGCAGAAGGAAGGGATGCCCTTCAGAGGGACCTGGACAAACTTGAGAAGTTGACCCACAAGAACCTCATGAAGTTCAACATGAAGGGGATTTATTAAAAAGAGGGAGAGTGACTTTTTATATGGACAGATAGAGTAGGACAAGGTGGAATGATTTTAAAAGTGGAGATATTAAGATTAGATGTTAGGAAGAAGTTCTTTACTTCAGAGGGTGGTGAGGCACTGGCACACGTTGGTCAGAAAAGTTGTGGGTGCCCCATACCTGGAAGTGGTCAAGGCAAAGTTGGATTGGGCCCTGAGCAACCTGATCTAGCGAGTGCCATCTCTGCCCATGGAATTAGATGATCTTTAAGTGTAGTGATTTTGATTTTAAATTTTTTTTGGTAATTAAGTTGTAATTGAGGAAGTGGTTATTTTTTTAGTATTTTATATGATTTTTATGCAAATTAGGGTATAAATAAGAAGGGACAGAAGTTTTTTGTATTTTTTTTTGGTAGATTTGGGAGTAGGATTTTTATTATTGATTTTATTTGTGTGGAGGAGTGAGATTTAGAGAGATTTTGTGGACTTTGGGAAATGGAGAGTGCTGGCAGTTGTTTAGTATAATTTTATTATTTTGAGGAGAGTAGTAAGATTTTCTTTTGTTAATTTTTTATTGGTTATTTTTGGGTTTTTATTGTGTATATTTATTTTAATTTATTTTTTTGGGGGGTAGGGGGAGGTGTTTGGGGGGTTTTTTTGTGTATATAATATTTTAATTGTATATAAGTGTAAATATATGTATATATTTTTGTATAGCTTTAGTTTGTTTATTTTGATATTTTAGTAGTTGGTTGTTTTTTTTTTTTAATATTTATAGAGGGGGTGGGGGGAGGAGAGACTGCAAACTGTAAGGTTTGAGCATTCGACAGAAAAATCAGATCCAAACCATTACATTAAGGTTCCTTTCAATCCAAACCTTTCTATGATTCTATGACAAATCAGAATCTTAGTCTGTGCATGGAGAATGCATGTAGAAAATCTCAGTTCTATCAATCTAAGAAAATTTAAATAAGGGAGAAACTTCTCTACAAGATAGCATTCTGGAATGGATACAGTTGAAAATCTGATTCTTGTTACAGATGTATTTTCTCCACTATAATTTATGCATTTCCAGTAAGTGGACTGAAGAGAATATAAGCAGAGGAAAATGTCTATTACATACACTAAATGTTAACAAGTTCTTGTTTCTTACATTTGTATTTAAAGTGTTCAGCACTACAGTAATACAGTGTTCTTCATACTTTTCCATATAATGTAGTACTCACTTGATCCATTGTTTGTGTCACACTTTCCAGCTTACTGACTTGTCTAGTGAGTATAAGAGATGATTGTCAGATTGAAGCAGCATTTATTTCCTGGTGGATGTGATGAACTGTATACAACAAATCTTTTGCTTGATCAGTGTTGACTTTAAGAGATCTGTGCAGTGAACTGCTCTATCAATACTCTAAATTGCTCTTTTATCATCATCTCTTCCTCTTCAGAATCCTGATGACCAAAGACCTCTGTCCATAAGAGTTTGTGCTTACGATGCATATTCAAGTCATCGTTAAAAGCTCTAATTCATCCACTCAAAATGGAAAAGTCATGTAAGATACACAGACTCTTCTCTGAATCTGGGAACTGTGAAAAGGTCTCAGGGTTAGTGTTTCAGGGCACAGGTTTGTTTCTGGTTTTAAGTTTGAAAGTGGACAGTCTGACCCATTTAAAAATGGGGATTCTTCAAAACCAGAGGAGAAGAATCTCCATTGTGAATCACTCTCCTTGTAAGTCTAAGTGCAGGCAAGACTTGGTTCAAAGGGATACGATGCAAGCATTCTTTTATGATGTATTGGTCTTAGAGGTGTTTGTCACCCGTTAAACCAGAGATTATTTTTCTCATTTTTTCTAATGGAAAGTCAATAGTATACTGATATACAAATGGAAGCCTAATTAGGGCTGCCTCCTCGTCTCCAACACATCCATGAGGTTGTGCTGTCTTCTCAGCACCATGTGATCAAATTTCCCTGTTGCCTTACGTCTGTAACTGTAACTTAGAGTTAAAGGATAGGAGTAAATGAGGTAGTAAAAATCTGTATTTATGGCATTTTCAAGCTTATTTTTCAAAAGCTACTGAGGTAGAAAAATTAATCTCAGCCAATTTCTGAATCCTGAACTTGGAATTTTCTGGAGTCTTTTTTTTCTGTTCTGTAGATTTAGTTGCCTCTGGCAGATTAAGACAGAAAAACACCAACAAAATCATGGAAAAACTTAAAGTCGGTTATAACTGTCTATTTACTATAAGATAATGACAAGGTGATAACTGAGCTCTTTTTTTGACTACTAAAAATTTATGAGTGTATGCCATGCAATGTTTTGTCTGTATACATTTATTAAATTCAGACTTCAAATCAACTGCTAAAAATTAACCACTGAAACAGCAGGCAGATATGAATGAATTCTAAAGTGCTCTTTTACCCAGACAAACGATTCCTTTGTCTATAATGTCAATTAATTATTATAGAATCCTTTGTCTGATGACATCTTCTCGCATTTAACTAATCTTTAACTGCTAATTACTGAAAGGCAGCAAAATTAGTTTGCATATATGTAAATCCTACCATGCTCAAAATCAACTAGAGCAGCAGCTGAACTGATCATTGTAATTAGCTTCCTGACATTTGTCCCTTTTGAAAAGAGATACAGTTTTTCAGAACAAGAAATAAAAATTAAAGTTGTGAGCCTCTGACATGTCCATAGATATCTCAGTTCCATAGAGGGGAAATAAAAGGAAACACATCACCAGAAGTGTTCTGACCTTTTATTGGCAAAATTGATCTTCTGTGTTTCTCCCTAACAGTTCATGCCAATGTATATTTTATGCTAACTAGATCACTTATCCTTTTAGGGTGAAAAAAAATGAATTTTAACATACCACAGTATCCCCCTGAGGAAATAATCTGAACTGTTCAATACTGTGAAGTGGTGAGTAGAGGATTTTCTGCAAGTGTGAGCCAGAAGCATCTTAATTTATCAATACCATCTCTGTATGAAGAAAAGGGAACTTAAGATCTGCCATTAGGAAAACCATGACCTAAATCTTAAAAAGAAATCAACATTCTGAATCCATCTTTACATGCTGATGTGTAAATCACCCTAATATGAAAAGGAAGGGAAGGAGCCATTCTTCTGGTCACAACAGAAGGTCCTGTGTTATGGTTTTCCATATCAGGTTGCAAATGACGGTGGCCAAATAGACAAACAAAAATGTTAAGAGTTACAGTCAAAGGATGTGTTATCTTTCATCTGGAATGAAAGAGAAAAACAAAACAAAACAGAACAAACCCAACCAAAACCAAAAAGCATGGAAAGCTGAAGTAAGAAATAAAAACCCCAGCAAATATGTAACAGTTTTTTACACTTGCACTTCTTATGCAAAAATTCCTCTGTGATGCTATCAGATTCCTAACTCTGGTTATTACATATATTTGACATTTCACATTTTATAATATTATTACTGTACGGCTCTGTAAGTAATTTGCATCTCTATAGGCTCATTGAGTCGAAGAGAGTTTGGTTCTTACATTTGAATCACATCAGAGAGAAAATGAGATAGAAGTCTAACTAGAAAGCACTGCCATGGGCTAGTGGCAAAAGGTGCAATCTTTTTTTGATAGTTTTAAATTAAAGTGATTTGATTTCTTTACATCTCTTCTTGATTAGTTCCGTGAAACTTTATGGCCACCTCTACAATACTTTTAAATACTGTCCATGACAGAAGTGTTTTAAGAAAATTCAGTTTGAGAACTCACAGATTATCATAATTTATTCTAAATTCTGCAGCATTAAATTTCAGAAAAAGGTTTTAAAAAGTACTGTCTTGGACTGAGCCTTTTGTAAACAATTCTGAACTTTTGTATAGTACTCATTATCTCAGAAATTCACAGCACACTAATTAAGTTTAAGAACATTCCTCTGAGTCAAATAATTTTTGATACACCAGTAAAATATTTTACGTGAGGCTGTGATATGATCAGATTCCTCTAACAGGTCAGTAATAAGACTGCAAATAAGTATGGTGTAGTTCAGATTCTTAGTGTCTTTGCATAATTCCCTCTCATATTAATAATTTTGAAGCATTTTTACATCACAGGAAAACAAAGGAAGATTTATTCCATCCTAGAAATGCAAAAAAGTCACTGTGAATTTGTACTGGACTGCAGCTGCAGAGGCTCCTTCCAGGAATACATGAATTGTCCTCAGCCTGAGAAATTTAAAGAGACATTAATAGTCCAGTCACTAATTTTAGATCAGTACAAGGATGCAAAAGAAAATTTAATTCATTAAAAAAAAAAGTGTAATTCTGGGTAAAATGCATTCTGTGTTGCACCAGAAGGACTGTGTAGGTGTCCCAGGGTGAAAAGGAGCAAAAGATTAACAGAAGAGAATATAAAGGGAAGTACATTGATAAACTATGTTCAGAAATTCAAAACTGAAAATTGGAAAACCATCTTAGTTAAAGTTTTAATAATAAAACTTTGAATGGCAAGGAATGAAAACTGCACTGCTGTGCTAAGTATGCACAAGTGTCTACACAATTTTTTTAGGAAAATCTTAAATTTTTCAGTTATATGCAAATGCACTCTTCCTGCTATAGAATAGGCTGACTGAAAATTGTGATTTTACACAATGTATCAAGAATAGGAAAAATATCCACTTGTATTAACACTTGTTAACAGTTAAATTTGCAGACATGTGATGTGCAGCCATCACTTAAAATTTACATCATTAAAAATACCAGTGGCATTTACTGACTTCATTAAAGGGGTGATGACTCTGGATTGAAATTAATGACCAAATTTTTTTGCTAGTCTTATGGCACTAGATAGTGTCTAACAGAACCCCTCCTATGAATAATAAAAAGTTCCTACATAAATTAAAATAATCTTTTGGAAGCTTATAAAAGGAAATATCACTGCAAATAGAACAGTTTTGATATTCCCTGATGATTGGCTTGAATTTATTCTGGCTGTGTATGTCACAGCTGGAAGGTGTGTTAGTTTGTTGTGGTTTAACCTCAGCTGGCAACTAAATACCACATAGCTGCTCATTCACTTCCCCTTTCTGCCAGCCAAATGGGAAGAAGAATTGGAAAGAAAATGAAACATCATAGTTTGAAATAAAAACAATTTAATAATTACAATGAAGTAAAATATAACAACAACAACAGTAGATATTGATGATCTTATAGGTCTCTTCCAACCTTTATGATTCTATGATTCTAATAACAGTATTAACAATGAGAGAGGAAGAAAATCCAAGAAGAACAAGTGATACACAATACAATTGCTCACAGGCCACTGCCTGATGCCTGGTCTGTCCCTGTGAGAGGAAAGGCTGGTCCTGGAGAACTAGTTTGTGTACTGAGAATGACATTCTATGGTATGGAACGTCCCTCTGGCCAGTTCAGATCAGCTGTCCTGGCTGTGCTGCTTCACATCTACTTGCATACCTCCTCACTGGCAGAGCATGGGAATCATTCCTAAGACTGATTACTGAATAAATGAAGCTTATTTAGCTTCTATGGCAAATGAACAGGCTTTTTGTTCATTTTGTTGTCACCTAGATAGAGCTTTTTGATCCCATTTTTCAACTCCAATAAAAATACACCCTTGTCTCCCAGAATCCAGCTGTATTGTAATCCATTTCCTATTCCTCAGTGAAAGGTTACTCAAACAGCAAGAACTAGTACCAATTCTATTCTTTGCTTTTTTACTCTCTGATAGTAATTAATTTGAAGTAGTATGGAACTGCAAAACATATTTCATGGGGGTTTGCTTTGGCTTCAACTTTAGGTAAAGGAAGCTGCCAAGTAGATATTATCAACTATAAGTGCTTTGATTGCAACACTAGAAGTTATCCTGTACTTACTTCCTCTGCCTCACAAAAGGAAAAAAAAAAAATCATTCTTGTCTGCTTCTGAGCGTGTACTACAAAATTTGTGGTGGTTCAGAAATGCTTTTCTGCCCAGAACATCTCACTGTTTTGCCTGCCCTAATAGAAGTAGACACTTTTGAGAAAATTCAACTATCCTTACTGTCTCTCACTTTATATAGGGGCTTTATTTAAAACATATTCTCTTCTGTGCTATACATATGCTATTCATAGTCTCAATCCTCATGTCAAACATTTGAGGTAATATGATGTGTGGGAAAATGCACTAGGAAGTTATTCTCTAATTCCAGTAATTCTGTAATTCCTGGGCAATCTGTCTACGTATTTCTTCAGTTTATTGCCGTTTGTTTTTGTAAGAGTGAACCTAGAACAGCTGAAGAGGAGAATAAGAAGGCAAATATGTCAAACCCCAAACAATAAAGACCAATCAAAACAATAAATAAAGACTGTGTAATAGAGAAAAAAACCCTGGTAAATATTGAGGCTAAGGACACGGTTTTCACACTCTAACCATAAGAGTTACATAGAGTGGATGCCAAAATTCTTCCACAGCCTAGGTGTAATTTTTTTATTAAATGGAAATAGATTTGTTTTAGAGAGGAAATTTAGAATAGTAATATATGCAAAACCATGGGCTGAAATAGGACAACCTGACTCCATTCCTCATTATGCCTTTCACATATAAGTAAGTAACACAGAGTAGATAGCATATATTAAATTAATATCTTGTTTTCCTTCATAGAAACTTACTTCTGTATGCAGATGTCAAAATTCCCTGAAAGTGAATCAGCAACAAAGCCAGTAAATAGTTTTCTGTCATTTATTCCTTTACACTCTCCACTGGACCATGTTGACTTCTTGATGATTAGTCAAGCAGCTAAGCATCTTTTTGAGATGATGAGGATCTGTGTGACATAAGCTCATTCCAATAAATATGTAAGGTCTGTTCTACCTGCAGACAAGACTACAAAATAATTCTGTACTATTAATAACACTAACAGGAGCAACTTTCTATTGTCAGGGGATGACTAAATTCTTCTAGATCACCTGTAAAAATAAAACTGTTTTCTTTCTGGAGGTTTCATAAGTACTAATTGTTTTCATGTCACCACACACACATACACATTTCTGGAGAGTTTAAGGATTCACTTAGGAAAAAAATTTCTATCAGACAATGACATTTTGAAGCTGGTATAGCCTCCTTAATTCTTCACACGTAGCAGAGTTTGACACCACCTTTTGGAAGCAATGTATGACAGTTTAAAATGAAAGCAATCTTTCAACAGCTTGAAAGGGTTCTTTTTTTTTTTTTTTTCCTTGAAACAGACTGTGCAAAGAGGTAAGGACAAAAAGAATTAATTTAAATCCTCCTAAAATTTCATCACTTTAGCTATCTAAAATGGGCACCTTCAGAAAACCTGAAGGGTAGTTATTTTGCAGCAAAAGCAATTTAAACAGCTTACTGGAAGCTGTTCAATTGTGGATATTTTTCTTGTTTATCAGTGCTTTATATACATACAGGCTATTTATTTATTTATTTACTGGAGGAAAAGACATTCTTCAAGATCTTAGCAACAAATATATCTATTATGTAGTTCATATCTTTCAGAGCTTGGATTTGTTTCATTTGTCATTAAAATGACCAACATTGATTTTTTAGAAAAAAAAAATTCTTTTTTTTTTTTCTAAATTTTTCAGGTGGTAGTCTATTCCCTCTATTCAAACTTGCGGATTAAATGAGCTCTTTAGTTAGTTATTGTAGTTCAGATCTTCTACCAAGAGCTTTGTCTGCAGGCACTGTTATTAAAACATGGGTGAGACTGTTCTGACTAGGGGAGTTAATAAGCAGGCACAGTTAAAGAGGTGCGTCTATGAGTGCAGCATTATAAGGAGTAAAGTCTAACTAACCAAGTTCAAAACATGAACTTTCCAATACATAGAGACTTTGTGGATGCAGGTTTTCTTGTAGTGGAGAAAATATTGAAAGTTCTCTTTATGCTTTCAGTCATCTCTCTTCAGATGAAATATAACATGCAAGCTGCTTCTACGATTTTAAATCTATAATTTTAATCTATAGTTTCAATCTATTTTTGAGCTTGATTTCAACAAATTCCATTTATATGTGAGGTTTGTACAAACTGATCTCAAAGAGCTGAAACTCTCTCAGCTGCTAAGGTAGCTCTGAGGTCCCAGGTATTGATCAGATGGTGGTATAAGCAACGTGGGCCAGGCTAAGTGAACCTAAAGACATTGCCATACTGAGGAATGAAAAATTAATTCAGGCATCATGCCCCGAACCCCAGTTTGGTGGAAGTCCAAAGCTCTGTTTCTGGAGCAATTCCAGCGATTCCTTCTGAACATCACCAGCCTTGTGCAACTGTTCTTCGCTGGTGTCATCATTGAAAATTTCAATGTCAGAACTGAACCATTTTGATCTTTGCTTTGCTTCCACTGCTGATGACCCCTCCATCAATCTCACTGGCATCCCCATGGGCATCACCAGTCTGGAGAGAATTCTTTCTAGACCCTTTCACAAGCCTATAGTCAGCACATCCAGACTAAGGATCACAAAGCCACTGGCCCTATTTATATTTACTTTTAGGATCAGACTTTGTTTATTTTTAGAGCAAGTTCACTCTTTCTAGAACCTAACTCTGTTATCAAATCAAAGTCCATTTCCATATTCTCAGGGTGACCCATCATGTCTATGTTCATAAAACATTTTAGGAGCTTAAGGTTTTAAAGGGGCTTTAGTACTTAAGCATCTTTTAATCCTGGAGGCAATTTATGCACAAACATCTTTAAGGAGATAAAAATGGCTTTGTTTCTTAAATGCCACACATTTAAGCTTTCTCATTCTTAAATCTTTTGAAGTGGTTTAGATATTAAAATCACTAATACCAATATTGCCACTTATTCAGTCTCTGGCCTTGGACATACAACCTTCTCTGCATGTCTGTTTCTCTGTCTCTGAAATATGAATAAGACCATTGCAACTATTGTTTTGCATAACCAGTTACTTCCTGAACAGGACTTTAAATATGGAAGAAAAAAAACCCATAAAAACACTTAGTATTTTTATTGAACACCATAATATTGGTGATCAGTAGATCAGTGCTAAATCAGTGCATACAAATAGCAATAGAAACCATTTTCCAGTAACAGTCAAATAAGTTCAATAATGTAAATTACAATATTTTCTTTCCTTGTACAAACAAATGCTGATCAACGGCAACACTGTGAAATAAAGTTGCCAAGATGCAGTATATACATACTTTCAGAAATGTATGATCACTTTCACCTGCACTCTCTTGAAAGATCTTTTCCAGTTCTAATCCTGCTCTTTTCCTGGAAGAAACCAATTTATTTTTTATTTTCATTTTTTAATTAGTATAGTTGTCTGCCTTTACTGTGAAATAGTATCATGACAGGAAAATATTTTCCTGAACACAAGAACTTATCACTGGTATATATAAAGGTCAGTATAATTATTCTGAAATCAGACTAACATACATGTCTGAATGTTTTATGAGTGGTATTTTGTAGAAAATTTTACTAGAATTTGGGATGTAAAATTAAGGGACAGAGTTCTGATTTTTTAAGGTTATACATACAGTTGGAGAAAGATTGACACTTCATTCAATAACGTTTTGAGAAAGTTACAGACAATGTAATGCTGAGAGACAGATGAAGTGACTTCAGGTAATCAAAGTAAAAATTGCTGCCTGACAGAATCCCAGCAGCAAGGCCCTCTTTTCTGGAAATACCTGATGGGTTTTTACAGTGTTATAGCATTTGAGTTTTATGTTTTATGATATTCACCAAGTGACAGTGTGACCCTCTTCTCCCCTAAGATGTTATCACTTCTCTGTGTCAAAGTAATTCTGTTGCTGTCTTACCAGAGACGAACTCATGAATCAGTGATGTGGACAGGGGTGGCAGTCCAGATAGCACTCTGTGAAATCTATAAATCCTTTAAGAGAGGCTTGTTTTCCTGCTGCCAGCAGTTATTATTGTGTCACAATCAGGCAATTTCATGCTGAAATGTCGGGTGGCCTGGATTTGAGTACTAAAAGGAGAAAAGCTACCAGGAGATTATGGTGTCAGCGCGTTATATGGTATGAAATGTAGGCAGTGAAGTCCACATATTTTTTTATACTCTTTCTAGTTAGTGGTGATCACTGGAGTATATTTTCTTTAAATCACAACCTTTTATAATATTTAGTTGAAGTTATCATAAAGTTTTAAGAATTAAGTCTGTAATTTTATTTTTTTCCCCATGTCTTGCCTTAACCATGGTACTTACAACTTGCAAACTTTCAAGAATTAAGCCACACCATATCCCTGACAGATCATTTCAAACATGTAATCTTCCAATGTTTGCATGCTTAAAATTCAGGTTGGTCAATAGTCCTCATGGACTCCCTCGTGCAAGAGTGAGCGGCCAAAAATATGTAGTGAATTGTCCATAGTCACATGCTCTGAATCAAGGTATACACAAAAAACACATGGGTAAAGATTATTAGATTTGGTCAGATACATTCCAGCATTTGATACATCTACTGATGACATAGAGATTGGAATGCTGATGTAAAAATAAATCAAGTATTTTGTCTTGCACCAAAATTTCTCTTTGAATTCACTGATTGAAATGTCTTTGTATGCACAAAAAAGTTTACTTGATCCTAGGATAATCAGAGAGGAAATTAAGTAACCTCTGTGAATGATTAATACAGATGTCCTTTCACTATTTGGCATCAGATACAAAAATAGTGACTTCTGCATGTGTGCAAGTACAAGTGCTTGTGTGCTTACACAAATACTGATGTGCATGCACACACACACATTGGTATAAAGCTGGTTTGTAGCATTATAACTGATTCAACATCCGTGATGACAATAATTCGAGTTTTTTGAAAGACAAAGTATAACTTTATTAAAGACTGCCAAACCTATAACAATCATCTGTGTATAAATGGAAAGAAACCTCTCCCTGATGACAGTCTTATAGAATCTGAGCCCTTTTTTTTAGTAAATATTAGGGTAATGCCTGAAAAAAAAAATCCTAACAATAGTTAGGCAATTAACTAAATGCTTTGTATCAAAGGAAATCACAACATTTGTCTCTCTATCTCTTTCCCACAATTTAATTTTCTTATAAAGTGATATCTAGGACCCTTGAATCTAATTAAGGGTGATCTGGTTGACAACTAATAAAGTAGTGCTCTGGTGGTTCTGCCTTTGAGTGAGGTGAAAGATTGCCTTTCTCTCCCCCTACATATATGAATCTTGCCACATTGAGAATTTTTCGTTGCTGATATAAAATAATAAGTAACAAAAGGCTGGAAAAGATCTCTGTAATAGCTTATTCTTTTCTGCACAGTGCTTACAAACTGGGCTTTTTCCATGTGATAGGAAATGAAAGAGACTGAAAGTTCACTGCTTTTCATAAAGGTTGGGGGGCAAAAAGGGAAAAACCTACATCTTGTGCTGTGTAAGTTTAAAATATTTTATGAACTACCTAGTAAAAATAGGGAAAAGGAACTTTTCAAGAGCACAGAAGCATCTGTCTTGAATGAATAATTTGTTAGAAAGTTTTTTAGAAAGGGGAGCTTGGAAAGACCATTTTCATGTACAAGGTTTGTTCAGAAAGATTCACCCTAGAAGGCCTTCTCATTCAGCATCCTTGAGTTAAATATAGGCTATATTCATTTTAGGGTGAGGTTGGCCACTATTTTGCAAATATCATAGTTTATGGATCTTGTTTTTTAAAAGATGTGTCAAGCTATAGTGTGACAGCAAGGACAGAGAATGCATATGCTCTGTCCTCTGCCGAGTGCTCATGAAAGCAGAAAGAGTGGACTTTGTCTCAGAAAAAATGAGTGACCTGACCTGAGGCTAGGTGGCAAGCACATTTTGCAACTGCAATTGAAAACAATCAGAAGATTGAAATTCTAGTATTTCCTCTGTCAGCATTACCCTTCAGAAAGCCAGGCTTATAGCAACTTTCTGTCTGGCTTTCTGAAAGGAGTATCTCCCTGGGGTGAACAGCCTATGATGAAGCAGAGATGCCTTTGGGGTTGACTGTGACCCTAAGCTTTTGTTCTGTTTTCATTCTAACACACCATAAAACCCCATGAAATATTTATGAATGCAAAAACTTTCAAATTATGTTCTATTTATAACAGTAATAAAATGGCATTTCTCTAAGTACATTTCTTCTAAATTTTTAAGTTGTGTCATACACCCTGGCTTAGATGATGAATTAAAGAGAACTCCACAACTCTTGGGAAACAACGAATGATGTTCACCTGAATAATAGTTCTGATTTCTTATAATTCTTCCTCTACTATTTTAGTGCACTTCTCTGCAGGTGGAATTATATTTTGATTTTTGCTGATTCTCAGTGCTGGTTAAAGCTTCTCCTAGTTGAAGGAGACCTTATAGTCTTTCAACTTTTTTTTCCATGTGCGTATAATGACTCTATAAACATGATTCAATTATATCCTGTAAGAGTATAATGAATAATGCATGATCTCTGGTTTTGGGAATACTTCATAGCTTCCGAATGTGAGGTTAGTGAAACTGTGGAAGTGTACTAGTTTTTGCAGTAGTCAGCTACCAGTGGAAAACAAAACAAGCCTCTAGACCAAGTCATCAGCATTTAAACTTTGCAATAGGAAGAAGTGATGACAGCACATTGTGGTTTTTTTCTGATTTACACTAGATACCAAAGCATATAGATAAGTGTGTTTCACAGAATCACAGAATATCCTGACTTGAAAGGGATCTATGAGGATCTTCAAGTCCAAGTCTTAAGTGAATGGCCCATACAATGATTGAACCCACAACCTTGACATTATTACCACTAGGCTCTAACCAAGCTAATAGTGTTCTAGGTCAATCCAAATCAGGACAGAGTCTTAATAAAGGTTATATTGCTATAATTCATCCACATGAACAGTTTCTGTGGGGCAGAATGTTTGTGACTTCTGCTTTTGAGATGAACTTCTGTCTCACAGACCCTTAGGTCCCTGTCCTTGTAGTGGCTATTGATCTTTCCTGAGGTTTCCTGGAGGCCAATTTACACTGCTTATTTGTGCAATCTATTAATAGCAAATTTCTACTTCTTCCTGGATTGCCAAAATACATGTCAGTTTGGGAGCTGTGATATGAATTTGATTGTGGTGTTAGAATGAGTGAACTGGAAAAACAACACTGTTTCTAGTTACAAATCCCAGAGTTGTCCCAGGTAGGAGTAATCACAGTTTATTAACAAGGATATCAAAATAAAGAGAGAGAGAGAGAATATGCAATGTCAATCACAACATGCTTTTTATTTTATATGAGATAAAATCATAAATCCATTATTATGTGAGAGAAACAGCACAGCAGCAAGTTCTCAACAGGGCCTGGATCATTAAACTTTACAATATATTTACAAATACCACTAAAGAGATGATTCTCAAGAACATCAAAACCAAAAATGAAAAGACTCTCTGTTGTGGTTAATGCTTTGCACCACAATGCAGGTAACTGTAGTTTGGTTTCTTGCCCTCATCCAAGGGAAGACCCCACAATGATAGGAGGAACATCTAAAATTGACTAAGAATTTTACCCATTATACTCTACAGGGAATCTCATTTAGGCATATTTAGGCATCTCAAGTAGGCATATTGCAAAGTGAGTAAAATGAGAAGCAACTGTAATTCTCCACGAAGTTGTATGTGATAAGAAAAAGGTGCAGTATTTTGCCAAACAGCAGTCAGCTTTTACTCCCAATTCACACAGAAACATCACTAGCTTACAAAAAGCTTCAGTATGGAAAGAGAGATGGAAATTAAATGGAAGATTTTGTCAGAAAACAGAACATGCTGACAGAAATAATTATCCAGATTCATCAAGCCCCATCAGAAAGCTGGGAAAGCTTTTTAGACTCCCTTCCTTTATAGAATGGCAACAGGTTTTGCTTGAGAACATTTATAGCAAGGTCAGTATTGTGAAAAGAAAAAGAAACTCTGACATGCCATATACCCTTATGAACACAGTTGAGTTATCCCTAGATTGTCTCAATTTCTTACAAGATTCTGTAGACTTTAGTCACTGCCACATGTCTGTTATGGGAATTTTATTCCCAAGCAGAAGCAGGCAGTAGTCAAACTGCCAAACAGTGTGTTTAGTTTGCTTCTGCTCTGCCAGCTTTCCATGCCAGGGCAAACGCTTTTGAACACAGTGACAGGAAAGTACATATATGGAAACTGGTCTCCAAGAAAGCCACTGTCAGCCCTCCTAATGGACCACTGCCCAAAGTTGTACAAACACGAGCATGCCCTTAGATTTTCAGGAGCTGCCTTTACACAGGGTTTCACACATAAGACCCTGAATGTTCCATGAGTTTCATGCCAGCCTTCATTCTACTTTATGTGGCTTAGAAACCGCTGGACCTCACTGTAATTCGAGTTTAGTCAAATATGAGACCAGACTAAAATATTTTACGTGATTTTTCTTTTTTTCTGGGCTTATACAATCTGCCTCAAAACCTGAATTTTGCTCTTTATTTATAATGACAGAGTCTGCAATGAACAGTCCTACTGTTTCAGATATGCAAAATGCAGATTTGCTGTTTGCTGAAATCACCGAACAACTAAAAATCTGCTAACCATGCTTTTTGTGGTCTGGAAGTAATGAAACAACCAAAATTATCATTCTTTCCACTGCATAAGGATATTTGAACACACATCCTACCTCTGAAATATGTTATATAATGATAGTTCTTTGAAGATAATTTTGGAGAAGGTGTACTATTTTGCACTCATTACTCAAAAGTTCATTGTTTCTTTGACCTGAGAGAATATACTGACCTAGTGGGACCGTGTGTTTCCAGCATCAGTGAAGATTTTTTTCATCCATGACTTTCTCTGTGAGAGTAAAAGATAATATTGTAATCTCACTGTTAAGACATTTCTTTTTTGAAATATTGTTCAAGCTGGAAGAAAATGTAGGAATTATTTAAAAAAAAAAAAAATCCAAGTGATTGAGACAGCAGTTGTGAGTCTTCGTATTTCAAGAGGTTCCTTTCAGGGAGAACTAAATTCAGGTAGGAACCAAGAATAACTGCAGAACACAGAAAACGCTTTCACAGAATTTACTGTCCACTGATATTTGTCCAGTGCTACTAGCAAGAACCCATTCATAGGTCATTCTTAACACTAACAGCCTACCAGATCTGGCTGAAGTTTTTCAATGGTGCTGTTGACAGCTCCTACTGAAATCCAACAGGAATAGCACATATTTGGCGCTTTTGAAAACAGTGCTTTGCTCAGAAAAAGTACTGCACCTACACACTACCCAGTGATTGTTGCCTATGCCACACACACAGAATAGGCTTTGAGCAGCAGCTTTTCCTGGTGAATTATCATATTCATTTTATTAATGGAAAATGCTACTGAAGAAACTCACCCCCTCTGACCTACAGAGTGTAACGTGCTAGCCCTAATAGGGGTAACAGGAACTCTTAAGCTTTGTCCTGTATATATTAATGCTAATGAAATTCAACAAATGGCTGGTTTCAGGGAAAGCAATGAAAGCAGAGGAGAGGGCAACAGCAGTAATGAGCCTGTAATTATTTGTAGAAATAAAAGAGAGAGAGTTCTTACATGGGAAAGAAATCCCATGTGAAGACAATACTAATATAAATGGTAAGACTACATGCAATGTTTTTCAAAGTTGTGTAAGGAAGAAAAGGGATTAAAAGAGGAATTAGTAAAAGCTGAAACAGCTGTTATTTATGAGTTAAGAGCATTAACAGAGTCAGTACATCATCTGTGCTACTACCAATCTTTAATGTAATGAAATAGAAATTTTATCTCATTAAATATCAAACAAGAGCCTCTCTATCTCTAGTGTACTCGTTGTACTGCAGTAATCCAACTATTTCAGCGTAATGCATTAAAGAAGGAATTAAGTAAAGAGAATACTTTTAAATGCAAAGTGAAATACTGGCTGTGTTAAAACATAAAGCAAAATGGGAAGATATAGAGTATAAACCAGGTATGATTCTATATTTTTCTTTAGAATAATACTAGAGTCTGTGAAGTAAGTTGCAAGACCTCGTGGAATTAGATATTCAGTGCAGGCTTGAATTATTTTTCAACACCTCACGATGCAACTGCCCAGTTTTCTTCTCAGAAAATTTCTCACCATATCTCTTGCTCTGTTGATTCTGTGAGCCATGGTGCCTACAGACTTTGAACCACACAAATAGGTAGAATAGTGCTATACCCACACATAATGCCTGGTATACCAGTGTAATAATTCTTATGACACTAGCAAATGGGTCACTATGCAGGGCACATACACATCTGAGGTCACAATGTATGTCTATGTACAGATTTAATTTCATCACTGAACTTCATACAGGGTAGACATATTCACTGCTTTGTGTTGCTTGTAGTGACACTACCTATTGGGTGACTGTACATCAAAGGAAATTCAACTCAGAATGGAAAGAGTCGTAGTTGTGCATTTTTTTCTCAAATCATAAAATTTTGAAAAAGAGAAGAGTCAGCCATTGTGTCCTCTTTTAATACTTCATTTAAAATTTCACTTTAAAAATATATTTAAATGTAAAAAAATATATCTTTAAAACTACAGTATTTTCAATTGTCTTGAGTACAATTTTAGTAACATTAATTAGTTATAACCTAGCAACTATATAAGTGGTGTAATATTTGCTCAGGATACTTAACTACACATACAATTATTGAATTCAAAATATCAGAAAGATATTGTATCAGAAAAATATAGGTAAAATTGAATATGCTTGAAAAAAAACCCAAAATCAAAGTAAAAAAAAAAATCAAATAATACACCATTTACAAAGAAAAAATCTTTACTTCACATTTTACAAAAATAACTACCATATCAAATTACCTCTTTTTTTTTTTAGCCTAGACAGAAATACTTGAAATAATCTGTTAAAGCATTTCCTAGCCAAGGTATGATGTTGTTTATTATTGTATTGTATTATTTTTGTATTGTGCTGAAGTAAGCTATGATTTTTAATTACTTATGGATCTACAGTGGTATCTCTAAACTACAATGTTGAGGTCTCAAGCTACATCAGTTTCAATAAGAACTCCTAGCAAACAATTTTCAGTGCTGCAGTTAATATTCCATCTATATATATTCTGACTCGAGCCCTCATGAAGGTCTAGCATTTTCCTTTTTTTTTTTCCTTTAATGTAATCTCTCCATTGTTGTACCACTCATATGTGTCATGTCACTTTGACTCTATTCTGGCTGAGAGAGCTAAAACGAGCTTCTATTAAAGTTAGGTTAATGCCACTCCTGATCATCTAGTTCTGTGAAATGATGCAAGGCTAACACCTCCTCTTCGAAGCTGAGGTCACTGCCAAGAGCAATGAGATTTTTTTGTACCAAAAGCAGAACTGACATTTTTTCCCACTTTTCAACATTTCCAGCTGGGAGTGAAAAGGGGTTTTCACAAATGAAATAAACCATCTGCTTTCTCCACTCGTACACAAATAACCCTTTCACTCAACAGGGACACTAAACATGTTCTGCTTACTTTGAAGTAATCTGTATAGTAGACTAAATGGGGAAAGAGGGTGAGAGAGATTGGTAACCATAATCTCTTATCTTTCTTTTCCCATAGGATCCTGACTATTTTCAGAATTAACAGGTTGTGTTGATTTAATTACATCCTTCTCTAAACATATCAACAAGCGAACACAATTTAAAGTAGGCAATGACTTTTCTAGTTTTAAGTATTTTCATACATTGTGATAATTATACCTTTCATATCGCCTTCAACCCAAGGATTTTGAAGAACATTTTAGAACTGGACTGGAAGTCTAATCTAACTGGCTGAATATCCCAGCTTTGCACAGAAGTCAACGGAAGCAAAAAAGATATACAGACACCTACTGCAAAGGTATCTCTGGGTTTGATGTTTTTTAAACAGAATTCTCTATCCCTTCCTTTGATCACTGTTACAGATGGCAGCTGATGGTATCATTCTCACCTTTAACCCCTCTTTTGGATGTAAACGGATGTTATCAGGTATTTTAAACAGGTGGTGCATAATGCTTATGGAAAGCTTTTGTATTTTATGTCCTGCTTGGCTCAGAGCTGAAGATCATATCTTATTTGGCACACAGCCTTGTGTTTTGCGCATCCTGAGCAGAAGTTTTCTTGAAACTGTGTAGGGACAACTCCCCAAAGGACCATCAGTGACAACTGGAGACTCGCCCAAAGAGGCCCACACAGGCATAGTAACAAGTGTAAAGTTGTGCAAGCTAAATGACTATTCATTAGGTAGCTTGTAACTATGCATTAGATAGACAGGTTTAGGTCAATTTGAGTGTAAAAATTCTTTTGCTTTTTATTTCCTGGCATGCTTGATTTATGAAAAACTTCCACCCTGCACCCTGCAAAGAATAAACAATGTCTCCTTTCTAAACCTGACTCTGTCCATGTTAAGCGTTCCTAAAATCTGGCAACAGGCTGATAAACAACTTTTCATACTGAAAACTGTGGTATTTTCTTTGGCCTGTCTTGGACAAACGGTTTCCTCCATGATAATTGCAGCATCACCCAGTATGCTCTCCAAATTTTTGTTCAGAATTTGGAAACAATCAGAGAAGGGTTTCTCCAATGAAACTCTGGGCAGGATTTATACTTCCTCACACGTGATATGACTTTGGAAATTTAATCAATTTTGAAACAATACATCTTCTCACTACTAGAAAATCAGTTACTCAATTTTGACATTTTTTTAGTCTCCTGGATAAAAATGTCTTATCTGTCCCAAAAGGTAATTTGATATCCAGACAACTTTCAGGTCAGTGTTTGATGTAGCAGAAAAGGAAGCTATTGACTAATATTTCCTCAGGAGGAAGACTGAAGTAGCACATAAAATTCTCGGGCTTGGTTCTTTGTAATAGTGTCTTTGAGCTTGTAGTCTTAAACCTCGGTGTTCATAAGACATAATTAAAATTATATTTGCTCTATCAAGTAGTCTGGCACAAGAGGAAAAAAATGGGAACTGAGTTTGGATCATTATTATACTCCTTCCTCAGACAAAAAGCCCGCTAGCAGCTGGTCCATATCTGGTTTTCTATTTCGATATGGTTGGTTTCCTGTTCTGTCATAGCTTAACAGCAAGAAGTCACTTACACAGTGATAAGAGAACATAGCATAAGAGTTAATGTTTGCCTTCACTTTGAGTCTTCTCCTTAAATTTCCATTTGGTTCAACAGGCTGGAATCAGGTTAGTGAAGTGAATAACCTTGCACAGTTAGCCAAAGGGATGAAAGATGAAACAGATGAATGGAACAGGGCTATTTGTTTACCCTTGTTAATATGCCAGTGAACTCAGCCCACTTCTTAGAAGGCTTTTTTGGGTCTTACATAGGGCATTTCTAATTTTCACACCATCACACTAAAAAAAGAAATAAAATTTGAAGGCTCGGAATGCCGTTAAGGTCACAAGTATACATTGTTTTGTATAAAGAATAAAGGCAATCTGGACTTCATCTACCTCTTCTTTAATGTTGGGGTTTTTTTTTGTTTTTTTCATTTGTTTGTTTGTTTTTACCAGAGTAATGTAATACTGTTTTAAATTCACAAGGACCTGACCTAATGTCCTTGAATCGTATGTAAATATTTAAAAAGAATAACATTTTATGAAGTGGTTAGACTTAAAAAATTCAATTGACATGGTGTTATTCAGTGACACACAGAGATCCACCAGTGGGGATATCTCCAAAGACTTATACTTCGGGAGCTGATCTGCATTACCCAAGCACAGGGCCTGATTGTGAGGTATGTTCCGTACAGCAGTATCTCCATAAACAGATGCACCGGTGAGCAAGGACCAGGTTCCAATGCATGACAACTTGCGGAATTTGTGCCACCTGTAGTAATTCATCTGGAAATAAACACAAACATATAAATATATATATGCATACACGCATATGTGTGTTTGCTTCAAAATATATAAAATATGTGTATATATAATAAAACTTTTGCATCAGACATGAGAGTTCTGCTGATGGTATATTCAAAGACCACAGAAACACATAAAAAGTCTTCATGTACATATAATTATTATAACTGACCAATCAAGAAATAGAGATATAGATTGCTCTTGGACCTTAAATGGGAAAATACATATTGCAACCCTTAAAATAACAATCTTATCCCAAGAAATAATTGTTTGTTTTTCCTCAATGCTGGGCTATATATTTATGTTTTCAAGACAGATCATCAGATTCTGTACTCAGAGAAGATGTGTAAAGATAATTTTCTTTAATTCAGAATATCCTTTTCATCTATTCTTTTTTTTTTTCTTCCCATTTAATCAGGTCTGTAAGACTCCTCTTAAATGTTGCTCATTATCTGAGTTTTCTAATAGAATTAAAATTTATAGGTGTGTAAGAAATGGATGCTGGTATTAGAGATCAGAGAATCGCCTATCACAAATGAAAACACTAAAATATAAAATCCCTTGAAGCAAAAGACTTCACTCTTCTTTCCTTTCGATTTTTCATTTTTTTCACTTTATTTCTTTATCGAAGTGTTAATTTCTATAGCATTTTAAAGATTTTGCAATCCACTGTATGAAAAAATATGAAGTAAGGTGTTTTGTTTTCACTCCAGCTGGTCACTAAGTACACATTCATTCACTCCCCATCTTCCCTGCAACACACACACTCCTCGGTGTGAATAAGAATCAGAAAAAAAAGGTAAATCTCATGGGTTGAGATAATAATTTCATATTGATACAAAATATAATAATACTTTTTAATAATCAAATTATACTACTAATAAAAACAGTAATAACACTAATGATAAGGAGAGGGAGAGAGAGCAACAGAACCCAAGAGAAACAAGTGAAGCACTATAAAATTGCTCATTACCCACTGACTGGTACCCGGCTCATTCCCAAGAATGAATCAGCTCCTTTTTGGGTAAACCCTGCAGTTTATATAGTGAGCATGACATTCTACAGTGTGGGATATCCCTTTGGTTAGTTCAGGTCAGCTGTCCTGCCTGTGCTCTCTCCCAGCTTTTTGTGCAGCTCCCCACTGCCAGAGTATGAGACACTCAAAAGCCCTTGACTTAGTGTAAGCACTACTTAGCAGCAGCCTAAACTGCAATGTGTTAGCAGTACGATTCTCATATTAAATCCAAACCCCAGCACTGTACCAATTATCAAGAATAAAAGTTTCCTTTCAGAAGAATTTGTAATGGGAGAGCTAGAAAATCTTGTTTTCACTGAGGAAGTCTGCAAAGTGCTTTCTCAAGAGGGTCAGATGTCAGTTTTTGTCTCTTCAGCAGTCCAGAGGGGGTTGCAGAGAGAAATGTATTATCTCTCTCTCTCTCCTATGCCAGAGAGAGATAGCCCTAACAGACATGAGCCCTAACAGGCCTTGGGAAGGCAGGGAAGAAACAGAGAGTATAAAGAGTCCCTGAGAGGGTGGGAATTTGCCTTTTTCTGCTTGGGCCAGATGCACTGTCAGGTGTTTGTAAGTTTCTCATGTTCTGGCCTCTAAATAAATTTTTGAATTCTTTCCACTGCCTTGACATTTCTGGGGATTCCTGCTTATCTTACTTTACACAGTCAAAACCAGGACAGTTTCTATTCCCTATTCCATGTCTTGCATCACCTTTCCTGTCCTTTGATAGATAAACACACAGATATCATTCCCTTAATCTATGGACTATTGAGTAAATTTTGTCAAGAGCTTGGGTTCTATCTGTCAAAACAGTCTTTCAGGCAGGGTGAGTGGTGTGTTGTGTTGGATTATTGCATGTTGAAGCTAATTCTGTTCCCATCACATCTGTGCTTGTTCAGTTTCATCAAAGTTCATTCTTCATTAACATTCTGATTAAAAGGGAACTGGTTTCAGATCCCTGGATCCAGAGCAGCAAAGATGGATGCTGTGAGGCACCCAGTGTGGTACTGGGCACATAACCTCCACAGAAGTGATAATACACAGTGTTATATAGCAATTAATATCATTCTATTTAATTAACTGGCTATTCTCCTCCAAAATTAGATCCTCTTGAGGCACACACTAGACTCCCACATCCTCCCGCATTGTCCGCAAGTGCATCCAGCTCCTTGAGCAAAAGCAGTCCTGTGAGTGGGTTTGCCTTTGCCTGGGGCAGGAATAATCCAGAATGTCCGCCCCAGCATATTTTTAATCTGCACTAATGCAAGCAGTGGAAGAAAAAGTGGGCACTAATGACCAGTAGATTCTAATATACAGTCAAGCATGCAAGTTCCATGGGAAGCAGAGGAGCCTTATGATTAATTGCTAAGCAGCACACAGCTATAAATTCAATCTAGAACATTCCAGTTAAATCTATCATAACCTTGAACCCTTCAAGCCCCACATTAGGCATGGAAAAGGACTGCCATGGTTTAACCCCAGCCATCAAATAGCACCACCCAGCCATTTGCTCACTATTTCCTGGTGGAAGGGGGGAGAAAACTCATGGGTTGAGATAAAGGCAGTTTTATGAGGTAAAGCAAAAGTTGATCATACAAGCAAAGCAATACAAGGAATTAATTCAACACTTCCCATTGGCAGGCTCCAGGAAAACAGTGCTCTATCATATGCAATCGTGACTTAGGAAGGCAAATGCCATCACTACAAATATTCCCCCTTCTTCCAGCTTTGTATACTGAGTATGATGTCATATGGTATGGAATATCCTTGTGGTCAGCTGGGATCAGCAAGCACCTCAGCACCCTCAACGGTGTGGCAATACAAGCAGAAAAGGCCTTGACTCTGTGTAAGCACTGCTCAGCAGTAACAAAAACATCTCTGTTTTATCAACCCTGTTTTCATCACAAATCTAAAACATCCTCATACTAGCTACTGTGAAGAAAGTTAATTCTAGCCCAAACAAAACCAGCACATAGACTAACGTGGATGAGACTGGATTTTCCTCCTCCTTAATTATCCACTGACCTGATTTCTAAAAATAATGCTACTTCACCTTAGAGCATTTGTCAAAAAAATTAATGCTGGTGCTAGAAACTGCAGTTCTAGCCTTTGCAGGCTTGAAGATATGTTTTAACATTAAAGTCTTATAACCATGATCTAGAGTTATAAAGGCTCATAAAAAAAAAAATTCACCATTTTGGCGCTTATATGAGAAAGTAAAAAGAAAGGCAATGTGACTGTAGTAGGTACTTCTTCTTTAAGAGGGAAGATGTTACTCCTCTTGCAGCTGTGCACACTGGAACAGAAGCAGGTAGTTCTGTGAAGTCAGTCTAAAGATAGCAGCCAGGTTGAGCCTATGCCAATCTGAAGACTATTTGAACAGACTACAGAAGCAATCAAAGGCCCCTTGTGCACATGCTTAATTCATGTACTTGTGATTCCACTTTACTCAATGTGTGTCTAAATTATACCTGAACTGTAGGAGACAGTCTATAAATTGTGAGCAAGAAATTAAATGCATGGAGAAGATAAAATCAGCTACGTATTAGATCTTCTCGGGAAAGATAGGATGTTGCTGAAAGAATTTTCCGGACTTGTCAGCCAAAGTCAGACAAATTCTCAGAAGTGGTTGAATGACATTTATGGATCGAGTGAAAAAAAATAACAAAAAATAAAACCAAAGAAGATTCGATTAATGTGATCCTCATCTGCATCAGTACATGGCAATGTTCATATAAGAGCAAAAGCCTGATAAAATGAGCCAGAGTTATTACAGGACAATAAAATTCTTAGTGTGCTCTATATGTTCTTTGTAGAGGGGGATTTAGAAGAAAGTTTTAATTTACTTATTTTTGTTTGATTTAAGAAGCTGTTTGATGACTACTTGATAGAACAAGTACACCTGGGTGTAGCAGCTTTCAAATATTACAGTATTTGAAAAGAAGTAGGCCAATTTTTCTATTTACATTGAGTTTGTTTTTTATGATTGCAACTAACTTCTGAGAAATACATCAATTTCCCTTTAAAGGATTCAAAGTAAGACCACCACTATTGAAATCTCATAATAATAATGGAATATTCTGGATGAAAGCTTTTAGTGGGGACCCTGAATGAGTCACTGAAGTGATAATCGCATTTCTGTATTTCCAAAACAGGAACTTCTGCAGTAACCAGAGACTGCTGAGAGGGACCAGAAACAGCTATAATCTCACAACTGTGCCTGTTAATAAGTGCCAGAAAAGTCTTTCAAAATTTAGAGGGATTGTTCAAACACTAGTCCTGAAATCAACGTTTTTCTGACAGTTTTGCTTCTAATCTTGAGCTAGAAGAAACCTAAGCATCAATTTAATTTATATGAGACTAATGGTTTTGTGCATCATTTCTCAGTACAAAGGTGCCCACGTGACAGTCCTCTTTTGGTGATAATTCTGCTGGTAACTCCCACAGAAGATGTGAATGTGTAGAATCCAGGATAGCCTTTTCTCCTGAAAGAAATTCTGCTACAACACTGTAAAGCAACTTCCACAATGAATACTGAAGGACCTGTGAGCCACCTTCATGTTGCATCCCAGCCTGCATATACAAAATGTCCTCTGTTTTACTGGGTTGCTTTTTGCCCAGTTACTCTCTACCATCAAAAAATGTCTTTAGCCAAATGAAGGAATTCATATATCAAGAGCAAGGTGTATCTTTACACTTAAAAAATGTATAAAGGCCATTGAAAGGTATAAAGTACGAACTGTACCATTTAACCTGTTTAGAAAGCTACCTTTTCATTGTCCTGAGGTTAAATGCAATTGAGGGTCACTTGTGGAGAAAAATAAAACATTTAAATAAGCACTTCCTTCCTTCCAGCTGCAAATCTATTCTTTAGTATTCTTGCCAGGTCTCTCTTAAAGGAAGATTGTTGAAGGAAAATATGATACCCATGTAGCAAGACTGGGTGTTAAACAGATTATTGTTTTATATCAATTTGGTTCAGTTCTAGAAGCTGTGGAGACTATTCTTAGGCATGGACAAGTTTTCTAAGTAGGCTAAAATGGTACTTAATTGAAGAATAGCTTTATGCGAAAAAAAATTCCAGAGTACTCCCTCTGGGTCTAGTGTCCATAAATAATTTCAGTAGTGAATGTTTATATACCAGTCAGAATATGTAAAGTGCTTTTCATGCAGCATTGTTATTTATTTAGCATATACAGTAGAATAGTGGAGTTTTCAAAGGGGATATATATTTAAAATTGAGTAAGTTAAAATGGTTAAAGAAAAAAGAGAAAATCATGGAAAGTTTCTCAAAAGGAAAAGCTAGCAATCGTAATTTTCTTAACAAAAGATAATCAGCTATTAGATTTAAGGAATTCTAGAGAATGGGGTTTGGTTTTGTTTTTGGTTGTTTTGTTTTTTTTTTAATTTAGAAATGAGCAATGCAGTTTTGGAAAAAAGAGAACATATGAGCCTCTTCTCCACAAAAGATTTGCAAATAATATGTTGCCTTTCTTTTTTCTTTTTTTTTTTCAAATCTGCCTTTCTGCTTTTATTTGCTGAAGTGCTGGAATAAACTCATAAAGTTATGTATGTCAGATTTTTCTCTCTCAGTGAGGCCTTAGATGTTCTGTGTTGTGCAAAAACCACTACTTGCCACTTGACACAGGAAAATTTCAATAGGCAGAATGTTACTATCAGAGTGATGATGTGGCTAAATATTTATTTATTTATTAAAAGTTCAAAGCCTTTTTGCCTATTTTTGGGGGGCATTTTTTAATTTCATTTGTGGCATTAAGGAAGTAAGATTATGATAACAGATAGAACATTTTTTTGTTTGCTGAACCAATAAGGTTGCATTCCCCTTTGTCTCCATTCTTCTAAGCATCTTGTAATCAATCACCCATCTGAAAACAGAAATTCTCTTAAGCAGTAGTGAAAATAAAAGAGGGAAAAAATTGGTACTCTTCAAAAGAGTAGAAGTGTTATTAACTACTGTATCTTCTTCAGTAAATTCTGATGGGGATACTTTATACTTTATACCAGTTCTCCTTGAAGCTCCAACTGGGTGTAATAATCTTCACTTCCTCTCCAAATGTGCTCCCTGGTACAAGTCATAGGAGGTATTAAACATCTGCCATCTTCTGCTCAGTTCCAAATATACTTTAGTGTTTCAGGGGTAGAGATGTAGCTGAACTACGGCTGGGTTTTGGGGGCTTTTTCACAAGTGCAGAAGAGGTGATAGGTCGCAAGAGAGCTTTCTCTTCTGGATCAGTTTGTTCAGGTTTCTTTAGCTGGGTGCAAAGAATCTCTGAAAGTAGAATATACAGAACTTAAAAGTACCAAGCAGGTATTTGCTGACTAACATACAAAAGATGGCTAGGATTTAGCAGTCTGTTAGGCTAACCCTTAGCTTACTCACTTCTTCTGACACAGCACCGGAAGAATCTTTGCAGCCCAGACAACCCCAGACAAGTGGAAAAAGGCTGGCCTCTGCAGCTGCTGTGAATCAGCTCCTCTCGTTGCTGAGATGTAATTTTTAGCCAGTTCATCAGCACAGGTGAGGTTGATAACTTCATGTAATGACCCAATAATCCAGCCCCAACCAAGCTCCCAGGTTTTTCCCCCATAGATATTTATACCTTCCCTTGGAGGAACCTTTTTTTTTTTACCTCCCTGAGTTGCTAGTTATTTCATCTTGACTGTGTAATTTCTTTGATTTCTTATCCCTCTATGAACTTGCTTATAGCTCTTCCTTAGTAGTTTGAGTCAAAGTTATGGATCTGTGCAGTGTCAGAGCTGAGCCTCTGGTCCTTGGTTCACAGGCAGCAGGAAAGGAGCAGTGTGAAGAATATAGCATGTGTTAGAGAGAGAGATCTACACCAGGAATAAGGCAGCTTTTTCCTGTACATGAAAGCTAAGCAAAGGTCTTAGTTTCCCAGTAGTGATGTAAGTGAACAGAAAGAAAATGTAGGTGTTAATAAATAAGTGTTCCTGAGTAGGATACTATAATTGAAGAGCTTTAGGAAAATGAAAATTGTATTGTGTGTGGTATAAGAGAGAGGATGTTACCTGTTATTCACCCCTAGGAGATAATACTTGCTCTGTTCTCTTCATTCTGCAGAGACTCTCAGGTGAACCTTTCCTCACTGTATTTTTCTGTTCTTGTCTCTCATCAAAATTCCATGAAGTCATTAGCAACTCTTGAAACATCTGAGCCCACAACTGAGAAAAATGTTTTGGACAGAAGTAGTATGAAGAGATTCTAGGTTTCATCTGACTCAACTCTTGCTTGTAGGTTACCACAAGTTCTGTATTCATGATTTCTACTATATGATGTCTGGAGGTGTATGTAATCTGAGTGATGGTGAAATTTTCAGTAGTTCAATTGATTTATTGGAAATTTTGAAATTTCCAATAAGATAACACCAGATTTAAACAGGAAAGCAGAGTTATGATTATTCTCCCTCAAGCCTGCAGTCCCTTTGTGCCATTTCTATGTTTCTATTACTCCCTTACTCTTGATCTCAGGGTACCAGTTTACTGCATTAATAAGTTTGAGCTATGATATGTTTGTTACATCATTTGTAGGGATTCTGAATGAAGTTCTTTTAAAAAGCATGAAGCTATATGAAATTTAGCAAACATTTAGGTCAGTTTAAGACCTAAGTTTTATCAGGCTGTCAACATGAGCAAATTGGGATCTTTTATGTGAATTTAAGACTTTGTTAGAAGCAACAGGGTTTCAGAGTGCATAGACTTGGTAAGTATCTGGTGGTAGAGTACATGTATAGAAAAATCTTCAGTCAATTTCATTTTACTTTCTCTGCTATATTTCTTTTCCAGCTTTTTCTCTGTCTTCTTTTCTTGCAGAATAGACACGCTGCTGTGTAAGCAAAAATCTGCAGGACCACTGGTGTGTTTTACTTCAAGTCCTCTTTGCAACATTCTCTCTGCAGAAACGAATTCTAAAGTCAACTAAATATTATTTGCCTGAAAATAACTTGGTGAATGTTTTTTCTTTCTAACTAGATCAATTATTAGTTTTAGTCAATCTTCAGGGAACTTTTTAACACAGCAAAGTAGCTGTTACTGTTAATGCAATTTCCAGTCATATTTATTTTGGTTTTGACTTTTAGTTTTCTGATTTCTGCATTTTTTTTTTAAATTCTCTAAGTTTTCCAGACAACTCTGTTATAAAAAAGAATTTATTGTAATTTCTCTCAAGAATTTAATTTGCTCTATAATAGAGGATATAGGATCATGCAGTACAAATTTTCATTCTAACTTGGCATATCCACTCTTAGAAACAAATTTAGAAATTTAGCAATTGTATCAATATTCAAAGCTTTGTTAAGATTATGCCTTTTGACTTTTTTAAAAAATATTTAAAATATTAGGATGAAAACAGGTCACCAAAGAATAAGTTAACTTGAAAAACAGAACTGAGCAGTTAGAGGAACTAACTCATCATCAAATCAGCCCCAGGAGCAAGCATAGTAAAGTGATCCTTCCCCTTGCCTGGGCTGATACTTGAGGATCAATCCAGCTTTTCGACACATATTCCAGAAGTTTGCTTGAAGCACTCAAAAAGATGTAGAGAAACGGCCAAAGGACACTGCAGAGAGATATAAACACTGAACACCATTTCAGACATTTTTGTTGCCTTCCTAGAGGGAATAGTAGGTGTACAATTTTTGCATTAGTCAATGCTTTTCCCACTAGAATTTAAAGTCCTGACAGTTGTTCCAATTTAATTATTACATTGTTCATTGTTCTTTGGAAGATATAAATGCACAATTCCAGTCAAAGTATCATGTGATGTTTGCCAAGCTCTGTGCTGATTTTCTTACTAGTTTCATTACATGACACTGGTATTCCTAGGCACTAATGGCAGCTTCACTTGCAGTCTACTTCCAGAGGGACTGTGTTAAGCTTCAAATCACACTTAGAAGTGTGACAAACTCAGAAACAGAACTCACCTGAAAGCAAAGGGCTCAGTCCCCTGGTGAGCTGGAAAGGGAGTTCAGTGTTGTTATGAGTAGGAACCAAAGAAGGGCTTGCAGTAAGACCCAGATCACGCACTGCTTCTGTGAGCTGAATCTCCACTGAAGAGCAAGTCCTGCTAATGGTATGGGGAGATTTAACTTTGTCTATGTCTTTGTCACACTGGTACTGCATATACTTCATTTTACTTAAGTGTCTGAATGTAATTGAGCTGCTTCTGCTGTTGAAGAGGGTAAGGCAGAGGGATGACAAGCCCGGAGGGAATATCTATGGCAAATGACCTAAAGTATGTGACTGGCACTGGGCAAAATAACTTATTCTCTCAAGAATTATTTGGGCAGTCAGAGCTCTTCATCTGCTAGCTTTTGCCTAATACTCTCACATGGGCTTGCATTGGGTCACTGAAAAAGGAAGAAATCTGCATGCACACTACCTGAAACTGTATTTTAATGTTCTTCACACAGGAATATGATCTTTCTCCAGAATCAGTTGAAGAACATCCATCTAAATAAGGGAAAACAAGAACAGATTTCTAAAGCTTCATCTTTATATGCATTATTACAAAGGATTTGACATCCCATATGTTTTTTTTTTTTAACTCACGTTCTGTTCTGGTTTTTTTCCAAGTATTTAATTATTCTTCCTACCTGGTTTGTAACCTTGTGTGTTATTAAAAAAGAAACACCAATTTTCACTATCCTAAGGGTCTTCTTATGCCTCTGTGCTCACTTTTACAATTTTGTTCCTTGGTTTTGCAACTTAAGACATCCAAAAAAATCTGACCCTGGGTTATTCTTATTCACTTTCCCAGGTGATTCCCATATCACTTTATTAAAGCTTTATTTCTGTAGTAGTAAAGAGTAGAAGAGCCTTTAGTTTTTCATCACCTCTTTACCATTTTGGCTTCCAGTTTAATGCTTGTTTTACCTTTGTAGCTAATTCAATACATCCTGAGTTTTTATTTGGTTAATATCTACCTAGGAGTCACTGTTTTTATGAAGTTTAATTAATCACTCTCTGTTGTGCTATACATTCCTTATGCTGTTAATATGAATGATTACAATAGATAGCAGTAAAGATAATGTTGGTTAACATTTGTTAAATTGCAGAATAAAGATTTGTATCTTTCTTCAATGTTCAGTTCTAGGAGACCTTTATTTAGTCATCTGGTACTTTCTGATAATTCTGTCTTCATGAACATTAAATATGCCCTTGGACATTAATTTCAATTCTGCCTTTAATACCTTTCATATACGACATTTCAGTGTGCCACTATTGCAGTATTTGAGCTATAAGACATTTAGAGGAAGCTGTTAGGCTTCAAGAGCCCTGGGCTTTGGCAGTACGGTTTTCTCTGCAAACCTGAATTCATACATTGCTTAGTTCTTTCTCTGCAGCAGTGTGTCTGTGAAGCTTCCCTATAGGAAGATGTAATGTGTAATTTCTGCCTCTGTCTTTGCAGAGCTGGAAGCTTTAAGGTTACTGACTGATTTGCCCTATATATTTCTGTATGTAAAAAAAGGAACTTGCTACAGATAATGCCAGGGTTTTTTGATGAAGAAGTTAACACTAGTTCTTAGGCTAAGCTTTACATTATACTAGCAGAACAAAAATTTTTTAAGTAATTTTCCCTTGCAAGATTTAAAAGATGAATATTGAAAGTGTTTGTGACTTGAATATACTAGTTTATCAGCAATAGGATTGTTCTGTAAGATATAGGTGTACATTACTGCAACAGTATAAGTATTTCTGTACAAAGACTGAGAAACAAGGATCCTACTACATAACAATGTATGCTATTCTCAAATCTTTCGTAGTGGTTTAAGTGAAAGTCTGAGACCTTCATGTCAGTCTGATTCACAGAACACATGAACTGCGTACTTTCCGTATCACACCAAGAAGAAAGTGGGTAGAGAGATAGACAAGAAATTCTGAGTCAACTTTACAGTCCTTGTAAAGTGAAGGCAACAGTGGAACTGCTGATTACAAATAGCATTAGTTCTTTCTTATAACTACTTACATTTTTTCCACAGTTATTCTTATGCAAAGACTTTTTTTTCAAAACACCAATTTCTCAATGGCTAGAAACCTCCCTCTAAAATCTACCTTAAATTTATTGTCTTTTTATACTCATTTATTTTTTTTGCCAAAATTATCCTTAAACTTTAATAGTTTTTTGCTCTCCTTAGTATTTATTCACTTGATCAAGTGATAGAGAATAATAAACACCCTTCTCTTTCTGGATTAAACAAGCCAACTCTTTTTAGCATCCTAAGTCAAACTCTCCAATTGTGTGTTTATTCTTGTAGTGTTTTTTTGCAGGTGTCCTTTTCCAAATTGATCTTTCTTTATTGACATATTGGGTCATCTATGAACAAATAGTAATTTCAGAGACTTCAACTGCATCACACATGGGTATTTATTTGAAATTGAAGGATGAAAGATGTCATCTTCAGTGATAATGTTGCAGGATTAAAATAAACCAATCTTCAGATGTCTTAAGACATAGGGATCACAGTCTTAAAACGTAGGATAGGAGCTAGAAGACGATTTCTGATCATTATCTTAAATCTCAATCATATCCATTTACTTATTTTTAATAATAGACACTTGGCAAAGCTTTTGAGGCAAAATTGAGTCTCCTGGTTACATAGTTTGGCACCACAGTCATGCAACTTTTTTCTGCATGTAATTTTCTAACACAATAAAAAATAGCACCACATTTGTTAAAAAAACCAAGCTCCTAAATGCATATATTACTTTGCATCTGAAATACATTCCTAAAACAATCAACCTATATTTTATAACTGGAAACTAGAGAATCCAACAATTGCTCTACAGGAGGAAAACCCAAAAAATTTAAAAATAATTACGTAGGAATTTCTGGGTCTCCTCTGCCTTTGATGCCAAAGGCATCAGTGTTAAAAAACCTCCAGTTACAACATTTATTCATTATTTTTTAGTTCAGGTTTTATATCGATGTGGTTATCTCCTTTCAGGACAATTCTATGTTCAGCAGTAAATATATAGAGATGTGAATGCAAAGTCATTTGTGAGATTAGACAAGTAGTTACCATATTCAGGAGTAAGACCTAGAATTCAAAGTCCCCAAAGCCTTGTTTTTGACAAGGCTGCATATTATAGTTAGTTTTGACAATTTTTGCACAGTTATATAAAATACAGTGGAGAATTTACCTTGCAAAGCCAAAAGACTGCTCCAGTGCAGCAGCAGAAGGAAAAAATTTGATATTTTTTTGAAAATAAAGATTTAAATCTCTTAGGCCAGTTTTCATAACAATGTTATTTTACTGTGATGTATTTGAGCCATAACATTATGCAATGAAGTTTTATTTCTTTTTATAGCAGTAAATATAGAAGTTCTTTAGTTGGTAGGTATAAAAACCTACTAAAAAAGAGTTCTGAGCACAAGAAATGACAAAGTTTTTATCTTGCAAAACGTGAAGCACAGATGCTCAAAAGAAAACATAATTTTTCAAGACTGACAAATCTGAAGGAGACAATGTAAATGGGAAAAAAAAAGGCTTTTTATATTTTTTTTTCCTTTGAGCTTCAATTTCTTTTTCTTCTTTCTATTCTTCTATTATCAAGAAATAAATGTGCATGACAGAAATGGAATCTATTTTTCATCCATGTGTTTCTATAGTTACATCATTGACACTTCCTATTCAGCTTTGAAAATGGAGGTTACCTGAACACTTTTCTATTGAATAGACAATATTCTAGTTTGGGAGTGTGGGAAATCAACTTATTTAATCTTTTTTTCACAGATGCAAATTTAATGTAAATTTTTAAAGCAGACCCAGACAATTTTCACAATATATCCCAATATATCAGTGGCATCACTAGTTTTTATCTATTTCTCTCTCAAAAACCAAGATACACAGTCATACTGTGTACATAACTCTTGTTACAAATTTTATTGCTAACCCTGTCCGGCTGATGCCAAAATTTGAACATATGGGCTGTCATATCAATAGACTTCATACTTCAGAAATAAATTTGTACAGCTGTAAACTTATTAACTTTGGTTTTCTCTTTTCAAGAGACAGGAGCCAGATAAGTTGTGAAGCTCTGGGGAACTTAGAACTAAAGACAAAGATTTGCCCTTAAAACACTTAGAAGAAATATTAATTACTTTATGGCTATTTAGAAGCTCCGTGTGTCAAATACACCCACCAGAGATCTCACTATGACAAAATCAATACAGTTCACAAAAAGTGTTCCTTTATTTTCATGCGGAATGACTAAGACCCTCAGACAGAGAAATACTAAACATCACAGTGAATTTGCTGTAATTGAAACTCTTGACTCTAAAAGATGGAGGAAAAACAGGGAATTTTTGGGGCTTGCTTCTTTTCAAAACAGTGAAACCAGAGGAAAACATAGTGAATCATGATGAACTGTCTCTTCAATATGGACCTTCTTTTATTGTAGACTCTCTATATATTCTCTATGGTGAACATATATGAATATGTGTGTGTAATTAGCATTTTCAGTAATTTAGAGCAAGAAGAAAAATTAGTGGCAAGAATTCAAATAAATTTTAATCATCAAGGTCAACCTAGAGGAAAAAGAGACTGTGAAAGTTTAGTGTTGGTAATATCATCAGGAAAACTGTATTACATTAACATCAGCAGTGACATGAAACACCATTAAAGTAATAAAGAAATTCAATATGTTGAGACAGAAAGCAGAAGAAGCTTAAAATATGTGGAAGAAAAACTTATTGAAACAAAATAACTGAGCTTACAGTTGACTGGTAATATTGAGTGCTAAAGAACTGATCCAAATGCAATTTCAGTTTCCACCTTTCCAAGAGAGACAAGTCAAGAGAGTGTGTTATCTGACAGAGGAGATCTAAGCCTTGATTTGATGTTGCTTCCTCTTTTCTTCTGCCCCCTGGAGGCAGGAACAGCAGCCAGTTATTGCCTAAAACTGGCACTTAAAAAAAAATTCTAGGACTCACTTTGTGAGTTTTAGCAGGCAAGCATTCTTTATTCAGCGTGCTGTGTGCACTGGTAATCATTCCCAAAAGTACACACTGAAGTATCTTAGCTACAGCTTATAAGTTTGCATTACATGATTACTCATTTTTGTTGCCTGCATTCCTGTTACATATTCATGAAACTTCCCAGCATGAATTAGCATATATAAATATAAAAGGTCTCTGAGGGGCTTCACCGAGGGTCTCTGGTAGTTGTTTCTGTCTGGAGCCCCCAAAGTTCTTGAGTGACCGCCTTATAAATTTCTTTAAGACAGTGCTCCTGGCTATACTTCAACTCGGCGTTACCTGCTCAGCTGCTTCAGTACCTTTCTTTATTGTTTCTTTACTTTGCTTGGCTGGTTTCTTAAATCAAGGCTCCGGTTATGCAGTAATTTTCTATGGTACATTTCTATGGCAAGTAGTGATAGTTCTTTTACATCTTAAAACTCAGATTTCAAGGTGAGTTGCCTGGGTACCACTTACTGCTCTCACTTCAATTCCTCATCTCTTCCTGGGAAAGGACACCAAGCTAGATGGAGTGTTACACCAGCATAAATCTCATTTCTGTACTGTCTGTGGGCTCGCAGTGGACTGACTATATGCAGAAAGTAAATGCAAGAAAACCACAAGAAATACTGTTGTACCAGACAGTAAAAAAGTTCCTTGGAAGGAAAACGAAAACTTGCAGAACTAAACATAGCAAAAATACATTAATCTAGAAAATTTGAAGACCAACTTATTACAAATACATTTTTTCACACTGGTGAATATGATTTCTTTGTTTCAGTTAAAATCTAATTATGTATCTCTTTTTTCAACTTCAAATGTAACCAGATACATTCTTCAGGTAATAAAGGGAATTTGGTAAAATTGCACGTTGAATTTTTGAGCTTTGTGTAATATCCTAAGAGAAAACACTTTCCAGAGGTTTTAGTAGCCTCTCATGGTCAAATATAGGTAAAACATTTATATTTACAACTTAAGGATAAAAGCCATAAAAAAATATATAATTTTGTTCAAATCAGTGTAAAGATCCCTAAGTACATAAATGTTCTCTCCTTAAAGTCCAACATTTGGGGCCAGACTAAATGTAAACATTTATTCATCTGGTTGTTGCTAATATTTGTTTCTGTGAAAATTCTTAGATGATAATTACTACTTTTACTATGTTCCATGTAAGTAAGATAGGTATTATGACCCTTCTCTGCACTGAACATAGACAATGGTAGAGGAAAGTCATGTTTAAAGGAAAAATCTATCTGAATTTTAAGAGAATTTTTATGAACAGACCCGTTATGAGATACATCATACTGTCAGCAGGACCTAAGATTATTACATCCATTTCCTCCTAAAGCAGTAATCAAGCAAAAGATAGAAATTGATTTGACAGTGAATAAAATCTTGCACACAAAACCAAGAAACTTTGAAATTGTTTAATAGCCCATAGAATTTCATGCCAAATAAATCCATAAATTGTCAGGTTTTTTTTTTTGCTTTTTAATTTAAATTATATTTTTATGTATTTTTATATTATAACTATAACATTAATTACATATATAATAATAAAAAATAGTTTTAACCTACAAATTCACCTCCATTTTGCCCAGGGAAATTCACTGAATTTAGTTGTGGCTCAGAGTCAGGATTTATTACAGAAAGTACAATGTAGAGAAGAGATGCAAACTTGCGGAGTGGCAGCAAGCTGGCTACCAGAAACCTAACCCCCCAAAAATAACAGAAAGCTTTTCTCAAGAGAACACAATTATTTGGAGAAAGGCCTATACAAAGATCAGAAATTAAATTGTTGTCATGACCCAGATGGAAACTGGTAGCCTAGATCTCCGAAGAAGCAGTAACAGTATAGCAGCCCATGTAACATCTTTCATTTTTGGAACGTAGACAACACATCGTTCGGGCCCGTAGAAAATAACGAGTGAAAACAAAGAAAATCTGCACCAGCTGTCCAGTTGCTGTCATACACATCTCATGGGAAGAATGTGCAAACCTAATGTGGCTTGTGGGGAGGGAAAATACAATTTGGCTCTTAGATTTGGGTGGTTATGATCTCTCCAGCGAGGTACCAAAAGCTTTTGAGTATAATGGGTGGGTTTTTTATCATGTTTGCCTAATCTGTTACTGGAAAGAAACTCTAGTTCTGTGGCAAAAAAGACAACGGCCATCTGCACAGTCAGGATGATGGAATATTTTCTCAGACAGAAAGGATATGAAATCAAAACAGGCAGTTTAACAAGGACTTAACAGTGAAAATACTTGAGATCTTACATATTATCACAGCTAATGATGTCTTCTGGTATTTGATATGGCAAGATGGCCTTTGAGGAGCAAATGATGTGTTTGAATTACAAACCCCAACATAAGAAAAGTATAAATACACCAGACTATGTTCTTTCATCATTTAGATCATGTCTTGTTAAATAACTTGGCATTATTTATAAGACATTGAGGAACTTAGTAAGTTGACCTCGTTAAGACTAAAACAGCTATTCCCTAAATTCTGCTTCTAAGACATCCTAGCAACTCTTAAGTTTTTGTCTACTTTATGGAAACTAACCTTACAGGTACTTGTGCATGCTAAAAGGAGACAAAGGGCTGTTAAATGTTATATAGTATATCAAGTGGAAATTTAGATAGACTTTCTAGGGATGCTAAAATTTAAGTGAATTATATGTGTGACTACTTCAATGTATATGCATTGATAAAATAAAAAACTTTAAGTTATACCTAAATGGCTACGATGAATGCAAATATCAAACAAAATTTATTTTTGCATTATTACTCAGAAAAAGACATTAAGAAAGGAGTAAGAAAATGCAACTTTTGCTCCCAGAAATAAAGATATTGACTGAGTTACCTGTATTTTCTATTCTGTTTCTTCTCTTGTCTCCCATTTCAGTGCTGTCAAATTTATTTCTGCTTTCCTACTCAGAAAGTGGTTCCAGTGAAAATGTGACTAAATTCAAAGACAGATTTCTATCTGTTTTGCCTTTTTATCAATAGATCCATTCTCAATTTCCTTACAACATGATGAGAATCTGAGAAATTTTATTCGTTTTTTAAATTTTCATTGATAAAAGTATATACATGAAACTTGTTCTCTGATATCTGCACAGAGTATATATGGATTTTTTACCCCAGATTGCCATATTTCATAGTACATTAAATTATTCTCTATCAGTCTAGAACACAGTAAAATAATAGTAAAAGAATATATTGTAGTAATATAATTGATTGTCTTGCGCGTCTTTGGTTTAAGAAAATCTACCTGTGTCACATGATTTGGCTGCTTGTGTAGGCTTTTGCAGAACAGCAGTGACACTAAAGTTTGTGAATCTCAGGTCAGAAGTGTGGTCCCCAGAGTGATTGGAGATGCTTTGTTTTTGCCCTCATTTTAAGTAAATTGGAATTTCTGATTTAGACAGTAGACAATTTAGACAATTTAATGAAGAAAACAAGCAATACAAATTAGACCTCCTAACCTTACTTCTTATCTGTCAAAAAAATTAAATGTATTTTTTCAAACTTCAGTAAAATTTTGCCAGGTGGCACAGTAAAAATCAAGTTTTATGAACAACTGATTTCCCTCTGTTATTCTCAATTAGTATTTTTTAAACTCTTCCCTCCCTTTCTTTTTCTGTCTTAATATTTCAAGGATTTTTTTTCTGAAGTCCTGTGATAAACACTCTAGAAGTTCCAATGAACAAAAGTGTGGTTTGAAATAACATGCAAATGAAGTTTCTAGACAGAAACAGTGTAAGAAGCAATTCTTTGAAGTAACAGGTAATTTCATATAGGCTAGCAGCTCACCAGTTTTCTTACACAGAACTTTCAATTAACCTCTTTTTTAGCTGAGTATCATAGTGTTTAAATGCTTTCTATACATCCAGACTAGCCTTGAATGCTTTCTAGGCTTTTTTTTTCAATTTTATTTTATTTATTTTTTTAGAGACATTAATTAACAACTAGTGAGATGGCTTTTCTCCTTTTTGTCTTGGAATTGAAACTATAAATTAAATGGTTTATTTTCACATAAAAACTTATTTTGAAGCAAGTTCAATTTCACCAGAGACCTCCTTATGCTCTCCAATTTTTTAATTTGTCTGAGATTCACATGGGTCTATTGTACATTGAAATTGCATCATCATAAAAGATTAAAAGTGCTAACTTTGCTCTGACCACTAGATCACATAATCACCTTTCATTGTAATATTTCCTTTGCAATAGTTAAATACATATTTGTTTATTCCATTCTGTAACACAGAAAATTAATGTTTGTAAACAAACACAGATTATTACATTAATTATTAGTTCTGGAAATGTTAATTGCAAAAAGTTCCAATCATTCATTAAGAGTATCGGTAGTGTACAAACCAACTTCTTTTGCAAACAAAAAGAATAACTAAGAGGCTATAATATAAGCTGTTGCTAATTCAGGAGCTTTTGATGACAATTTAGTAATAATTTGCATTTACTGAATTATACAATAGACTGTCACTATATTTTGTTATGAATTTTTCTAGTGAATTGCCAGAATGTATGGAAGTTGGGCAAAGCCTGGCAGAGTCTGGATGATCCCAGTCTTACTGAGGGAAGAAAGAAAGACTTAGAGAGTGAAAAGGTACACATTTCCCAGAAAGAAATTGGCAGAAATAATCACACTAAACAGTCTGCAAACTCCCAGAAGATAACAAGGAGATTAGTGACAGCTACCCTGGATCTATCAAGAAGAAATCATGCTAAGGCAATTGAACTCTCTATGGTGACAGAGGCTCAGACCTTGTCGACAGGGAAAAAGAGCCAATTGCCATTGTTGATACTATCTTATATAACATTCCTGGAAGCCAGCAAAGGAAACGGCTGAGTCGAAATTTTGTTTGGAAAACTCCATGAAGGTTGACAGTGCATTCTTAGTGCCAAGGTGGGAGGGTGAGAAGAGGACAGTCCTCATGGTTGTTCATCTCATCCTTGCTCTCCTTTTCTTTTCTTTCAGAGAACAGCTTATTAAATACGCATGCATGAGGCACAAATCTAAGGGGACTGCAAGTATATATAGAGAGAATTTGAATTTAACATGATCTTGGCAAGTTGGAGGAATAATACAAGATAAATAGTGTAATTAAAGAAGATATTTGTGAGGTATATTTATGGAGGAAGGGCCGTGATTCTGTTCCTCCATCTGAATTGAACTGTCCTGGTGCGACATCATTCAGACAGCATTTCTCCAAGTGGGATTATATGCCATACATTTAAAACCAAATGGTCTGCTTACTTGTGTGTGATCAGGCAGTACTCTGTCTGGTGTCTGGTTGCTCATCCACTGCAAAATAACTGCCTCTGTGATCACCTACATTATTTGGGAAATTGGAGTCCAGTGTTCACAGGTCTTAAAAAGGAGCCATAATCCAGAAAAATGCTTGACATCAAAGCTTTGAATCTCTTAGAAAGAAATAAAACACTTCAAAAGAAGTTAATTATGGAATTTTATATTTTAATATTTGTTTTCTGTTCTAAACCATGTGTGCATATCTGTATGTGTATGTATACATAATGTATGCATATCTATAAAAGTACACAGCTATGGGAAAGTGGGCATGTAAAAACTCTGGAGGCCTCCAAGTTGTCTTCCTGATTGCTGGGCTTGAATAACACAGGTTTGCCATATTGCAGAGGATCAGTCTGAAAACTTTGTGCATCCATACAAGGCACTATGTGATCTCGCTGTGTGGTGGCTGGGTTTGGGGGTCTCATCTCAAAAATGTCCAAACTGTGGGAAATGTATTTCACATTTGTTATGACATGCTGCTCACTGACAGAAACAGCAATTGCAGTCCAACTTGTAGTCAAATTTGGCTGTAACTCATTGAACTCCAGGGCAGACAGGCGGGAGGGGGAGTG